>VZTE01004148.1:1016199-1262840 GCA_013397775.1 Eulacestoma nigropectus
CACCCAAAGCCTCTCTCCCCCCACCCTTTGCTGCGAGGGTCTGTGCGAGCCTGGCAGCTGATAGCCCTGGGGCTGTGGTCTCCATCTTGGAGGTGTTAAGCTTATGCTTTGTGAATGTCCCCAGCCCTTTATTTTATCTTCATCAGCGAGCGGGTCCAGGGCCTCTCAGAGTCCCATTCAGGGTGCTGCAGCTTTTGTAATACAGTTTTAAAAGTCCTTCGTGAAAATGTTTTAAGGCATAAACGACAATATTTCAGTCTGACATATGTTCACTGTGCTGCTTTAATATTTAATTCCATCAAAGTCAATTTGATGGAATTAAATATTAACACTTTCCTCTTTTTAACACTTTCCTCAGGTTTCTAGGAGTGTTACAGACTTTAAGATACATACAAATTTGGAAAAACAAAAGTGCACTGGGGGATTGAGGGAAATAGCAGAATAATAGGTTCTTATAACTACAGTGGGAACTATTTATCCATGTAAAAATGCAGGAGAATCTGCACTGGATAACACCTGCTGTGTGCGTTTCTGGGTATGACAATGTAGATTAAATTGCTTTCGGAGAGAAAAGCTTTACACCTAAATGAGATCACCAGCACTACAAGCCTGTATAACAGTAAAAATCAAAAGCTTCAGCTGAGTTTAATGGAGAAGACCTAATTCCCAGTTTCTGTGCTGGGTGTGAAATGGCTGTGCTGTGGTAGCATAGATCTGGTGTAAGATCTGGTGGAGAATAAGCCTGACAGATTTTACCCAAATTCAATCCATTGCTATATGAGAAATATATCTAACATAATCCATCAGAAATAAAATCTCTCAGGAATCCCTAATGCTGACCCTTAGCAGTCCTTTAATAGAGAACATGATTTTACTTCCTTCCCAAGTAAACACAAAATGCTAAGAAAGTTGTTATATTTTACAGTAAATCGTGCTGGTGAAGAGTTTACTTTCAAGTAAAGCTCAGTTTCACCAGGCACTGCAGGCATTCACACATATTCTTAAGTTTTCCTCTGCAAATGTGACTTTCTGTGTTTTCAACCCAGATTTCAGCTGTAAACAACTAAAACATCAAATCCGCATTTCTCTCCAGCTTGTAGATGCTCACCTATTACCACTCCTTGCTGAAAACCTAATCACCCCCCATTACCCTACACCACTCCTGTGAAAACAGTAAGGGGGGTGGGGGGGTGACGATGAAGTGGTGGTATCCTTTCTTTTTAAAAAGCAGGTACACTGACAGCTTTCTAGTGATAGTAATGAGGGAATTTTAGTTAGGATAGAGAAATATGGTAGGAGCTCTGAATGACATCAGTTGGCTAAAAGATGCTTTTAGGGAAGATGATTTCTCTGAGTGTGAAGCAAAGAGTGATAGAACAACTCAAACTTCAGGGACATCTCAAGGAAGTAAAACACATGGAGGATAAGGAGTCCATTTACATCCATACATATTTTGGGTTTATTCATGCTTTTTTGGTGGGCTTTTTTGTGGTTACTGGTGTGTTTTTTTAATATAGCTCATATTTCTACCAAATTAATTTGGTTATCAAAACACCAAAAATAGAGTAATGCTGTGAGAATTTATTGTCCTCTGCTTCATCGAATCATACAATGATTTGGGTTGTAAGGAATTGTTAAAGGTTATCTAATTCAACCCCCCTGCAATGAGCAGGGACATCTCAACTAGACCAGGTTACAGGCTGAATAACCCCAGTTCTGTCTGCCTCTCCTCTTAGGAGAGGTGCTCCAGCCCTGTGATTATCTTCGTGGCTCTCCTCTAGACCTGCTCCAACAATTCCATGTCCTTCCTGTGCTGGGAACCCAGAGCTGGATGCAGCTCTCCAGCTGGGGGTCTCACAAGGGCAGAGGTGCAGAATCCCTTCCCTCACCCTGCTGGCCATGCTGCTTTGGATGCAGCCCAGGATACAATTGTCTTTCTGGGTTATGAGCATGTATTGCTGGGTTGTGTCAAACTTTTCATTCACCAGCACCTCCAAGTCCTTCTCCACAGGGCAGCCCTCAATCTCTTCATCCCCCTGTATCGATAGCCTGTATTGATAATGGGGATGGCTTCAACCCAGGTGCAGGACCATGCACTAGGTCATGTTGAACCTCTCAGGTTCCCATGGCCTCACTTTTTGACCTCATCCAGGTGCCTCTGAACAGCATCCTGTACTTCAGCCTTCTTAACTGCACCTCTCAGCTTGGTGTCATCTGCACGCTTGATGAGAGTGCACTCAATCTCAGTGTCTATGTCATCAATGAAGACATTAAACACCACTGGTCCCAATAAGGACCCCTGAAGGACACCACTTGTCACTGACCTTCATCTGGACATCGAGCCATTGACTGCTACCCTCCGGATGTGGCCATCAAACCAATTCCTAATGCACTGAACTGTCCACTCATCCAATCCATCCATCTCCAGTTTAGAGAGGATGTTGTGAGGGACCACGTCAAAGACTGGACAGAAGTCCAAACAGACAATATCTGTAGCTCTTCCTTGCCCATTGCTGCAGTCACTCAGTCATAGAAGGCCACTAGGGTTGGTCAGGCAGCTCTTGCCCTTGGTGACACCATGCTGGCTGTGTTGAATCACTCCACTAAACACCATGTGCCTTAGCACAGTTTTTAGGAGGATCTGTTCCAGGATCTTCCCAAGCATAGATGTAAGGCTGACAGTTTGGTAGTTCCCAGGATCCACCTTTCCACCCTTTTAAAAAATGTGTGCAATGATTCCTCTCTTTTTTCAGTCACCCAGGTCTGCACCTAACTCCCATGACTTTTCAGATACCACAGAGAGTGGCTTGAGTTCAGTATAGCTACTTTAGTTTAGCACAAGCAAAAAGTGAAAGCTGAATCAGAGTGGGTGTATGTGTGTGTATGTAGGTGTGTAGAATGTATGGCAGTGTAAATGAAGGCACAGAAAAAAAACCCAAACAAATTAAGGTCTGGCAAAATAATATGGCACAGGTGGTGCAGGTTTTGATGGAAAGAATGAAATGGGAGGAAAGGGCTGAAACAACTCTTCTTTTCTCTCTCTTGCTGGCAGCATGTCAGACACTTTCTGTGGTGGAACCTGCCAGCCCAAGGATATCTCTGTAGCTGTGTCACCTGCTTGCTCACAAGGTATCTTTGCTAAATAGGTTAAAATTATCAGTGGCTGCCCTTGAAAATTTAAGTGGTTTTGGTCTGAAATAAGGCCTCTGCACAGGTTTTACTCCAAGTTCTACAAAGTTGGGTACAGACGGTACTTTTTCCTTCATGCAAAATCTATTAAACACCATAATACATAAAAATGACACGGAGACATTTCTCTTTCTTTCCTTTCTTTGTCTATACATGTGCTGAAAGTAGAATTACAAAAGGCCCTTATGCAGGCTATACAAGACAGAGGACAAGTGGCAGGGTTTCAATACTTATTCTCTACCTCCTCCTTTCCCCCGCACCACCCACCTGTTCAAGTGATTGTTTGCTTGCCCACACCTGTTACAATCTGGTTCTTGCTGAAAAATACTTTTATTTTTCACATGTATCTTCAGAAGATCTTGGTAGGACACTTTCCCTGGTAAATTGTCTGACAGGTAATTTTTTGGTACATTAGCACTGTAGATGAGGAAGATGCTAGAAAGTAGATTTTGTATTTTATTTGTGTTATTATGGGGTAATTCATGGTAGCTCTTTAAATTTTAAACCATTTTAGCCCTTCTGCTGTAAATGGAACACTGATTTCCCATTAGAGAAAGGCCTGTAGAAAGATGTAATCATGCATTCAAAGATGTTTTGCATGCGGGGTTGCTAGCAACTGAAATGACAACTCCCCGAAAATCTAAAGAAGAGCCACTTTTAATGCTCAAATTGTTCCCATATAAAACAGGTTCACAAAAATGTTTACACAAGCTAGGCTCAGAGGAAGTCAACACCCCTCTGAAAGGTAAGTGAAAGAAAAATAGCTGGTTCAATTAGGAGAATTGCTCCATGCTTTTCGATTGAAAAACCTGACAATTACATCAAATAGCTATTTTTAGGCAGATTATAAAGTGGAACACTGGGTTAATGAAAGCAGCCTGCACAAGCTGAGTGCTACGGAATGTTCACCCAACACCTGGCATATGCATGGTACTCTATATGTCTGAGAGAAACACATGCAATCTGCCTGTGATGCCTTAGAATTTTGTCAGAGAAGAAAAGCTGGCTTTATTGGCAAAACAGAAAACATAATTGGAAACAATTTCTCTCTTAAATTACTTGAGTTTATTTTAGAGGTGAGAGAGAGTTCATCATAGAAAGGTTTGGGTTGGAAGGGACCTTAAAGATTATACAGTTCCAAGTCCCCTGCCACGGGCAGGGACACCTTTCATTAGACCAGGTTACTCATAGCCCCACACAGCCTGGCCTTGAACACTTCCAGGGATCCACAGCTTTTCTGGGAAACCTGTTCCAGTGCCTCACCACCCCCACAGTAAAGAATTTCTTCCTAATATCTAATCTAAACCTACTTTCTGTCAGTTTGGATCCATTCCCCCTTGTCCTGTCACTATAGGCCCTTCTAAATAGTCCCTCTCCTTCTTTCTTTTAGGCTCCCTTCAGGTACTGGAAGGTCCCAATTAGGCCACTCAGAAAGTCTTCTCTTTTCCAGGCTGAACAATCCCGATTCTCTCAGCCTTTCCTCATAGGAGAAATGCTCCATCCCTCTCATCATCTTGGTGATCCTCCTCTGGACTTGCTCAACAGCTCCATGTCCCTGTGTTTAGGACGCCACAGCTGGACGGGAACTCACCAAAGTAGAAAGGTAGAATGCCCTCCTTTGCCCTGCTGGCCACGCTGCTTTTGATGCAGCCCAGGACACATTTGGCTTTCTGGGCTGTGAGTGCACATTGTCAGCTTATATCCAGCGTCTCATCCACCAGCACCCCAAGTCCATCTTGACACTCTCAAGTCCTCTTCCCATTTCTTGATCTGTTCATCCCCCAGCCTGCATTGATACTGGGAGTTGCCCTGACCCAGGTGCAGCACCTTGTACTTGATCTTATTAAACCTCATGAGATTCCTAAGGGCACAAAAGCTTGTCCAGGTGCCTCTGGATGGCATCCTGTCCTTCAGGTGTGCCATGCCATCCTCTGGCTACAAATGGTGTCAAGTTGTAGAAAGGGAGAATTTGATGTACGCACTGGAATTCACAGTGCTCTTCTGAAAATGGTCTATGTGTTTATTCCACAGTGCAATTCCCTAAAAGCTTAAAAAAAAATTCCTGAATTTTGCAACTCCACTGACCACTCTCTAGTAGGTTACACAGAGTTTTTAAGATTCCTCTGTTTGAAAGTCTTGTGCAATGCCATTGGTGGTGGTGTTTTGGGCAAATAAGAGTTGAACTAGCATCTATGGTCATAATACTTTTTGTGATTGTTGATGTCTCAGTTTCTGACATTAGAGACAACATGTATATTCTTTCAAATCCAAATGGCATCTGATTTCAAATGGTTGTAGGTTTTGTTAGCGCAATCAAAAGGGAGTAACTCAGCCCTAAGACATGAAAATACATCGTTAATACTAGAAGTGGCATCAGAGAGCAGAGTTATAGCTTAATGTGATCCGTACAAGAGGGGACTTGCAGAGTTGTTCACATCTTTATCAGTTGCTGTTAGATATAGTGATCTGGATGCAACTTCTGCTTTAAGAAAACCCTAAATTCCTGATTGCTGGATGCTTGGAGATCACACAGGGGAGAGAAGCACTCTATACCTGCCCTATCTCCTTCCGTTTTCACTGGGAATCTTCCTGCCCAGCTATGGTTGAGGGCTTCCTTGCCTAACAAGAAAAAAGCCAGATGTGGATGCTCTCAGTCTCTGGGGATCTGGTGAAGCACTCACTTTAATGAGATGGATCATATGCTGGAGGAGAAGCAGACACCATGGACCTTGTTGAACTTCACTGCGTGTGGCACAGCAAGCGGCTGTTGAGTTAGGGGAGAATTTGCCTGAATGGGAGAAGAGAGCTTTCTGTGAAACTCCCGTACCTCTCAAGGCCTAATATGGATGAATTAGAGACTCTAGAGAAAACAGAAATTCTTTTATACGAAATATTTTTTCTCCCAGAATGAATAGATTAAGGGTTGATTAATTCATGCTGATTTTCAGCTTAATGAAGAATGTAAGGATCACAGGGAAAAATGGAGTTCTTTCTGACTTACAGGGTCTGATTAGAGCAGTCATCTGGAAAGAATAAGCTATGACGGTACTTCTCTGTTTCCAAGAGTAGATTAATAACTAAATTGGTTGTTCTGTTATAGTCTTTTTAAACAGCTACACTGTCTCCTGTTATTACACTCTAGGTATTGTATGAGTGTATTTCCAAAGGCTGCTGCTTAGTCTAAAGATCAGCATGTACTCAAATTTATTTCCAGTTGAAAGTGGCACTTATTAGCCACTGGGTAAAGGATCCCTCAAAGGCTGCTGAAGCCTCTCAGTAGCATGGAGTAGGAGTAGAGAAAATAGAGGGGGTATCTAGAGGGAGCCAGGGTTATTCTTCCTGCCTTGTAGGAGGATCAGAGAACCTTAGAACCTTATCCCTATCAAGGTCTCCTGTCTCCCATAGCAGGAACCACTACCTAATATTTTCTATTATTTCTTGTTCTGGCAGTATTCCAGGATCCACATTCTAATATTTTCCATTATCTGTCATTGGCTTCTGGCAGTCTCCTGCCTTAGGCAACTGGTAAATTTGCCTGTGCCTAAGAGATAGCCATTGAGTAGATGTAGGACAATGACATTCCCTCCCCCTAGCCCTCCTGCTCCATTTTTTCCTCTGGAGACATTCTTTTCTTCTAACTCAGCATTATAACATTAGAGCTCCAGTTCTGTGTCACAGAATCACAGAAATTAAAACAGATTCACAGAATATTCTGAGTTGGGACCCACAAGGATCATCGAGTCCAACTCTTAGCCCTGCACAGGACAGCCTCAAGAATCACAGCACCAAACAACACTGCCTTGTATACATCCCTAATTTTGAGGTGACCAACCTCATCCTGTAATGGGCCAATGTTGTTTTTGCACTGCCTTTTGCCACTAGTGGACTTAAAGGAGCTCTTTTCACTGCCCCACATTCCACTGGCCATTCTTTAACTCCAGTTAAGCTTTGGAAGCTCAAATTTTCTCCCTGCAGTGGTGAGCAGCATGTTTGTATCCCTCCCATATCATCTGACCTTGCTTCTACTGAACATACACCTTCCTTTTTTGCTTTACCTGGCCAGCCAAGCTGGCATTCTGCCTCGTCTGTTGGACTTCCATCATCTAGGAATCGCCTGCTCCTGTGCCCTTAGGAGGTGGTGCTTCAAAAGTGACCAGTACTGATCAACCCCAGCACCTTCAAGAACATTTTCCCAGTGGATCTCATTCTCTAGTTTCCTGAGCCCATCTGAAAGTTATTGAAGATTTCTACTTTCAGCCTTGCTGTAACTGTTTTACTGATATTGGCAGACAGAAGGAAACCAAAAATACACTCAGCAATTCTGCTGTTCAGTGCAGATCCAGCTCTAGCCTATATGAATATTTGTCATAATCACAAGTTAATGTAGCTAAATCTTATTCCTGATGTGCGGCCTAGTATATAAATATGTTATTAATGCTTATAGTTTAGTTTTGACTTTACATGTTTTGATTTAAAAGGTAACTTTTAAGGGTATTTCTTATTCTTTTAACTGGCAGTCAGAAATCATCTTGGTTTTGCCTACTTGTTTCCCCATGCTTTTGAAATTTGTTAGAAATTCTGTATCTTTCCATGAATGACCTGATCTAGTTGCCAGTGGAGTTGGCAGGAGTTTTTCCACTGGCTTCATCCAAAACCAAATCAGGCCACTAGAGACTAAATGATAAATTGCATTCAAAAGCTGGATGTTACCACAGGCATTGGTCAATACACATACAAATTTCTGCCTAGGCAGGGTCTGTATTTCAGTATCCTTCCCTCAGTAACATCAGGCTGCCCTCTGTGGTACAGTGAAAGATGTGTCTCTAGAGTGACTCTGGGTTTCACTGTCCATCTGGGGATTTATTTGGGATGAATGTTGGGACCTTGTCAAGGGAATTATTGGGAAAGATGTGCTGCTTCAGAGGTGCCAGGACATGAATTGCAGCACATCTTACTTGAGTTTCTCTTCCTTATATTTAAGGCCACCAAGTTCACTGATCTGCCCCACATCCTTTTTTTTTTTTCTTTTTTATCACTATCAGTAACAAAAGCTGAAATCTTTTTGGCATGAGAATATTATCTTTTTTCATCAAAAATCATTACTTCTTCAGTAAAATGGTGTGCTTAGGTAGATTTCCAAAGCACATAATTCCAGAATTCTTTATCAAAACAGACTATTCCTCAGTTTAAATACATCTTTTGAGATCTTTCAGTCTTTAAAGTGTTCTTTAAACTATTAAGACCAGCTATTAAATATTTTTCAACTCCAGAGAGTAAAAATATCATTGAATGTATAAAGTGAGATACTCTTTTAAACTAAAAGCATGAATGTAATCTATTTTTTCCAGGGAACATTTTCCCCATTATCTGCCTTGACAAACAACTAGTCTCACTAATAAATAATTCAGCAGCAAGAGGCTCCAGGGCTGTCTGTATAAAATTATGGCATACATTAGCTGATCCCCTCAGCTAGGCACGAGGTTTTGGGAGATTTAGCCTTGACAAAGTTGCATTGCTAAATACCTGTATGTCTCCTTAAAAACTGTCCCCTAAATTTTTGGGTTTCTGCAGTAAGAAACTAGCTGCTCCACTGGAAAAACAGGGACTAAAATAAGTTTTGGGTTTTTTTCTCCTGAAGCTTAGTTCTTTCAGAATCCATTAAGACTGTCTGAATATTATATTTTACAGAATCCTTCATCTGAATGAAGATTAATTGGGCTACTTTTTTTAAATTGTTTGTGTGGTTTTTCTTTTACCTTGCTAAAAGAAATATATTAAGTGCCTGGCAAGCCAAAAGGGAAATGAAAGACACTCTCATCACTAAAGAGAAATTGTACTCTGTGCCCAAACTGTGTTAAATTGTCTGCGAGTACAGAATACCCAACATAAATCCTTGAAAGTTTGAGGGTCATACTAATTTCAAATGAAGCCATTTTCTCAAGGATCTTTTTTTCAGATCTGAAGATTTTGCTTAAGGAAAGAAAAGTCTGAGAATAATTAGTACTGTACTTGCACACACATTACCCTGGGTTGCCTATTAAAAGAAGCCATTCAGGAGCAGCATCAGGAGGGCAGGTAGCCTGACTGGAAGCCAACCCTGGGAGTTTCCCTGCCCTGCAGGACTCTCATTCTGTTTTTTTGTTTTTCCCCAGTTTTGACTTCTCACTGCTTCTGCCTCCAGTGCTGTGCAGGGTTGGAAGTCTTGGACTATGTGGAATGACAACACAACAACTTTGATGTGGTGAAAGCTGTACTAACAAATACATGTCATTTAGACAAGACTGTTTTTAAAAACAATTTTATCTTTAAATGATAAATTTTCAACAAATTTTCTATGAAGGCTTTTTTTGATGCAGGTAGGCTCTCAAGCTTTATGGAATGGTCAAGACAAAGCAGAAATTGATGTATACGTCTTCTGACCTCAGTGTACAGCTAGATGTTAATACAATACACTTTTATTCTGGATTTGGGAAGGGGGGGCTATATGTATGCAGTATCTCATAGAAAACTTAATGATAACCAAAGCCATATGTGTCCACATACCTAAAACTAAAACATCATACAGGCAAGATATACAGAGAGTGGGTAGGGAAAGGTTTTATTGTTGGGGTATTTTTGGTGGCAGAAGTGGTGGGGGTTTTAGTTTGGTTTTTTTGTTTTTTTTTTTAATGGTTGAAAACTGAAGTGAATTCAGTAATTTAAACAAGATCACACAGGAAAATTGAAGAAGGCTCAAATATTAAGCTGCACACTCTAATGAGTCTAATTATCAGTCACATAAACTAATTCTCAGTGTCAACTGCAAAAACGTCTGAAAAGCTCCATCATATAGACTTTGAGCAGTAGGCCAAAGAACTCAGGATTCAGTACTCCTAATCAGTTTTCAAATTAGTTTATCTTTTGAAATTAGTAGTTGGAAAGAAAATTCTGGAGCATGTAATCACTCAGAGAGAGCCAGTGGTAAAAAGGGGTTAGGAAACCTTAGAACTTGGTCATGTTTTGATTTTCTAGGGCATGTAGACCTTGCCAGAAGCATCCTTTCAACAAAAAAAAAAATACTAATCATATGAAAGACTAAAGCAAAGTTAACTAGATCAGTACCGAATTTCAGTTTAAACTTTCTCTTGACACAGAAGTGTTGCATATTCCTTTTGTTGTCCCACATCCAGAAGATGTAGCTAGTTTTATTTGTTCTGGCTACTGTGAAAGTATCTGGAGAGTCCTGTGCTGTTTCTGCAAAAACACCTGATAGAGAAAATAAACTCTTTCTTCCACAAGTATTCACATGAGAATGTGTGATGTCTATTTCCTGTGCTGCAGAGAGCAGTAAAGGCTTCTTGTTCCTTTGCTGGTTGAAAAGAAATAGAAAGGGGACTAAGAAAGTATAAAGAAAAGCTGCTACTTTCAGAGTTACAGTTTGAAATCTGCCATGATTACAAATCTTCAGGGCAAGAGTTGTGAACAAGCAGATATTGAAGTGAGAATTTTTAGTGACTTGTTAGTTAGGTGCTGAAGGTAAATTGATTCTCAATAATATGAGCTCAAAAGCACTTTGCCAAATCACTGTTTAATGCATGAACTGCAGACTGAATGAATGTCGTGTAGAAAAATTATGACAGTATGTCCAGTGACAAGAAAGTCTATTAATTTGCCATTTTTAATGGGAAAAATACATTCTTTCCAAATTCATAAAAATAGAGCCTAGCCGAGATAAGATTCCATATATGTACAATCTACAGCTGTGACTGTGCACTAAACATACAATATTTGTTATTTATTTCCTCTTACATTTTATTATTATTAATGTAAAGGCCAAAAAATACTGAGTTTTTGGATTCAGGAAATTGCACTTGTCTCACCCTGACCCAGTATAAGAGCAGGACCAGCAGCCTGAAACTCAGCCTCTGTAAGAGCTTGGCATATTGGCTAAAAAGAAGCCCAGACCTTTCTTTTGCTGGATTCTAGATCTGAACCCATTTTTGAATGAAATCCTAAAATGTCTCCTAAATTTTCACCCAAAATTATTCTGAAATGCAGTGTCCTGAGGAATTTGGAATAGCCCACCACTCAGTTTCTGTTTTTTTTCACAAGAGGTGTGAAAAGTTTTCATGTAGAAACAATCCAATTTTTTGGTTTAAAAAAAAAAGAGCAAAATTAAGCTCCAATTTCATTTAAATAATGACTAATATTTTAAGCCTGAGTATAAAGTCTATTGTGAAGTGCTCATCTCAAAATCTTTTTGAAGAAGCATAGATGTGTTTTCCTTAAAGTTCTATGTAAATGCTGTCCAATTTTATCATGTACTGATCAGATATTTCAGGCTTTGTTTGGTTTTCTCTCTCCCATTTGTCTTTCCTTAATTATCCCTTCTCTTTGCTACATTTGCTTTTTTTTAAAATATAGATAAAGCAGTGCTCTTAAAGGGATAAAGAACAAGATTCTGATCCTTTCCGCAAGTAATTTCTTTTATAGGTGGCTCGTTCAGTGATGTGTGGATTGTTCTTGTCACCCTCCAGTCTTGCAGCTCTCTTCTGTCTGTCAAATGTCAAAAAGCACAGCTTTGGGAAGTGAGCCATCACATAGCCTATGCAGCCAGAGCCCTCCACCCACTTCAGGAAGAAGACAAGGCATTTTGAAGAGTAACAGCAAAAGTTAATACTTTCATTTTTGGAAAAATCTCTGCTATAGCCTGGATCTTCAGAGGAAAGAATAAACAGCATGGTAACCAAATTATCTCTGCAAATATGAAAGGCTGAGCTGACCTCTGCAGGAGAACTTCTGTAACCTGTAAGACCCTGGAGAACCAGCTGGTCCTGCTTTGCGAATTGTAAAGGCACGGTGTTGTTGAAAGTCATCCCTGGCTGTGATTTACAGCTGGAAAACTTAGACTGAGCCATATGCCAGGATGAGTGGCACAGGGTTGCAAATTAAATTCTTGAAGAGAAATATTTGAGGCTCAGACAGCAAGACCTTCAGATTAATTTCAAAATGTATTAAGAAAAGTGTGAGGTTTGAAAAGAAATTTTTCTTTCTCAGTGGGTTATGCTGATTGATTATGGAAGGATGCCTAGCAGAGAGACTTTTCCACAGATGCTAGAGTGTTCCTTGACTGGTGAGAAAAGCATCTCTCAGCCGGCTGATCCAGGGGCCAGGAGTGGGCACATTCCTCACAAAGCTGCTAAAACACTCCATGAGTGGAGTGGAGCATGAGCAATGCTATTGGAGATGATGTGCCCAATTCCGAAGGTATTTAAGTGTCCTTGGGTATTGCTTATGGAAACTTAGCAAAACTTTGTGCTGTAAACTGTACTTTTTTCTAGGTGGTCTGATACCTGGGAGTAATACCAGCCAAAATACCCTGTAACTGATTTGTTTGGAGATTTATTCAGCAATGGAGCAAATATTTGTGCCCAGTGACAATAAACTATAGAATTGGTGTGATCTAGTTAGAAGAGCTAAGACATAGAAGATTATTTTTTTCCCTCCTCCACAAATTACATTTGACTCACCTTCATTGCTTCCAGTGGGACCCAGGATGGTTATTTTGTATTTGGCAGACACTACCAGATCCCCGTGTGCACAATACCTTTTTCTGTTTCTTTTTCTTTCTTTTGGTGGTGGGAAGTGTATTAGGGAGTGTGGGACACAAGTGTGGGACTCAGAATGTTTCCTTTCAGAAGAAGATGTAGGTGCAAGATATGGACATAGGCATTCACACTGATGCATGCCTGAGGAAGAGCTAGGATTTGAAGAAGTTGTGAGGTTCTGTGTAGCCCTGTTCCTTCCAGAGTTGTTTGCTGTCTTGGGAGAAGGAACAATCTACAGGAAAGAATTTGGGTACAAGAGAATTTTTCTGAATAGACAAACAAACAAAAACAACCCAGAAAGTTGTAAGTACACATCACAAAAATAAAAGATGGAGTATGTGAAGTTTTCAAGAAACTCAGTAAGAACAAGACATCAGGAACTTCTTTACTTGATCATGGCTGTCTACAGAGCTTCATTAATTGACTCAGCTATGGGGGTGGGTGAAGCTGTGTTACAAATTAACTCCAGTATCAAGTATAGCAAGTTGGACCTGCTGTTCCTGGCCAGATCAGCTGTGCCCTGAACATACACTGAGAGTAGACTCGATGCATGCACAGTGTGATGTGCGGCCTTTGCTTGGTGGGTGCTGACCTTATTGACCACACAGGCAGCAGAGGAGGCTCAGAGTGTCTCTGGTGCTGAGGGAAGAGGCTGTGCTGATGATGGGTACCACTTTGAGCAAAGCAAATGATGTCTGACATCAGACTGCATTGAGCAGATGAGCCACTGGAGTTTGCTTTGAGTCCAGCAGTACAGTCTCTGATATTGCACATTTACTGTGGCCATCATAAGTTATTCAATGGAGTTTTGGACCTCCAAAGCTGGGGCTTTGAAGTTTGAGGTTAGCAATAATGGGGAAACCCACATGAGAGGTCTCCCTTCCTAGGGAAGTATCCATTTCTGCTGTTGCCTAGGACAGTAAGAGTCTGGAAAAGCCAGAATTTGTTCACCAAGATAGTGAGCAAAGTGGGGTTTGAGAGTGGGGACTGGATGCCCCTGAAACCTCACAGGTGAGTGTCAGGCAGGAGACAACACTGAGGGGTGTTAGCAAAGGGAGGTCTGCCTTAGCCAGGTAGCAGCCATCCGAAGCACTACTCCAGGGGGAAGCAACTTCAGAAATCTAAAGAGGAAAGCTAAATCATTGTGTTGAAAAGGGACTTCCTTTGAGGGGCCGAGAGTAGCAATAACTACCTGAGGGTGACAAGCTGCCAGGGTGAGCAAGCCATGGGAAGCAGCAAAGGGAAATTTGTGAGTGGAGAATTGAAAGCAAAATTGGAAGAGCTGATGGATTAAGAATTAACAGGGGTGTGTGTTCTTATTGACAGATCTTTGGTTTAGGTTAGTGCCAAAGGGAAACTTCTGGCTTAATTAACAATTGTGTCTGCACTTAGTAGGTACTTACCTTCCTAATCTGTATGTTCATTTTCGTCTGTTTCTCTATGTTCTGTCTTTGATTCAAACTGTTTAATGCTGACATCAATTTTTTTTTGTAATGTGTCAACCCACCGTGAACAAACATAATAGAAATTGGTCAATATTGCTTAACTGTGAGTCACAAACATGAGCCACACGTATGGCTCACACATGTTAACAAAATGAGTGGCAGGTTTCCGGAAATAGTGCTCACATGTAACCATCACTTACTGTGCAACCAGCACGCACTGTGTTACTTTTTACAGTTTTTTAAAAAAGGTGTCACAATTGGCTGACTTGAGTAAAAGAACCTTTACCAATAGCTTGTCAGCTCCGTTGTAATTTTCAAGTAAAGATGCTGATTTTTTTTTTAAGTAGTAAAAACCTGGAGTATGACAAGTTGAAATATTAGTAAGAGTAATGGTAAATTTTGATAATCTGTGCTTGTGAATTTTAATGTCTTGCAGCAAACATCTTTTCAGCAGAGTTCTAATACATCTTTTATGTTCAGTGTTATGATGTACACCAGGCAGTGCCACAATATGAGTGCAGATGTCTAAGAAGGGTTAAGGAGTTGTGAAAAATATGTGTTTAATGTGCCCAAAAGTTTAAGAACATTTTGGGAGCACAATAAAAGTAAAACATATGCCCCATAACACTTTACTGGGTACAAACAAGAATGCAAATGCAAATGCAAAACATACTCACTGCTTTTCAGAGAATGAAAAAAAAAGGAAAAAGAAAATGAAAATTAAAAGAAGAAATATATGGTCTGTCCTCAAATTAGATCCTTTTTACTACAGTGATACTGCTGTTGTGATTATACAGACTAGATGCTGGCTTTCTGAGTAAGGAAGAACATCTCTAAAAATAACTGTGTGGTGCACCAGTTTGAGCGTTTTTAGAATTTGACCCAAACACCTATTCCTTGAAAGATATATCCAGATCACAGGAGGAAGAGAGGTGAAAACATATGTTTGGGAAATTTTATCTCTGAAAGACAGAAACAGCCTCTGCTAAATCTTATTTCTTGTACATATAAAAATTGTACTCTATTTTGTAATTTGCATCATACAGAAAGAGCTGAAATTTGGTATTTGTCTGTTAAAGGGGTAGGTGATTTTAAGCAGTGTAGCATTTAAATCAGTCATGCTTTTTTTGAGTGTTCTGCTGTGTAGTTTACTTGAGAAATTCAGAAGAGAACCTTGACATTCTGTGTCAAAGTCAGCCTAGACTTTGGAGGTCTCAGTAACATATATCAGGCCATAGCTGCTGCCTTTAACAAGTAGGGATGCAAATGTCACATTTGTTTAACAGATTAATTTTCTTACTTTAGCTACTGTTTGTTTGTTTGTTTGCTTGTCTTTTTTTCTCTGGCCTGAACATTATAATGTGTAACACTGTAATGTGAGAGCACAAATTATGCACAAATACTCCATACCATGTAAAACTATTTTCTTGACTGAGTCCTGGGCCCTGTACCTGGACTTTATTAGCTTCAATATAAACACCAACTAAAGTTTATAACGGCTGGAATGATCAGAGGATACTTGTCACAAAAATTACCTGAAAGCATTTCATCAGATATGAAGTGCTTTCTTTTTTTATATTTAGTCATTAAATGTATCATTAATCCCTTAATGGTCAAATTGCTCAGTTTTTCCTCTGCACACAGACCCACCAACTCCACCTATACCATTAAGTTATTATGCAGATGAAAACCCAATATGAGGAAAAGAAAAATTGTTCAATTCTATTAGTTAACATTAAATCACAAAATTAGTTCTCTTCATTTTGGGAATTGGAATATATTGGCAGTGATTGAGGAAACAACTTCTCAATGTTTATTTTGTAGTTATAGACTGTGTCATTAATTTTTTAATATCTCTGATGTCAGCGTTCAAGGTTCTTTTCTTTTGGTTATTAGCATGGCTGACACATGCTTTGGGAATCCCTAAATAAGAAGTCAGGTGCTGGTTGCTGCTTTAATCTTTTCTCCTGCTGAAAACCCCGATTTTAATGTATAATGGTGAAGGCTTAAAGCTCCATCTTTTACTTCCTCTGGGGAGGTGCCCTGAATAGTTTTAGTGATACATGTTGGATTTCCTGTTCATTTTCTGACAGTAGAGGTGGTTTGAAAAGCCTTCGGATTTGTGTGAGACAAGCTTCTGATACTCACTGGTGTTTTTGCCTGCTGGATACCACTTCTTTTAAGCACCACCCATAATCCTGGGAGATTTTTGAGGACAGTGTCAGTAGTAGAAAGCATGGTCATTAAAGCAACAGCCTGTAACCTCCTGTAAAACCTAGGCAAGCCACATTAAATGCACCATAGTTTTAAAAATATCTCAAAAATTTGCCTTCAAATTTCAGTCTTGATTATGACTAGGTGCAGACCTAGTGTAATGTTGCTGCTCAGAGCATTGCTGCAGCTATGCAACCAGATGATGTATTAGCTGTGCCTGAGGGGTACATCTCTTAAATCTGTGAGCCCCTAAGCAGGAGGGAGAGGAAATTCTTCATTGTCCTCTTTATTCTTTCGTGGAATGCAAATCACAGGCTGCCTCAACTCTCCTGCTACTGGCCAGTCGTATTACCTGACCATTATATACAATGTGGAAATAATATATGCTCTGTTTCTGAAGGAGGAAATGAAAGATTTTTCTTCATCACCTGTGTTGTGGTAAAATATACTCTTATCTATGAGTAACAAAATGCTATTGGAAAGCAATATTATGTAATTTTTAAAAATCCCCATTACAAATGCATCTGTAAAACAGAAGAACAAGAAGTAAATTGAGTAGACTATTTGCAATGTGTCTTTATGTTATCTGTGGGGTTACAGCATATATAGTGGGTTATTACACAGGCAAATTGAGTGTCTAGTCACTTGCTTCTTTACATCTTTCCTACTGTTTATTAGTTGGCATTCTCTTATATGAGTCCCATGCTAAACAATTACTTTGCCACATCCCTTTTCTTACAGTCTTAGTTATTTCAATTTCAAGTAGCTATAATAATTTAGAAACCACATAGTGGATTTATAGTAAATAAAATGATAACAATTTTACAATTTTAGAAATGGGAATGTTCTACTATGTTCAAAAGCTCTAATCCTTGTCTTGATTTTCAGAAGAAAATTTAAGTCTGAATGGGTTTTTTTTAAGATATGGGAGGGAATGACCATAGGGCCATTGCAAGTCTGGAAAGTGTGGTAGTGAAACTTTGGTTCTTTGTGCACACCATCCCCTTTCTTTACCAAGATGCTTCTTTTGTGACATGGTTTGGTACATGGCTTGGTATGTCCGCTAGGAGGGAATCGTAGCAGACTCAACACAGCCTTAGCATATGCAGAGAGCAGCTTAGCAAGCCAGCAAGCCTCATGCCCCTTTAGATAGAGAAGTAGTCTCCATAAAGCTGGCACACTGAATGCTTTTTCTGTCTCTGAAAGCAGATATAGTGCTGGCACTGGGAAGAGGTGCTGTCAGACTCCCCTGCAGGAACAAGCAGATGTGAAGTAATATTTTCCAAGTGATTTTGGAGTCCACATGACACAAAATTACCTTCTGAAGACACTTTTGAAACTGTTCCCTCCTATTTTTTCTGATTATGGGACTCCTGCCCACATCTTTATTTTGGAAACACTGCCTACTTGTGCCAATATATGAGGCTGTGTCACAGCATTGTGCCTGCTTCATCCTGTCTCTAGGGATCGTGAGCCATGTGTGGCCAGAGGCAGTGGCTGAAATTTCAGCCTTGACCTTTATTTATTTGTTTGCAAAATTGGTCTGAAGTTTACTGTAGCCTTTGGGTGTGCTTTGGCTTCTTAACCGTAAATGTGCTGATGCCATGCTCTCCTATCCAGGACACAGAGGCAGTCCCAAGAGAGAAAAGTATTGTGATTGATTGCTGTTACAGCTCACGCATTTAGAGGGGTGAAGTGGGGTTTAGTGTGTTTATTTTTTTCTGGTTTTACAACTCCTCTTTCTCACTTTTCCTTCTTGTGGGTGGCTTTTTAAATTTAGACAAGACAGAAAGCTCCTGGTTCAAAGTAACTTTTTTAACTGCATGCTTGTTATTGCATCCCCTGTTTGCCCTTCTGGTGAATATTTTTAACTTCTCTCATGTTGTCAGCTAGTGTTTCCTTTATATTCCTGAAAGTTCAGACTATAAAGTTTGGATCCAGCAGGAGAAGTGGTCAAGTTCTGTGAATGCCTATTCCCATGATATTCTCACCCCCGTGTTAAATCACCATTGCCGCAAGTATTTTGAAAGTTCAGGTTCTTTCTACTGCAGTTGTATACAATCTAGGAAATTAAAGAAAAATAAAAAGCAAAGTTTGACAGGTGAACAACCTAAAATTTACATGTTATGTTGTTTGGTAGCCATTCTAAGCCAAACCATCTGGCAGAGGTTGGCTTTGTTCAATGGCTACATTAAACTCCTTGGAGCTTGCAGCTACAGCCTCTGCACAGCACACCAGCCATTTCCAAATGGTTTGGCAAGATTGCCCAAAAGGTATTTTTTCCCTTTTCATCATCCATCAGAAGTTTTAGTAATAAAAATAATAATAATAATGCATAGCTATGATACATAAAATAATTGTTGCTAAAGCAACAGCCACGTGATAGAGCGTTTTAAATGTATATAAACAACCTGCTGCTTAGGAGTTTTCTGGGGCTTTCTGCATAGCTATTCTGCTGTAACTGTTTGGCTGTTAAATAAAAATCTTTGTGCCGTATTTTGTCTCGGAGAGTCCATGTGGTCCCAGAGCCCAGCAGCCAGGTCTCTGCTTCTTCCATCCCTTCTAAAGCAGTTGTGAAGGGTGTAGTCTTTTTCCTCTGAAGTATCCATTTGACTGCAACAGTCTCCCATAATACTGCTGCTTCTGACTGTGAAAATTCATGCTAAATGCATGAAAATAATCCCTTACATGGCTGATAACTGCTGAGACACATACTGGACTGAGACCCATTAGGTATATAATGTCTAGTGAGAATGAGCAAGTAATAAACCCAGTGACTTCTGAAGTCCTACTGTCTGTTGTTAAAGATAGCTGAACACAGTGAATAGATTTGCTTGCATGCACATGCTCTGTGAAAAGGTCTTGTGCATTTTTTCCCCCCTCTGGGGCCAGTTTTTCCTGTGGTACTGTAATGGATTCTTTTGCTTGACTTGGCCTGTGTTTTTGTCATACATGACAGCCTTAATAGTTTACTCAATATTTCTGTTCATCTGAGGACTCATGTAGAATATATTTGGCCCTTTTTCTAGGTCTGTAAATAACCTCTGTATCCTTTATAACATGTTCCTCTGTAACATCTAAGGAGTTAACATTCCTTTGGCATTAAACAAAATCCTCTCTAGTCCTCAGCACTGCTTTTTAAATTGATAATACTGCTCAGGCATTTTCTTCCCTGACCACCCTATGCTTACAGAAGGAATTAGATTCCTCAGACTCTGCTCTTCAGCAGGGACTCTGGCAATCGTAATTCACATACTCTTTGAGACCAGACATTTGTCTGTTGGCTTCCTTTAATGGAGCAGAAGGTGTATTGATCACATTTACTGAATGCTCCAGAGTGTGTGTGCATGTAATCACTGAAATTCTCTCAGTTTGGGTTTTCCTATTACAGATTTGTAACTGAAAATACAATCCCTTTGTTCTCAAGGGTGGCAGTGTTTGCTATGCCCTTGTATCTCCGAGTGCTTTCATGTGTCTGGTGGGGCACTTAACTGCTCTGTCCTTCCTCTAAGGATATTCCAGTTTGCTTAAATCCAGGTCTCCAGCATTCTTCAATAATCACTTGGAGCCAAGCTGCCTGGAAGAGTTTGGGTTCATTGGGTGCCTGACTGTCCAGTACCACATGGTGTAAACTGCTGCAGAGCACAGTTTCCAATTACAAACAGCTTTCATCCTGGAGGCTCTCAGCTGCTCATATCCATGGCTCCTTTTCTAAAGGTGATATATTTTAGCTTAATATTTCTTCTGTCAAAATACAGAGGACCAGAGATTCTCTGTGCCTTTCTGGAAATGAGGTTAGTCAGCCTTGCTGGAAGGAAATCTATTCATATTCCTCAATTCAGGCAAAGTAAGGTTAATGAGAGAATTATCAATAGAGACACCAGGATACATTTTGGAAGAATAATATCTCCCTGCATAGAAATTTTTCTTCCTCATTGTTTTTTCCTTCCTGGTATATTATTCTGTTTGGTGTCAACTAACTACATTCTTAGTTAAGTGCCTGTGTTTTAGTTTTCCTTATGCTTGCAGTGCCAACACTTTGTGTCCTCTCTCTTATGCAGACATAAAAGCTTGCTGTGGTTTTGTTAAAATCTTGAACATATGAGTACACATCTCAGTACTTACCCAGGACATTTTTAACTTTTGCCTAAGTTGGTCGTATCAATGCAGATCCAGGAAAAATATAAAACTGAAAAATGTATATTACTTGCTACAGCAATAAAAAAAAGGGGCCTTGATTATGGCAAGTAGAGCAAAAGATTGTTGTCTCTAAGGACATAAAACACATTGATAAGCAGTAACTGCAGAACAATATATTTTGGCAAAAAAATGAGAGATCTCTATAATGTTCACTTTCCACATCCTCAAGAGAGTAAAATGCAGTATAACACAATGATAAATTTCTGAGGGTTTCCCAGTCCAGTTTTGGGCTTGCTGAAGAAGGAGAGTAATGTGCAGAGTATTGTATAGCTTTTATCATAATGAAATAAAATGTTTTCTGTTTTCTGGATTAAAAAACTCAAACCTTTTTTCTCTCACAAGTTTTAAAGGATGACTTTTTGGTTTTGTTGTTGTCATTCCTGATATTTGCAATATTTCCTTGAATGTATGATAGCCTTCTTTGGGAACCTAATTACTTTTTTTGCAGGTAAACATTTGAACTGTCCTAAGAAATTTTAAAAAGAAATATTTAAAAAAAACCAAATCATCAATCAAACAAAAACCAAAACCCACTGAGGCCAGTCATTACTGTTGTGATGTCAAAGGTCACTCATCAAGCTTTTGTAAAACCTTGAGTCACTGGTCATTGGGAAGAGGCTCATGGCAGCACTTCCTCAAAGTTGTTTTAGTCTTGGGATGTATATTCCTAGAAGTTCCACTTTTGTGAATTTTACAAAGAAATACACCTTTAACAGTGCTCAGTGTTGTCATCAAATCATTGTTCACAGGAGATAAATACTCTCTATCTGGCACTGAAGACTGGAGTAATCTCAGGGAAACTGGTGAAAATATCTGGCCCTAGTGGTATCTCAGGACAGTAGTCAGTAAAACATGCTTCAAAAGAAGGTGTTTAAAAGTTTAAGTTCTACTATGCAAAATAATGAAATAATTTTCTTGACAGGAGAGAGCATAGTTTGATATAATTCAGAATGTTTTGATCTTGATATTTACAAGCCTTCCTACATTTTTTTCCCTCTCAAGAATGCCTTGTCTTATGAAATACTTTGTGTAAATATTAGTTACTATTATTTTTTTTAATTTTATGCTGAGTTCCCTTTCTGTATTCTGACAGCAGTAAGCAATGGTGTCTGGTTGACTTTGCATTTAAAGCAACAAAGTGTTCCGAAAGTCTTCTCACCCTGCACCCTGCATGCAGTTTATATAGGCCTTTACTTCATTTTTCCCTTAGGTGGAAATCTTCTCATTTTCTTTCCTTTATTTTTACATCTCGTGCTGATCTCCTTTCTAAAACAGGCCTGGCAAATTATATGCAGTAGTCAGAGCATAGTGCTGGCTTCTTGCTAGCAAGAAAGACTGGAATCAGTGCTAATGCCCACTGTTAGTTCAAGTTCCATTTTCACAGGCGAATATCTTTCTTTGTTCTTGCTGCCACTTTGTGCTGACAGCACAGTCTTGCTTCGCTGCCCACTGTGGTACTCGGGTCTTCTCTTTGAGTGGTTACAGATGACAGATGAATCACATGTGAGCAGCACGAATTGCTGTTTCCCTGTGTTTTCAATCAGAGTTCTTAAAGCAGAAATTTGTCTTCTACCTTGTTCCATGCTGTTCTGTAGAAGAGTTCTCCCCGTCATCCATGTATGAAGTTAAATGTCTCTGTGCAGATCACCTGCTTTTTTTCCCTCAGACGGTTTTAAACTCTGATATAGTCCAGCCTGTTATTCTGTACTAGTGCCCTGAAAAATTTTGTCCATAAAGCACCTTGTCCCATCAATTCCCTTGACAAAGAATTGGGCTGGAACCTGAAACAAAAGTAAAATAAACAAATGAAGAAAACATCTGGGGTAAACTTAGTTTAATCTCTGCTTTCCAAGTTTCAGATTAGTTTTCCAAATATAGTTTTCCATTTAAGTAATGAAAGGAAGAAAATTTCTCAGACATTAAGATCATGAGGATAGTAATTTTGCTGCAGATAGCATTTGTTGGAAAGAAGAGGAGATAATTCAAAACAAGACTAAATATCATTGAAAAACAGGTGTAGATCAAGAAAAAAAACTAAGGAAAATGATGACAAATTACAGAGATTGCATACTATACCATCCTGTTTCTCAAGGAAGTGTATATACTCAAAGGGCAAAAGATTTATAATTTTTGAAGCATTTGATGCTATTTAAAAATGTTAAGCTATAATACTCTCTCTATGCAGAGATATTAATTTGTCATGGCACAGAAATGGGTTGTTTAAGCTTCATCAGCTCATGTGAGATAAGCATGCGTTTAAGTGTACTTCTGAATTAAATACTTTAGTTGTCATTTCTACAGCTGGTCTGGTATTACTCCGAACAGGGCTTGATGCTATCCTGTTCCATGAACCTCTTGGTGCTCTCTTGAGCCACATTTTTGCCCATGTGGAGACTGCTGTACAGTACAAGTGAAACCCACATTTCCTGGCAGAAGTGAGACTTCATGTGCTGGATTGCTGCAATCCTTGGGTCAGAGGTGCCTCTGCACACTTCGCCAAGTATCAGACAGAAGGGAGGGGAATCCAGTGAAGACTGCCAGGATGGTATTTCAGGCTGAGTCTTGGCCACTGTGTTTTATTAAAAGTCTTGCCTAGGAAATCCAGCACTTCACGCCCCTGAATGAACATACAGCACTGTGACTTTTATCTTTTTGTTCTGGGGTGTGTCTACAACGTCATGGTGAATAGTCTGTGCCTCAAACCTCTAGCACTAACATGTGGAATAATTTCTGACATACATAAGAGACTCTAGTTCAAACAACCTCTTGAGGCAGTACCCAATGACAGCCATTGAGAAATGTGCCCTTTTTAAAATCTGATCCCATAGGAGACTGAGCTGCAAACTGCACCATGTGTGGGTAAAAGCCTCTGACACAGAGTGCTCAGTGCAGACATGCAGGATGATGGTTCAGTGAGAATCTGAAGGCAATTGGTGATACAGGAGCCTGATCTAGCACATTTCACTTCCATTACAAGAAATTAATCCCCTGTTCAACCGAACCAAAACAGAAGCTCTTTTGCCTGCCTGGTTATTAGTCTCTTGCATATTTGCATCTCATTGTTTTTTTCTCTACACTTAATGGTACAGCTGCCTTTTGCTCAGGATCAATTGGAATGGGGATCAGCAAAACATATCCATTTGATAGTAATGGAATGTCTAATAAACTTGCTGCCTCTTGAGCATCTCGTTCGTATTGGTAATCTATTAGTTCCAGGAATGCTCTGCTTCTTTTCTTCCTCCTTCTCTTCCCTATTGGTTAAAGTAGAGGTTTAGTAAATCAAATTTCCACATCAGCCTTCTTCTACTGAAATATCACCTATTATTGAAAAGTTCCTACATCCCATCAGATATTCTGAATTGGTGCCTACACAAATCGTCAAACAATAGGAAGGGGAAAGAAAAGCAAGGTAGGGAGCAAATAGCTAGTACAATTTAAGCAAAAAACGTATTTTTTGCTCCATTGCTCTTCACCAAAAAGTTTCCTATAACCAAATTAATACCTCCCATATCTGTTGCTTCCATGCAATGACCATAAACTTTCACATCATGATTTGTATGCCCTGAAAATCCTGCTTTGGCCAATGGAGAAACCAGGCAGACCCTACTACTTAACAACATGCCGTTTCTCTCAACCTTCAATGAAAATAACGAGCACAGTGGGAGAATTAATATAAACGAATTACTAACTCTTTAATTTGGATAGTTGATAAGAATTTAAGATCTTAATTAGGAAGAAATATCAGTGTTAGTGCAGTGATTCATGGCAGAACCCTGTTGACTTACCAGGGATAAGTCTGAAGCTGCTTCATTGAGGACAGAGGGAGTCAAATAGCTGGAAACAGCTTTCTTGATCATAAACCAAAGGAAAATTAAGCCAATGCAGGCTGTATGAAATTTGAATTAAAAGTTGGAATCAAAACTTGTTCTGCACTGGATTGTGTTGTGTGAAAACGCTGCAGGAGAACAGCCCTATCAGCGAAGTGTTACCGAGGAATACCGTGGTTGCCTTATTTCTGTAATACTGCTGGGCAGCCTCAGCAAGTTTAGTACCAACACTAGGCTCACTGGAAATTAGTAGTAAAGGTACGTTTTTCTTAGGCAGAATATCTTGAAGTTTGCATTTTCTATACTGAATTTCTCTTCAGATTGTCTTTTTTTGAAAATGTTCATGTTTCCAGTTTTGTTTTTAATATCAATGTTTCTCTTATTCTATTCCAGTTTTCTCCTTTGACCCGAAACTGCTTTTTATGACTACTTTGTTGTTATCAGGTTGAGGAATTTGTGATGAATTTCTTTGCAGAAAAAGCAAACTGAACTGCAAGTTTTGATCCCTGTTTTTTCCAGCCTTAAAATGACATTACTAGTTCTTTTACTCACACCAGTCAAGAATTATTGAAAATGTCTTGACATTTCTGCTTTTACTTTTGACATTCATTAGTCTAAATCAGTTGATAAATCTGTGGGTAGAACTAGTGGATGAATTAATTTTACCTTTCACCTTCTCAGAACTTGTTATCATAAAAAAGAAAAATGTTGCATGCTGCAAAAGTTGAGTTTGTTATAGCACCATGAAAACAATTCAGCCACATTTACAATTTGTTGTATATTAATGGCCATAAAAAGAGTTTCTTATTTGCTACATGAAGCCTCAACTGAACTCACAGGAACATGGTGTAAAAAGGAAGAGTAACCCAGCCCAAATTCTCACTGGTGTCACTGGTGGATTGGAGTCTCTGGAGTCTCCACAGCACATGAGCAGAAGGACTGAAAAAAGGCCAACCATAAATACCTAAAAGCACAGAGATAACATAGCCAGAAGCTGTGTTGAGGGGGAAAACGAAACCTGGAGGCAGTCATCAGAGAAACTGTTGCAAATTTAGGTGAGGAACTAACTAGTTGAACATATGTACACAATTGGAATGGGTTTATATTTTAGTTTAGGAGGAGATTTTTATGTACTATGAGAATTTTAAAGAGACTTTTTTTCTCCAAGATTTCTAAGGGTACTGAGCACGTTTTCTGGATAATAAGGCAGAGGAAAGGGATGGTTCTGGAAAAAAACAAAAGGAAAAATAAAAAAGAAGCCTTGGTACATCTGCAGACTCCACTAAATTTAAAAATGCAAGAATTGTGGAAAAGCCATAGATAAATTGTTTAAAGTCACTCTTTTTCTTAGCCAATAGCTGTTTGCCCTTACCTCACAGGAGATACCCACCAGGATTTAGCTGGAAGGGATCATGCAGTCCAAGAAAGAGCAAAAGAGAACTCCAATGTTGAGGATGCCCTGGGCTTTCTTTAGCACCTACTTGTAATATTTACCATTAGTGTGAAAAGGATAAGAGTTAGTTGCTTGCTTGCTTCTAAATTACAAAGATGAGTCTTTCAATATTAGTGAACAGTGATTAGAAATAATAATGTTTTTAATATGAAACTCTTATTTCTCTACCAAAAAGGAGTAAATTTCTTGAATCAGAAGAGAGAAGGAAAGAGAGTACAGCAGATCTCCCTTACTTCACTTGCTAACTGCCCAAAGAGGAAGAGCTTCATTCCTACTGCCTTCATCTCAAGCAACTCTGTGCTGTGGGCTCCACCCATGTCATGTTACAGACATCTGCATATTTTTCAAATTCCTGACTTTAGAAAAGTGTTGAAACAAAGTCTCTGGTGGACACATAAGTAGTATTTTGTTGTTCTGGGGTTGTGCCTCTGCGAATTTTCAGGTATCTCCTTATGGTCGGGCAAAACAAAATTTTTTTCTCATTGCACATTGGGAGCTTAAATAAGGATGATTTTCTTTGAAGAGCAGGTAAAAAACTAAGAACACAGAGAAAAGGGCAGCAAAAGATGATAGTGCAAAGTGGGTGAGATAAATGTTACTGAAACACAAACTGATCCACCCTACTACTTATTAATATAGCTATTGTAGAACTATTGCAGTACTAGAACAATCCCTACTGTAACAATCCTGAACAACCTCTTCTGATCAATGATCCTAGTTTAAGGGAAACTAGGAACTTTTGCTAAAATATTGTGGGTTCTTTTCCTATAAAGTTTGTCAACTTGTTTAAAAAAAAAAAAAAAAGAAAAAGGAGGGGCAGGACAGAGGTTGGAAAATGATGTCTTGCATAGTGAGGCTGTGGAGAATCCATCTATGGAGGTTTTCAAAACCCAAGTGGACGAGGCTGTGGGCAACCTGCTCTAGCAGATGCTGCTTTGAGCAGGGTGGTTAACTGTAAACCTCCAGAGGTCCTAGTCAACCTCAACTATTCTGTGATTCTATAATGACATTTGCTGCTTTGTGAATGTAACGGTTGTGAGGGATAAAAGGAAGATGATCCCCAGGCAGCATTGAAAAGCTGTGTTCCAGATTAAACCAATAGAGATGATGTCAGCCTACCTTATTTTCCAGTAGACCTTATCTCTGAGAACTCACATAATTTCTTGTAATAAAGTGGCTGGCCTAAGTGTATTTGCAACTCTAAGAATAGCATTTCTTCTCAGAATTAGCATATTTTCAATTAAGGCTCTCTTGCCTATTACAAAACAGGAAACATGTACAATAACTACTAATTGTTCTGTCATGGAAAAATACATGAATTAACCTGAGAAAGGAATAGAGCTCTCTGTGAGTACAAGAGTTATGTGTGTGAAAGCTGTGAAACAGAGCATGAAGAAAATTGAAAAATTGATTAAACATAAGCTTGGCACTTGAGGAAGGTGGAAAAATGAAGGAGGCGAGATATAGTCATCAAGGAGCAATACTGTCCATGGTGTTGGTTATCTTTCCAAAGGTTAAGAAATTCTGAAGATTTCTGAAAGTAATCTGTTGAGAAGTTTTCTTTGTCACTGTTCGAAGATGCAGAAGCTGCTTGAAAAATAAATGAAATTGTGCTGTACATGAATTGATAATATGTATCATCTTCCCCAATTGCAGTACAAAGATGACAGAATTCACTGTGAGAGGAGTCCTATGTTCCTTCTCACTAAATATGGATTTATTAATTCTGATCACTTTTCTTAAGCTACAGCAAACCCCTTTAGGCTACTCTGTGCCACGTAGATACTCTTCTGTGCAGGGGATGCTCACTGCCAGCCAGTCTGGCTGAGCCCTGTGACTATCTGTGCAGAACACTAGACCTTCAGGAGGTAACATTTCCCCAGGCTATGCCAGGCTTGGACATCCAATTCCATTACCCCTCTCCAGGCACAGAAGAGAGTGGTGAGGATACTGGTAATTCACTAAGCCATGCTGTCACTTGTAGCTGTGCCTTGAAATTTCTAGCTTAAAACCTCCAAATGACTGCTTGCAAGACCAGACTTACAGCTTGTAAAGAAATTTTGTTTGTGGAGGAGTGTGAAAAATTAACCCACTAGTAAAGAAGTTATGCATCTTATCTGAAAAAGTGGAATCAAGCAAATAGCAATTATGGAAGAATTTTGTAAAACAGGAAGAACAGAAACTTTGGGAGGGAAAAGGATACTCTAGTAATTAATTTATATCTTTAGATGTGCACTTCTACAAGTTATAGCTGTTATTTGAAGAGAAACAAACACAGACCAGTTTTTTATTTAATAATTTGGTCTGGTTTATTTTTTTGCTTAATAGTCTCTGGACTTTGAGATGATGTCTATTAGTATTTATTCAACCCGTGACACGGTTGCCTTGATCACTGTGTTGTGGGTTAGGGGGGCTTGGGGTGTGTTTTGGGGTTTTTTTTCTGAAATGTTGCATATCTCTGAAAAACAAAGCTTCAGTGTTTGGAAACAAGCTTTCAAAACTGCAGATAAGATTGCAGAAGATTCTTTAACTGTTTAGGCTTAGCAGCACTAAGTACTTTATTTGTTGCAAATTATTTGCTCAGTTGTCATAATGGAAATAACCTTCATGATCTCTTTCAATGCGAATATGATCAAGACAGATGGTGACATCACCAAGAAGCTTTTCTCTGAAAGGTTAATCTGCTTCATAACTAGGAAACCTCGTTAGCTAAGAGCTGTCATTCTAATTCCAAAGCTTGCACTTGTAGAAGGGGAAATGCCAAACTGCACACAGACTTATGGACTTTAATAGTCTTTCATCAATATTACTTCTTTCCAGCAGGTTCTTGCGTTGCTTTTGCCTATCTGTTCCTAAGAACTCGTATTTTAATATTTGCTCTTTGCAACAAAATTAATTAATCTAAATTAACTTCAACACACTTAGACTGAAGTTTGGGCTCTGAAATGTGATCTTCCTGTGCAAACAGTTATTTTTCCCCAGTTAAACTGAGACACATACAAGCACACACACTAGTCTATTGAGAGGCTAGCAAATTAAATTGTAGTGGTGTAGGAAGACATGGATGACCCTTCCTGGGATTTGCTTTATTTAAGCAACTTCAGTACCATAGACAATGTTACATAACACATTCAGGCTGAGTGCTACTTTCTGCTGCTTACACTGATGCTTATGGCAAAAACCCAGATGTACATTTTGCAAGAATTTGGATCTAAACGTCGTTTGTTGTTGTTTGTTTACTCTGGTCAATAAATCTGTAACAGTTTCTCCTTTCTCATTTAGCTTTCAGACCGTTCAAAAGATGGTACTCTCACCACAATTTCTTTGATTATAAGAGGCATGTTCACAGGTAGTGTCAAGATAGAAAAGCTACTCATAGATACCAGGTGGGCGGATGGGCCACCAGCCAGCCTAATCAAGCTGAGATCATAGGCACAAGACACTGCCCTCCTCCAGAGTTTTCTCACCATGCTATCCCTCACAATGAACTTCTCAAAATACACAGTGTTATAGCACTGGGCTCTGAACTCCTAGAGTCCAGCTTTAACTTTGTTTGATGAGCAGGTAAACACATCTGTAAAGGCTCTTTCTAGGGGTGAAATATTGGCACCCGAATAGGTTGATGAAGTGCTATAAAATATATCTATATATTTATGGATTTTTAATATATATTTATGTATATAAATAAGGGTAAACTTGTTATTCAATTCCAGTTTTATTCTTTAATTAAAACTGGATACACAGTATGTTTGCACTATCAGGTTATTTGCAGGGAAACTTATCCATCATCTTTTTATACTCTGCCTGATGGCAGTCTCTGTGCTAGCCCATCACTTTTGTCTACATCAACCCAATGTGTATTTGAATTACTTGTGCTTTAGAAACTCTATATAGTATTAATGAGATACTTTGGTTTTCTTTAGCTGTAGACATTTTAGCATCAAATTAGCCCAGCTCTACAGTAGACTCTTTTTTTAACAGCGTTTTATACAATAATTAGACTATCATTAGAGAATATTAGTTCCTATCTGCTCTTTAGAAATCCATCCTAAGAGAATCCTCCAGTTTCAAAACTACTTTTCTTATTTTAAATCAATTTGAGATGGCCAGCCTAAACTTTCCATGAGAAAAGTTCCCTGATCTGAACATGGCCTTCAAAGTGAATCATCACAAAGCGTATGTCTTGTACTTTAAATGTTGCTGCTGGAAAGATTCTTGATGTTGCTTTAATTAGTAGTTGTTCATTTAATTGCTTAAAAGGGTTGCATGTTTCAAGGTGAGCTGGCCCTCTAAGCAGTACTGCTCAGTCCTCCCACCACATTCCAGGTAAGAGTCCAGACCATTATATGAATGATCTACTAAGAGGGGAACAGCAAAGGCCAGAATTGCTTCCAAGGGAAGCAGAGGGCACGTAAAGATTGATTGGTTGGTCTGGGTTTTTTTTTCCTTCTCTTCTTAAGACAAAACCCTGAAAGACCTGATGAGGAAACAAAGAATTGAAAGGACTTGAAGAAAGTGTGTGAGGTTAAAGAGAAATAGATGAGAAGTTCCCTTTTCCGGGAAGAGCAGGGCTTCTGCTACCTGCTATTGTTCTTCCTAGCAGAGACTGGGAGATTCTGTCTTTTGTCTAAATGTTATTTTCTGTCACTAAATTGAATCACAAGAAAGGAAGACCAGAGGAAATTACTTTCTGTAGTGGTCTGATGGATGCAATATGAAAATGTCAGATACTGCTCTTTTACGAAATTTCAGTTTGGGAAAATATTTTCTTTCAAACTACACATGAAGGAGGTAGACTCAAGCATATTTGAGGGTAGTAGGAGGGCTGTTTATGAAGGTTGGTAGACAGGTGGCATGACTATGATGAGTCAATGCAGGCAAATATACTTCTGGATTGATCAAAAAGAAACCAAACACTTTATTAGGTAAATAATTTAAACTTAGCTATTTAGTACAAGGTTTTGTTTTAAAAACAAGGGTTGTTGAAGGGGTTTATGTGTGGAACGAGGGATGTGTCTTTTTTCGGCTTTTTATCACGCCAGATTGAATCAAGTTCTCACATATCTCTTGGCCTCATTTTTCTGCTTATGAAACCTCCTAGTAAACCTTGCCCTGTACTCTTAATTGCCAAGCTGCGACTAAAGCAACATGATTTCTTATCAGAACTAGTAGATCACAAATAATCAGTGGTTCTGTGTATGTTTGTGGTTGGTTTTTTTGAATGGTTACCTTGGTCCTGATTGAATATCCATGAAAGTTAATGAAAAGCTGTTATTCTTTCTGTGGTTTTGTTTTTTTTTTTTTTTTTTCCCTCCTGCTTCTCCCTTAAAAATACTCATTTAAAATATAGAATTTTCCTCACTGGTTCATCAGGAGAGAGTTATTCAGGGATAAGTGTCTCAAATAACAATGTTTTGGCTAAATGTCTTGCATTTTCTTTTGATTAGATTATAATTTTTGACATGCTTTAAATCTCACATCTTAATACTTAGAATTATGGCAAAAGTTTATCTGTTCTCCAGCATTAGCATTGGAGTCAGAAATTCTCATGGCAGCAAACTGATTGCTGAAAGGAGTAACAGGTTCACCCTAAAAGATTTTTAAGAATAGTGGACTGATTGCTTAACTATTAATACCTAAAGAAAACAGCTCTTCCACACCTTCTCATTCCCCAAATAATAATTTCTGCCTTAAGGGTGTTTTAGTTCCACAGTATCTTTTTAGGGCTTGGATGCAGACATGTAATCTTCACACACTACTCTCTCACTGGAATTTTCTTTGTATATCCTTTTTTTTACTGCTATTTATGATAATCTTGAAAAATATATTTTGCCTTATTTCAAATTTGCTAATTATTCAGAATGGTGACTATTAGGCCCTGCTCATCTGGGGAGCCGTGTTCAACTCAGATGGCCTCACACTAGCTCTGTCCAGGTCCAAAATCAATTCTCATCCTAGTCATGAGTGCTGCTACTTGCAGGCCTTGCCCATGCTGTTATCTCTGGCCCCACTCTCACAGAGTGAGGCTGATGCTTGCAGAGTCTAGATGTCAAACTGGGAAAAGGTTCAGGGTGATATTTGTGCCTTGTGTCAAGTTGTAAATAACACAGACTTGTTGCAATCTAAGCTTCTGTAACTACAGTTAACATAAGTAGTTTGGGCTGGTTAGAGGGAATTGGCAATGATGCACAAATATTTGCACTTCCAGCTGAACAGTTCAGTGACTGATACCACTTTGCTTTAGTTCTGCATGTCACTAGCAAAATGAATAGAAACCTGAGCCTAAATATCTGTGAATGGATAAAGTCAAGTAGAAATACCACCATTTATAGAGCTGCAGGGCATGAGAGCTAGGGTTACCTACAGGCAGCATATGCCAAAAAAATTGTTAAAGCTGGTAAGAACTTCAATAGATAGACAATTGTAGTTCTCTCATAACCTTAAACAGTGGGTAAAAGCAGGGATGTTATAGACCACCTATATAGTGATGTTATCTTGCCATGATGCAGTGCCATAGGAATCATTCAAGGATTTCTTATACTGAGAGGAAAATAAGCATTAACAATCTTTAACATCTTTGATTTATGGAAGTACTATTGCTATAAGGACACCTCAGAGACGAGGGTTTGCCCTGTACCAATGATTTCTCAGTTTCATTGACCATTAAAATAATTTTATGCCTTGAAACCTCTGAATCCATTACGGGAGAATTTAACTTTTCGTTTCTCTGTGTGTTGTGTGCATGATATGTTCCACATCTTCCCTATCCTTGTCCCTCAGAAAAAATTTCACAGTTGCAATTGGTAGGATTTCATTATTAGTAGAAATGATGCTGAGTTAAGAAACAGTCACTGAACTGCAGTGTTAGATGCCTCATTTCTGGATAGGTGTAACCAAAACATAGCTTAAAATATTGTTACATCTAGGAGTCCAAATGCCACTGCAGGCATACTTTTTCCCCCATCCTAGAAAAATTTTTCCCAAAAGCTGAAACATAGATGAACATAGTACATAGTACCAAGTAGACTTGCTGGTGCTGAAAGAAAAATGAGATGGGCAGTCAGTTTGACATCTCTGAGTTGACAGATCATCTTTGTCAGAAAAATGAGCCCAAATGATACGTACAGGTTGTCCAATTTGCGAAGCAGGTAATTTGAACAGTTGCCCAGACAAGAAACTATTCCATGGTGCTGATCATGTATCATGATCAAGACAGATGATTGAAGGAGCTGGGCCTGACACCACTGATTAAATTCAGGTGTGTCCAGAGGGGAATTAATTTCATATTGCCCAGTAGTCTGATGCAGTGAGAGAAAAGGTCAAGGCTGCTCTGTAAGGCCTCATAGCAGTCCAGTAACACTTATGAATAAGATGCACAGAATTGTCTGGAATGTGCTAGCCCCAAATTGAAGTGGGCCTTATTGTCCAGGAGAAACCAGTAACTGTCACAGGCCATTTCTACTCTAGGACCAAAATAAAATTGTATTTGAGGTGCTGTACGCACAATACATTAGTTTCAATACCCAGCTTTATCATCTCTCTTGAAGTCTTCTGGGCTCTGCTAGTGACAGTTGTGCTAATGTTTCCTTGGCTTCTCACTTGGTTTCTTCACAAGCTGAACTATTCAACTCTTTCCTTGAGAGAAGAGTGCAGAATTTGTGCAAACCATGTGTTTTACAATATTCCTACCTTCTTTGTCTGCAATATTGATTCGGTAATACATTAGTGCATTAAGCTGAGTTGTGCCCTAGCCATCATCTCAACTTTGCATCACATCTTCCTCTTAATATAAGGAAAGAAGTTCCCAAGACAAAGGTGGCACTTGGATATCTTGCTAAATGATACTGCAGGTCTAATGGGACCAAGTGAGATAAGCTCCTCTGAATATAAATGTGGATTCCTGCCTTCTCATTTCTTGCTGTGCTAAACTTCGTCTAAAGAAATGTGCTTGAAAATGTTTGAATTGCATCCCAGAAAGCTCCTGTAAAGGCTGACATATTAAAGTGCAGTGTGTGTGTAAAAATACTCATAGACACAATACAGTTCAGCAATAACATGGGAGGGGTTCAGCATGAATTTTCTGCCTCATGGAATGATCTCTGCCTTTTTCTACTTTTTACCTTTTGGTATTGTCGCATTCCACTGCGGGGAACTGCGAGGAGTTTTTTTAAAAATGGCTGGTCGGGAACGAAATGAAGCCAACTGAGGCAGACTTTGTATCTGAGAACCGTTTATTGATAACGAAAAAGAGAAGGAAAAGGAGTTGCCCGAGGGAAAGAGGGCTAGAAGAGACAGAAACGAAGAAAGGAAAATGGAAAAGGACTGGGGGAGAGGAGAGAGAGAGGACGGAGAGAAAAAGAGGGCGTTACCACCAGAGAGTCGGGGCAGTGCTGTCGAGGTCCGGGCGGCGGAGGGTGCTGCACGCTGCCTGACCGTGGCCGCGCTGGGTCTTAGCGAGCCTGCGCGGCTCCCGCAGGGGCGCGGCTCCCGGAGCGACGGCACCGGACACGCGGTGAGTGGGCGCTTGGACGGGGAGATCAGGACACTGGACAAGGTCGCGGTGGCCGGCTGGATCAGAGCAGCAGGGCGGGCAGTGACGGCTGGATTGGCGTGGCAGGGCTGGATGCACACAGTCCAGGCAAGGATGCAGGGCGAAGTGGCAAGGAGGCGGTCAGGGGCACAGGAAGGCAGGACAGGTGCGAGGGCAAACAGCGAAGGCAGGAGAGCCAGAAGGCAGGCAGGCTGGGGCCAGGGCAAAGGGAGGGGAGCGAGCGGGCCAGCAAACGAACAGTAACGAGCCCCAGTGCAGCGGTGAGCAGCAAACAGTAACGAGACCCCCACTAGCAGCAAATAGTAACATAGCCCTGGCACAGCAGTGCAGTTAGTTATTATACCCCCCTGGCCCCTCCCAAAGCCTGCCCGAAGACAGGGATCCCTTGGTCCAGTCCATACTTTCTGTGCCATCCATTGGTGGAGAGCTCTTCGGGACCTGATTGGAGAAGCTCCTCCACTGTGTCTCCCTACTGCCAGCCTTGTGTGGGGTGTTGTCAGGCGAAGTCTCCCCAGCGATGAGGCTTCCCCCACTCCTGGCTGCCTCCTGCAAGTGGCAAATGTACGCTCCCTCCGACAGCCCTGACAACCAGAGTTGAGGCAAATTAAAATGGCTGAATTCAAACTGAATTGGCTTCTCTCAGGTACATATATAAGGTGCATGAAATGTCGTATTGTTTTCCTTCCTTCCTTTTATTTTTTGCTTAAAAACCTGAGGTACCTGGGGTTACAGTAGTAGGCACAAAATAGCATTTAATTTGTATTCTGCAAGGGCTGGAAGAAAATAATCTTGTAATTCATAATTAGCTATAAGACATTTACAAAACTACACTCACGTTGATGGAATAATTTTTATTTTAACTCTTCACACTACTTTTACTTTGGATTCCTCTGCTTCAGTCTGTGCTGTGGAACTCATACTGGGTTTTCCAATGAACCACTGGACAGTTTAGGGCCCCCAATAAACCTGTGTTCTCTTCTTTGTAGTAGGATTTGCAAAAGCCTGTATTTAAGAGGTGATTAAGAAAGCACATCTTACTCCACATTCCAGTAGTCTGAGCATATATGTACAATTGGTCGTTAGACTTTAGCAGTGTTTTAGTAAATTCTTAACAGCATAAGCACACACTCCACGGTATTATACAAAAATTGTGCTATTTCTGTATGCCTTCCTGTGTTTATTAGACTTGTGAGTTGTTTAGCTGCTTTCTTTTTGCCTTGTTTTTTATTTGTTTGGCTTGACTTTTTTTTTTTTGCTTTTTATTGATCAGTCAGTCCCAAGCGCTCTTGTAGCTGTACATGCATAAAAATTTTGTAACCCTGAATCCTATGCTAAAGATAAGGTATTGATAAACGTACCTAGAACCATATGGTGTATAGACAAGGCTTGTATTTTATTTCTAAAGACAAGTAGAAAGAAGCAAATTTTGAACTGTTTCCTCAGAATCTTATTGCTCTGCACTCATTTGTCTCACCTTATACAACCAGCTAAAACAACCAAGATTACCTGCCAGGCGATCTGTTTTTCCTCCATCCAGGGCTTGTGTACACATGGTAAAACATGAAATTGTCTTCTGCTTGAATAACTCTCTTCTAATTACAATATGAAGAGGAAATTGTTGGATGGCTTATTTTGTTTTTAAATTAACCAAGAAGCTTAGCATCCTGCTTTGTATTTTGCAGCATGCTTTCTATTATACCTGCCAGATGGGTTCAGAAGTCTGTAGGGAGCTTTGGAGAAGCTAAAACACTTGGCAATGTGGAGACATCCAGGGAACAATGTAATGAACTTCTATCTTCTATGTTTATTTATACTTGCGAGATTTTTTTCCAGAATTTTCTCTTGGTTTTTGATAGTCAAGCACTTAAGTGTTTCCACTGTATTTTTCAGAAAGCACTCTGAGTCATGCTCTATAAATGCTGCTGCGTAAATCATGTATTTCAATTGATTAACAGTTTACAGCCTTCTTACCTTCAAGCAGTTGCTAAAATTGGTAACACCACATAAAGACTCTGTCTGTAAGCTAGGGTATGTGTTTGAAATAAAACATTAGGTTATTTGCTTGGAGATAAAGTTTATGCAAGCTATTCTGGTTTTGTTCAGAGTACATTCTTAAGAAGATGAGGTTGCTTTAGTCTGTAATGAATGAATGTAGGGTGCTTTGAGACCCATCAAGGAAAAATAGCTGTAACCATTTCTCACTATTACATTTGTTGACTATTAGAAAATCCAGCATCTTAGAATTAGTCTGGATGATTTCATTAACTATAATTTTGAAGTGGAACGTTATGAATGAGAACTCCAGTCTGAACACTTTGAGAGTTTCTACTGGAGAAATTATTAAGGAAAGTGTGTCTGTTTTTTAATGACATTTAAAATGCATTTTTCCTTGGTTATTTTGCAGGCATCAAGATGAAACACTTCTATCTTCAAAATTATGCAAAAATCTTCTGATATCTGCTGTTTCTCCTGTTCTTTCCTCCTTCCTCTTCCCGTCACTGAATATTCTAAAAATTAAGGTAATGAAAAAAAACGCCAAAAACAAACAGCTAAAACTGCAAACTGTCTGAAACTGTACAAATTTTGAAAATGTTAAAGGAAACAATAAAAATTATGTCATGGTTGGTAGTAAGAAGAGAGAATGATTTGTGTCTCATAATGCAGTTCAAATTTTTTCTCCACCGCAGTTTCTGGTCACATTTTATCCTTGGAGACTTTTTTCTCTTCAGTAATTTCTAAGATTTTCTACCATGTTTAGTCCTGCATTGGTAGGAGGAAATTCCTATTTCTATAGAACAATTTAGCTTTTTCAAACACTTGCCAATTCTTCTTAGAGTTAAACATCAAGTGGCCACATGGCTTATGTTTATTTTAGCTAGTAATGCATTTTAATGATTCTGAACTTCCAGGAAAGAGCTCCAGTTTAATGTAATGTCCATCAGGTCTATGTAATCATAGGAAAAAAAAAATCATAACTCACTTTGGCATACGAAAGTATGCAAAGACTGTTCCTCAAGTTTCCAGTGTTTTCTTGACTCTATCAATTCCTACATCCCAAGGTCAGTACCTTCACTGTTTCTCATTATAGATGAATATGTCAGTGACAGTGTCTTCCTCATGTTACCTTTAGACATACTGATTTTTCTTGATGTTTATTTCACACTTGTATCAGATGGTGTCAGGCACAGATAAACCAGTGTAGGGACGCAAGAGAATGACAGCGGGAACATGTTACTTCTTATGTCCTCTTGAGATTGAAAACACTTGTCCTGGAGAAGTAAAGATTTCATCCTCTTGAGAAACTCACTTTAAAATTCTTAACAGAATCATCTCTAAGTCTTCCATTGGTCTGATTCAAGATAAATTTCTTTTTTTCTTCTAATTGTTTTTGAAAATAGTGGAAGGAAATGGCTGTCTCTGATACTTTTCATTGTATAGTTTATATCATTGGGCTACATATCGTGGTTTCCAGCTCTGTATATGCTGAAGTGTTTGGAGCTCTGAATGACACAAATATTTAATTAGGAAACAAAAGACACACTGCCACCCCATGCATATTTATGGGGTTTTTCATCCTGTGAACTCATCTCAGAAGACTTTGAAGAACAAAGCAGGACTTTGGTATTGTGACAACAGACTGTAATGTAGTTTATAAAACAGAGGGTAATTTTTTTAATTCAAAGCCGCTATCAAACAAATGTGTCTCTTCAGGTTCAAAGTAGAGTAGGAAATGCTCTTTCCTTTCTCTAAAGATGGACTGAGTTTAAATGGTGAAGATGAAATCAGACCTGTTCTAATCAAACCAGAGGAAACTTATTACATATTTTCCATTCTGTCATTCATCATTCTTGTCTATTCAGATTGAATGTAGCTCAAATATCCTAAACATTCCATTAAAATGAATAAATAAATAGATAAAAGGCAGGGCACTGCTTTTTATTGGCCTTTGAGTTTCAAGAGAGAAGATAAGACATGTGGTCCAGGTTTTACTTATGCACTGTGTATAAATCCCTTTTGTTGCAATAGTTAAGCTTTTTGCAAATTATGTATATCTGTAAGTTGGAGCACTGAAGATGATTTGGAAATAAAGGATCTTCCCAACCATTTTTGTTGCAGACCAGAAGAGGGAAAGGATGTTGATGAGCCTTTTCCTTCTCTTGATATGGATTAGATATCTGTAGACATGATGAGCAGTTGAAGTTGCAGTACGACACCCATTAGGAATTTTCAAAATTAACCTGCATCTTCAAGAATCTAAATACCTTTTAAAAATGTGTAAGTTCTCCATTTCTTAAATTGTTTTGATTTCTCTATAGTAAGACAGTCTTTCTTCAGTGTTGAAATAAGAAGCTTAGAGTGCCATAACACCAGTTTCCATTATGTACTAGAGTGACCAGGACCCAACCCTGTGGAACATTGCACTTTGTCAGTGTAACTTCAGCCTGTCATTAAAGTCGTTGTCCCTTGCAATTCAGCAAAATAAGTTTATCAGCAAAGTAACTGTTCTCTCAGACACTTGTGCCATGCAAGCCACTGTTTATGCCTGTTTAGCCTACTGCTATTTCCATCCAGTCCTGAAGGACATTCTAATAGAAGCATGTAGCCCATTTTGCACTTGGGTCTTAGGAACTGTAGGTGTTATGAATGGACTTGTCTCTCGAAAGTTAATTAGACTGTTAATTAACTAAGAAAAGGTTAAGGTTGATAAACGTTAATAAAGTTGAAGGTTATAATTAACATAAAGGGTGTAATGATGCAGACCGGCCCTCAGGTGGCAGAGGGTGCAATGGCACCTCCAGAACTCTCCAGAAAAGCTCGTTGCAGGGTTACAGCAGTGACTCAAGCACGGATTGGACCACCGCACCGACCAATCAGAAGGTCAAATTCAAAAATGATTGGTCAGGAATTCTCCATGGATAACGACCAATCACCAAAGAGAAAATGAACCAATCAACAAATGGATCCAAAACGGACCAATCACCATTCACAAGAGACAATAAAAAGGGGACTGGGCGACACTTTGTGGTCTTCCGACGGCGATGCTTGGGGTGAGGACTCACCCTGTTAGCCCCTGGGAATACCCAGTGGCGTGCACCCATTGTGATGGTGTTTGCTAGGCTGTTATAACTTTTGGGCTACTCCTGGAGGACTGGTTTTTCGGAGTTTTTTACCTTTTTGTTCATCTCACTTTTCAAGTTTGCCAATTAATAAAATTTTGGTTTTTGATAGAGGTAAGCGGACCTCTAGTCATTTATTTCAGTAGGTGCTTTGACCAAGGACAAAGTTCATTTCTGTATAAACCAGAGACTTGAAATACCAGCATGGATTTCTTTTGTTCTCTTTTTTTCCCCTACACTCCATGGGATTTACTGAATGATTGCATCAGGTAGCTGGATTCTGCCCTTTTCTCCCACAGTGTCTGTGGCATCCATAGTAAATGCTGACTTGAAAGCTTTGTAATTTCTACCACTTAACATAGACAGGATACAGCATGGCAAATTAGTCACAGGTAGGGGTGAGCATAAAACTGGAAACTTTAGAAATCCCAAGGGGTTTACATAAACATATGCTATGCCTTTCTAGCGTAGCACATAGTTTGCATGAACAATGTAGTTGTCCTATAATGCTTCAGTACTGTAAAATGTCATTAGTAATCAGTAAGTGCCATTCAGGCTTCTACATCATTGTAAAGCTGCAAGACAAAGCATATTTGTTTGAAAAGAAGGGCAAAATATACATTTATAGTTAGGCTGGAGATCAGTTTCTTCTTTCCTATCAGTGTGCATTTTCCTAGAATATGTCTAGGAAAACAGTCCCTGAAGCAAAGATCCAGCTAGACCTTTGACAATGTTCAGAAGCTGATCCTTAGGGAGGTATAGTTGATGAGCGGAAACATATCATACTCTTCCTCTCAAAGACTCTCACAGCTCTCAAGTAGTCTGGGGCTCTACCACAAAGCTGTTTGGTTTTTTAATGAAGATGGTATCCTTTTAATTGCTTCGAATTGGTTCCAGTTCCATGAACCTGTTCTGTCAAGACTTGAAACTGTGCCAGCTTTCAGCACCTACAATATTATGCAGCAAGAATTTTTTGGTTCATTCATGTGATCTGAGGAATAGTATTGGTCAATGTCTCTGGTTCTGGAACACTTGATGATCATTCACATTTTCTCTTCCACCTTATTTGGCCAGAAGAGCTTTGTGGCAGTGTCTTCCTGCCCTACCCTTGCCCGTGTCCCTGCAGTGACCTCCCAGGCTGAGAATTTCAGCTTCAGAAAAATAGTAACCACTACTCACTCTGTCACAGTACTTTCTTATCAGGCAGTATGTTCAACATAAATGTACACAGGGTGTAGCTGTGCAAGAGAGCTAATTAGGAAAGGTGGCTTGGGACTCCTAATTCATAATCACCTTCCTAAATTTTCACATCATCCGCTCTGTGTTTGTCATCTAATGTCACATCGTGTGTGACATAATGTCACTTTGAGTGATCATCACGGTACAAAACAAGCTCTATCCTTTGCTGTTCATATTTCACAAACTGAATCATATGTCTTCCAAGGTTTTCTGCATAGTCTTACTCTTGGGACTATTTCAGTAATGAAGCTGGGTCATGGTATTTGATCAGAGTGACCAGTGTCTTACGGTATATGACTGGAAGGAGGGAAACGCACCAAATAAAGAGAGAATTCATAAGAGATACCTGAGGGGGGCATGGTCATTCCTTGTGCCTTTATAGATGAGCTCTCTCTCCCATGCAGGAACTGTAGGATAGCTCCTTTATCAAAGGAAGAGAAGCATCCATTATCATTGCATTAGAGAACTGATAAGGTACCTTTCTGACTGACTTCTATGGTTTATGGTCCTGCTGTGTCCTAGTTTTAGGAGAAAAACTCCTTTGGTAATAAATTTTGTTACTAGCCAATTGTTGTCATTGTAGAAAGCTCCTGTTCCTTTCCAAATCTTAGTTTTAAGGCAAATAATTTGGTAGCAAAGAGGAGGGGGAAGAGGGTGAGGAGGGACAAAGAGTCACACTATTGCATGGCCAAACGGGGTGAATAACTTGGTAGCAGTAGATACTTTTTCCAGGTAATTTTCTTTCTGACACTATTCTGCCAGAACATTTTCATTTATGTTGCAGTATAGCCTAAGATAGAGATCTCCAAAGACTGGGAGCATGCTGCTAGGAACAGAGAGCTGATACACTGCTAATAGGTTGTGTGTCAAGAAGAGGTTCTTACTAGTATTGTGTTAAAAACTTTTTTAGGTTTGGGGGAGGGAAAGGCGGGGGTGACAGAGAGATTAAGCAAAAGATATCACCACTACATGGATCCCTGGGGTGTCTTGCTGATACTTCTTCATCCTGGTCTTCTTAGTGTTCCCAGATTTGTTCTCCTGGAGGTATCACTTTTATACAGTCCAAGTCCCAGGTATCCACAGGGTATAGATGCCATGGTGGGAATTTGTCTGAATGGTGACCAAACCTTCACCTCCATTAGGCCTGGAATTAGTTCCTTCCTGCTGTGCCATCTGCACTTATCTCAAGTTCCTGTTGTGGTGGTTTATCCTATGGGAAGTTCCTTCTGAGGCTTTGACAGTGTTTTGAGACAGTTCAACGACATTCTTTAGTTGAACTGTCTTCTTTAGGACTTCTTTAAGTCCTTACAGCTAAGAAGCAGCTTCTTTGCCAACCAATTCCATATTTTTGTTGCCAGAGTTGCTTTGCAATGCTAGATCCCTTCTCCCAATTGCCGTCAGCACGGAGTGTATAAGCTTTAAGGAAGAAAGACATATTTCATAAGGTTTTACATTCTTTAATTGGCTGGATCTCCACTACAGTTTTTCTTCCCAAGATAAAGAGTAAGATGAAAGGCAAGAGAAGCTCTTGCTCTGATATCTCAATAAAGAGTTTTTAAAATATAGAGAAATACCCTCAGCACTAGAATGCCATATCTTCCTTCCTTCATTTTATGTTTGCAGCTTTTCATTAATAAATCTCTGTACAACCCAGTGTCACTTTGACCCAGACTGTGCAGTGAGTTTGAACCAGATTACCTCCAAAGGTTCCTTTCAATCTAAATCATTCTGGTATTCTAAAAACAAACAAATAAAATTATTCCATTGTTTTAAAAACAGATAAACAAAACTCAACCCAAGTGGCCTAGTCTTAATCCTGTGTCGTAGTGGAAAGTGTATACTTATTCCTCTTTTTGTTCTATGTTACTATGAAAAAATTAATGCTAAGCCTAAAATTTTGTATACCTAGAGTGTTTCCAAGGACCAAGAAGCACAAGACATGAATCACAGAATGATAGAATAAGCTGAGTTGGAAAGGATGAATAAAAATTATTCAGTCTGACTCCTGGCCCTGCACAAGACACCCCAAGAATCACACCAATGCCCGAGAGCGTTGTCCAAATGCTTCTTGAACTCTGTCAGGCTGGTGCTGTGATCACTTCCCTGGGGAGCCTGTCCCAGTGCCCAATCACCCTTTAGGGAAGAATCTTTTTGTAATACCCAACCTAAACCTCTGCTGACATAACTTCAGGCCATTCCCTCGAGTCCTGTCACTGGTCACTACAGAGAAGCGATCAGTGCCTGCCCCTCCTCTTCCTGTCACGAGGAAATTGCAGACTGCAATGAGGTCTCCCCTCAGTCTCCTCTTCTTCAGGCTGAACAGACCAAGTGACCTCAATCACACCTCATACGGCTTCCCCTCAAGGCTCTTGACCATCTCTGCTGCCCCACTCTGGATGCTCTCTGATAGTTTAATATTTTTCTTGTATTGTGGTGCCCAAAACTGCACCCAGTATTCAAGGTGAGGCTGCACTACAAAACAATCTAAATCCAGAGTTAGGGTCTCTTGAAATCTGGTATTGTCATGTTATATCTAGTCAAGGACAAGATTTTAGGAAAAGCAGATTGTTGTTTGAAACATATGAAAGCTGTTGATCCTAGCTCCTCGTGAAATTCCCATATTGTGCAAAGGGTTGGCAAGCAAACAGGCAACTTGAATTGCAAGTCTGCTATGTCTTCTCCCTGACCCTTTTTGTGAGCTGATATGAGTGTCAGAGGAAAAGGTAAATCTATATCTCTGTCTTTCAGTGTGTGAGGCCTGAATCACAAGCAGATTTTTGAGTACATTTCTCTAGAATGTACTATTAGTTTATCTGACAGATGGAGAGCTGTTAGATTAACACCCTGGGGATGTTCCAGTGGATAATTAGATTTAATGGGCCATGATGAAGACAAAGGAAATATGGGGAAAATACAGGGGAAAGCTTATTCTTTATTTAGTACTTTGTAGCATCCTAGAAAACATCAAACATACATTGGTACTTGAAGAAAAAACAAGACAGGTGAGGACTGAAGCAGAATGACAGCAAATCATTAAGAAATATGCAAGTTAGGTGGGTGTAAAGTACACATAATAAATTAAAACTGTTTTGGTTGACTCACTCTTTTATTGGCTACTGGGAGGAAGTGGGACTTTACAGGTGTTCGAAATCATGCTCAGAAGTATTTGAGTTCAGTCCTCCAAACAACTCCAGGGTATCAGCTGGCTAACACTTCCCAGATTACTTAAACCTACTTCTACATCAGCATCGTACCTGAAATGAGTAATGCTGAGTTGGAATACACAGCAACAGAGGAACAGCATTGAAAATTGAGGTGATTCTTAACCAGATTGTAGTTTGAAGCAGATGAAAAGGAAAGTGTTCATCAAGCTTTCCAAAGGCTGCCTTCATTACCAATTTGACCGCTGTGTCTTCTGCCTTGCTTCTCAGCAGAACAAGTGCGCCATCACTGTGTACCCTAAGCATGTACTTTTTAATGATAATCCTACAAACTCCTAGTACGTTTACTTTTATTTCCTGCAGAGGTTAAGGATGTAATTTCAAAAAGTCTGTTGGTTCATTGAAAGCAAGGTATTTTCAGCCATGGGCTGCACTGTATAAGCAGCACAGTGTATTTCCAGTGTCTACTATATTTGCTTTGAGATCAGTTTTTGAAAATATTTTTAAAACTGCACATCTGGGGTAAGTAGCTGAAGAAAAGAGAGGAATGGGGAGAAGCTGAACTTAAATGTGTTTCTAACACCGTAAATTACTTGCCTACAATTCTCCCTTGCTAGGACCTGGTGCTCTCATTTCAGAAGGCAAACGTGAGAATGCCACTCTGCAAGAACAGTAGTACTTAAATCCAGTTTGCAGAAAGGTGACTGAATGTGTGAGATGAAGCCAAATATAGCCAAATCCTCTGCATGAACAGTTTTTTCTTTCTACCCTACCAAAGAAAATCTAATCTGGGAGTGAATAGAGCAGTGTTTTGTGTTTCACATTCCTTACTTTATTTTTCTGTAATGTATACTTACTCTTCTGAAAGTTTGTCTGAACTTCTCTTCTGCTTGTTATCCTCATGATGATAGATGATGACAAAACCATAAAAAATATTGCCTAAACTTTTTAATACATAGTGCATCATCTATCATATAGGGTTTATATGTTCTAAAGTCATTGCCCTTCTTTATTTAAACATAATGTGAAATCATAGCTTTTTGAAAGCTACAAAATACTACCCACGCCTTTTTCAGTATCAAAGATGTAGTATGAGTCACTGTTTCATTTAATTCAGCCAGTGACAGCTGTGTTCATGCAGCCTTAAAGCAGGCAGAGCAATGTTACGCAGCCCTCGGAAAAAGCACATTGTGAGAAGAATGACAAAGCCTCCACAGAGTGACTGGTCAGCTGCCTTGGAGGGCTTTGTTTAGGATGTGAAAGGCAAGTATCCCTTAAAGGGGAGGGTTTGCTCAGCTTTGCAACTGCAGCCAGTTGATTTGGTGAAGTAATCAGAGATTAGAGTCTGAAAAGGAACTACAAAAATGAAGTTGTAGGGAGATGCTCTGGTTAAATCCACTTTGCCTTGAAACTGTTTTTGTAGCACAACACTTTCCTAGAAGCATTTGTCTTTCCTTTCAGTCCTTGCTACTGGATGAGAGTGGATATGGTTACATTACAAAGACATCTGGGAGGTAAGGCAAAGCAGGGACTGCTTTCTGTTCCTTTGTATTTTGGTGAGTCAGTGTTGCTCGCAAGCAGGTAGTGCTTGAACATGTTCTGTCTCACACTCTCCTCCTGCAGTAAGATGCTTAAAAACAATAACTTCAGACTCACAGAAATTCAGTCTTCATACGTGAAAGCTTTGGGACTAAGACTGATGAGTCTGAGGAAGAAGAAACCAAGTGTATCTCTATACATGGGACCCTGCAGATACATCCCAAATGCATACTGTCAGGCAAGTGTGAGGGCACAAGTGTACTTGTAGTCTCAGCAGACAAGAGCAGTGAAAATATCCTGTGTTACTGACCAGGCCCCTAAAGGGAGAACTGAAGAGCGGGGATGCAGACGCAACCTTTGCCAGCAGTCCAGGGGAGCAGGCTGCTCAAACACAGCCCACCATGACTGACTGTTCTGACAGACCTGTCAGGGTGGTCAGGGAACACAGGATTAAACCTGAATTACCTTTAGGAAATACAGCTGTCACAAACCTTTAACCAGTGCAGGACATGGAAAGCCACAGCTGTGGCTATCCTGGAAGAGACTGTGCCACACACATCTGTTTCTTTAAACAACCCTTCTCCTAGAAAATGAGGGTCTCCTAGGAAAGACTTTTCCTGGGGAAGAGGCATCAGCAAGTGTTAGAGAGGGGAGAAATCTTCAGATAGTACAGGGAACCAGCTGTACAACAATTTTTTTTCTTGTTTAATTTTTCTTTGTTTAATTTGTTCAGTTAAGGAAAGGGGTGGAGGGGAGGGCATGTGTTGTGACCCATTGGTAGGGGCCATGATGTTTGTTATAAATTCTCATCAAGCTGAGCAAAGACACGAGACCACAGGTCAGGGAACTCCTGTGCTTTATTGTACAGTTGCCTTAACTCTGGCGACCAGCCCACTATTTAGACTCAAAAGGCATTGGCTAACAAGCCCTTAAGTTTGTACAATAGACTTTCATAGATGGTTGGTAACAAGCCCTTAATTCTGTAAAGTACCCTTCAATAAGCTCTCAGCTCGTCACAAGAAAGTTCTCAAATGTGCTGGCTCAGAAGGCGAAACACTCTTCCACAAGCTCCCTAACCCCACAATAAACGTCAGTATGGAGTAGAATATGAGAGCTGTGCTTTGCCCAGGCAAAGCAAGGGAGGAGAGAAATAAAGGTGGAGAAAAGAGAGAGAGAGAACAGAAAATATCACCAGTCCATAGATCCCATGTTGCTCCTGCTGAGTCAATAATGGCTAAAATTCCTTGGAATGTGTATGTGTTATTTATACCCAAGACTTTTTCAACCCCACAAATTGACATATTTGGCTGCCTTAAGGATGATTCTGCTGAAAACACAGATTGTGTGATACAAAGATTTGCCTCATCGAATTTATGAATATCAAGTGTAGGAAAATCTGCTTTGCTCAGAATTTGTAATAAATCAGCATATGTTATTTTGTCACAGACTTTCATTTGGAAAGAGGAAATTGCTCTTAAACTGTTAGCATGGAGGGCCTATATATATATGGATATCTGTTTGAGAGAGATTTTTTCTTCTTGTATAAGTTTTCTTTTGGCAATGTCTAGGCTTATCTCTTTGGGGTTTCTATTTCTACTGCAGAGAATTCAGAGAGAGTATCATTCTATTATAGCTGAACAGTATTATACATTTTTTGTGGACTTTTTATCAGTGAAACAAATGGCTGAAGTTAAGCTTGTTTCATTTTATTATTTTTTCAAGGGAAGCTGAGTGTTGGCTGCTCTTATATTTAGTGTTCATCTACAAGTTTTAAGATTGTGTGGCCAATCAACATTAATAAATACTCCAGATGAACTTTCTTGAATGTCCTAACATAGATGAACTGGGATATCTCTTTTTTTTTTCCCATCTAGGAATTTGTGCCAATTGCTTACATCGCTTTTGCTGGCTGAACCCATAGCTATCAGTTGTGTACCTCAGAGTCCTGCTGGCTGAGCTCTCCATGGAATTGTTTTCTTGTCTCTTTGAAGTCTAAGTTCTCACAGGCCTACTAACTCCATTGTGTATTCTGATGAGGCTGTCTGACTAAAGAGAGTATATGTGCAAAGGCCTATGGTACAAATGTTTCCAAGTGAGCATGTTCACAGAATTATATTGATGATATTTGATACAGAGCATTGTGTGCATAGACCGGCAGACTCACAAAGCTGCATATGGACCAGGCCTGGGTTAAATATGTTCTCTTCTTCCAGCAGTTTTTGCAGAGCTTTTATATAAATCTTCCCTCCTCTTTTCTCACCCCCCAAAAATTCTGAATTTTTCCACTCCACAAATATTCCTTTCCACCTCCACTTTCCTCCCCTCCCCAACTCCCATTGCTGTGGATGGAGCTGAAATTACCTCTGCTATTTTTGCTTGATAACTTGAATCTGCAGTACATAGTACCTTATTTGACAAAACATCACATTTGTGCACAAGAATCCAGTGATACCAGCAGAGATCTGAAAACCGTGTTTGCTCACTAATGTCTCTATTAGTTGCTAAAATCCTTCCCATTATTTTTTCCCAACACCCATGATGTTTTTTAAGAAAAAATCCTCTGAAGTCTGAAACTTGGAAGTAATCCCTTAATAATTTTACTGCTGGCTTCTTGTGCCAGTTTTAAATGGACAACAAATAAAAAAAAAATAGAAAAGAGTGCTCTATTGCAGGTCAAGGTAGCAGCCTAACTTTAGACCTCAGTCACTTTATTTTCCTCTCCTTAGTTAGATGTAGAAAACTTGAGTTCTGGCTCATGTGCAATTTGATGGGTCCTTTTTTTTCGTGCAGCTTTGTCATTCAGAAGGTCTTGCATCCCCTACTCTTCTCAGCTTTAACTTTGGTACTGCTGAATTAAACCAGCAGCCCAGGAAGAGGTTGCACTGCTCCATCCCTGGCTCAGGGAAGAGGAGTAAGAGAGGGAAGTTTTAGAAAGTTTTGTCAAGGCCAGCCCTGGCTCCCAGAGGATTCAAAGCTTCTAGTCTGTATTAATTCATGCTTCAGAGACACAGTCCCAATTGATCTTGGTGTGGTCATAGATGTGATGAAATCCTCTGCAACATTAAGCCTGATGCAGGTCCCAGTGGGAAGAGCAGAGAGAGTCTCTGATACGGCTTTCCTCTACTCCTAAAGTTTTCCCTGCAAGCTGTTTCTTGGATGCTTACAGACCTCTTCTGAAAACGTGCTCTACCTCAGCAGCATGCTTTGAATCCAGAATGAAAACTGGGATGTATTTTGCAGTTTGATTGAACAATAAGAAATTGAGAATTAGGTCCAAATAGCCCTGATTTTTTTAGGGGCATGTTTACAGAAGCTGAGGCATTTGCAGTGGCTTTGATGGTAAAAGTCTTTTCAATGTCCAGACTACTCTGCAGCCTGTTGATTAATTCATAGGGAAAGAAATTAAAAACACAACAAACCTGTTGACTTTTTTTAAGTATTCAAATGAGAGAGTCATAGCATCCAAAATCTTGTGCTAGGCATTCCAACAATCCATTTCCTGACTCACAATGACAAAACCCAGCCCTGATAAAGTAGTGCCAAGCAATTAGAGTAATCTCATGAAGGTTAAACTGTTCTTCCTCTGAAAAACACTGCATTTATCTCATCAAGGATTCTTAGCACTTTAAAAGTATTAAAACGCAAAAGCTTCACCTTTCTGCTGGTGGAAAATAACGTGAAAGGAACATATGCAGTTGTGTTGCCAGATAAAGGCTCACCTGCATTCACAGCATTGCTGGTTGCACTGAGCTGGACACAAGGAATATGTGAGTGTGGCTTCCACCAAAGAATTTTAAACATTTTGGCAGGACTGAAATGATAGCAACTATAATAAAAAGAGTGTGTTATTTTCTATGAAGAGTTTTAATTCAGAAATATATTTTGTGGCCATTTTATGTAAAGCACTCCCTGTCTTCTTTTCACAACATTTTAACTTGCTTTGTGGTGAAAAACATTTTTTTTAAAAAGGTACAACATGAAAACTAAAATGCTCCAGTAACATTCAGGAGTGAGCATGGACTTTGAGACTATGTCCCTTACTCAGCCAACTGCTAATATTTCTCCCTTTTCATCCTTGGATGCTGAAACCCAAAGCAAATCTGCACACATGGGGATTTCACTGCTTGTTCATGTTAGATGCAGAAAGATGCCTCAGCTGAGGATGCGTTGTGGTGCAATAGGTGACATGTAGTAACCCTTAGGAATTAAGGAGAAAATTAGGTCTAGAACTGAAAATCCATGTAGTTTACATAGGCTGCTCTGATCTAGAACTCATTAATGCAATTGATGTGTAGATGAGAATTCAACTGTACACTGTGAAGCTCTTGGATAATTTAAACTAAAAAGGTAGCCTTAAAATTAACATTAGTCTATCTGTGTCTCATAGGATTGGATTTTTATGAGCTTCTTACCCTATTGTTCAAATGCTCTTAAAAATTTGGTAAAGAGCACATGCAACACACAGCAGATAGTATTGTACTAAAATTCTTATTGACTCTTATTTAATTCTTTGAACCCACACATTAAGCAACAGTCAAGTGTTTGAATATTTGTCAACTGGGAGAAAGGTCTAGGAGCAAATAGAGGGATAATACATATATATTTTTATATTATTTCAAGTATGTGTAGTTCCCTTCTTGTTCCATCTATCATGCTGGTCCTTTCTTCGTTTGTTACTAAAACTTGAACTAGACCATGGGGACAACTTCTTGAAGTTTTCATAATGGAAATGGATGATGCAAACAGGGCAATGCCTCCCCTAAATGTCCTGGTAGATACGCAGCCTCTTTCTGGAGGTGAGATGTGAAATGTCTGACACCTTGAGTGTGCGTGTGTGTGTGTGTGTGTGTCTGTGTGCGCTGCAAAGAAGGAGAAAGTATCATCCATCTTCCACGACAAAAACTGGAGGTGTTTTAACAGGCTTTTTTTATAATAATTGAAAAAAACCCCCAAACAAATAAATCCCCACTAAATTGGTGATTTGTTGTGGTTCTTAATGCTGATTTATTTATTTTCAAAAATCTAAAGAATTTTGCAGAAAAAGACTGGAATGTCCTCTGAGGAAGACACTAATCAGAAAAATGAATGACATGACAAATACTTGAAACACAAAATGCTTATGTTTGCAACCATTCATTGTTTGTCAATTCAGGTGCACCCTTTCTGTAGATGCTGTTATTTCCTTCCAGTACTCAAGGTACACAAACAATTAGTGCTTTGCAATGGCTTTTAGGCCTTTTCATTACATACTGAGTTAGATGCCAGTTTGTTTTCATGGCCACCGTGCTGCTATGTGTACATGAAGAAAGAGGGCTATTTTTAAGTCAGAAGTGGGACTCTCTAAGGAAAATAGTTCAATATTTTTCTCCATATTTATAGTTAAAACATGCTCCAACCTTTGATTTTGAAGCTGTAGCAATGCTTATTCTCAAGTACCAATTAGGTAGAAGAGCCATGGCTGATAACCAGCATGGTTTTGCACAGTGCTGAGGACCTATAAGACCAGCTACCCTGGGTATTTCTCTGGGCTGAGCTACCCTGAAATCTCTTTCCCTCAATTTTATTCCAGGTCTGAAAGAGGTGGTTCTTCCTCTTGTATGTCATCTTCTCTGACCTTTCTGCAAATTTGGATCCTTCCCACAGGAAACCTTCATGTGAAAAATATTACTGTAGCTGTGGTGAAAACAATAAATCTTCCACTGTCTTTATACTTGTCTGTGAAGATGGATGTCAGTAAAAAGCTGGCCCTTTAATTGCTCTTCAGTTTCCCTTAAGGTAAGTTAACGATTAAAGGATTTTGAGTATTTTGCCTCCAAATTTGCTCTCCATAGAAGCAGAAATTTTTAGACATTCCTATTCCTGGGTTCATTATTTCAGTGCATTCTTACAGCAGCTTCAAGGAGAGTTTTAGCTCCTAAAAATAGTTTCATGATTTTAAAGTTACTTTGCACCTTCTTCTTTTTTATCTTAGCCACTTCTGCTAATTGCTGGAAATATTTATTTTAAAGAAAACTCATGTCTTTTGTTTGATCACCTAATGATGCAGTAATAATGTTGTAGCATCATTGTGGATAGCAATAACTATTTAGAAAGAACAATTTTTATGTCTTCTCTGTGTGTTTGGTGCTTTTTCACTATTCTGCTACTACTATCCTCATTCTGTATCAGTCTGAGTTAGCTGAAGCAACACTGTACCAGAGCCTCAGTTTTTGAGAACTTGTGAACATACCCATTTTAAATGAAAACTGTTCTAAAGTGTTCACAGCAAGCTTTTCAAAAGAACACACTTTTTATTCACATCTATAAATAAGGGCTATGTTTCTAGGCTTGTGCAGTATCTACCACGATGAGCTCTTCTGAAAAGCTTGCCATCTTTTCTGGCATCTAAATGAACCCTAAAACCTTGAAGAAATTAATCCCCAGTTATATCTGCTTAAATCTTTCCAATTCAGGTGATCAATTTAGCAAAGTATCATAAAGAGTTAATCAAACCTACATGTGCTTCATTTCAGTATTGAAACGAAACCAGGAAATATTTGACTGAGAGAAGATGCATGGCTGACTTTTTTTCACGAAGAGGCATCAATGAATTAGTGTGGGAGCTAGCCAAAGGGGTTAACAGGAAGTTGTCACCAACAGTCCCCTATGGTATAATCTCATACTTCTCTATCCCTGTTGCTATAACAGGTGTACTTACTAGTTTTTGTCTTTTGCCATTTTTTCATTATATAGGATGGTGTTGAATAGCTGTGAAATACCTGGAAAACTCAGATTTCAAATGCTTTAAGCACTGTGTAAAAGAGGCTGTTGCAGTTGGTATTTGAACTGTAGGAAGAGATTTCATGATCAAAGGGTATTAATTATAACTCATGTGGCTAGGATCTCAAGGTGTGGTTTAGGCTCACCTTATTTTATATGCTATATAAATAGTTGGAAATATTTTTCCCCAGAATTCAGGATAAAAATGCAAGACAGATGAAGACAATTTTAAAGATGCAAAGAAATACTTGGATGATGATGAGTGCATTTAGCATATCTGTGGTCTAATATTCAAGACTAGTTGTGAATATGTAGGAAACAGGAGAGGAATGGACACTAATATATGCCTTTTTGTAACCTTTGAAATAAGAGTTTTGGGGAAGTCTGTGGATGTGGATAAGAATGTAATACTGCAGTTATTAATAGGTTTCTCTTCCCAACCCTCAGATGTAGAATAGCAGAAATCACACAGTAAGATTATTTTCATATTTTCCAGGGGAGCAGTGAAAGCCAGCAATGCAGGCTAAGAAGTTACATCCTTCCTTTTGTAAAAAATTTGAGATAAAGGGTTGTGCAGGCATAAGCTGGGAAGGAGCTGACTGAAAACAAGAGAAATAATTTCTCCAGTTGTCACAAGGCCAAACCATAATGGAGTATCACAAAAACAGGGAAGATGACAAATTAAAATAAATAAGCTAGGGGGAAAAAAAAGGCATTCTTTAGGATTCTCACTAGGAACACATCAAGTCTGTGCTTCAATGGGAAAGGGATATGGCTATCTGAAGTGGCAACTTAATTGATCATGATTTTGGGTGTTTTGTTCTGGCAACAGCAGTTTCATTTCCTAACAGTCTATTACTCCAAGTAGGCTTAATTTAAAGTAGAATAAAAGTGTAGCTGTACCCTATAATAAAACTTTGCTTTTAGTTTATTTTATTGTTTTCTAAAAATCAACTCTCTTGCTTACACACAATATTTTCAATTCAGCCCACTTATAAAAATGTCATGGAAACTAGGTAGCTGCTAGGTCATCTTGATACTAAATCTCATATCTCAGTAGACTTGAAACTTCGCAAAATCTCATTAGCATGCAAAATATCATTTATATTCCATATTTCCACAGAAAACATAATGATTTCCTGTATACAGATGCCCATTCAGAGCTCATTCGCTGTAGTTTCTCCAGTATATTAAATGTATTAAGATGCAAGAACAAACTGCACTCTTTAAGAGTGGCACTTACTGTGAGCAGTAAGAGTTTGAGAGACAATTAAAGTAGTTACATAAAGTACTATGTATGACCCTAGAGAAGAGTATCTCAGAATAAGGTTTGGGGATATATCAGCTATACTAGGACAATTACTTTTAAAAAAATCAATAGTGTTCTCCTTGACTGCTATGGCTTATTGTAAATTGGTGGCATAAGCCTGAAATATTTTTGTTTTTCTATTATTTTACACCATTATTTAAGTAACTTGTGCAGTCTGATTTGTGTTTCAGTTTTACAGTTAAAATATCTGATGCATAATAGATTTTTAATCTGTCAACTAGATTAAACAGTAAAATCAGTCTCCAGGTACACTTTTTCCCTCTTTCTTTAGTTTCTCACCACAGCTTTCCCTCCCCAGTTGTTTGGTGGTTTTGGGGTTTTTTGTTTTTTAATTACTTGAGCCAGTTTCTCTGGCATGACCCAAATATCCTCTGTCAACAAATACAAAAGCAACAGAGGAGTTGTTGACAGCTCTGTGATTCTCTCCTTGGCTGAAGACTGACCTTGCCACAGCATAGGCCAACTTCAAGACTTTTCTAAAACTGTTTGTTCAAAATTTGCATTAAAAAAATTTGATGGGGATGGGTACAGTCTTCCTATTCTATCCATCTGCCCATGCTCAACATATTCAAAGTCCAGACACACAGTAAATCAGTCCCAAAGGAACTCTACAATAAAACCACCAAACCTTGGGAAAACCAGGAAAAATATTCTGTTAATGTCTTCTTCAGTCACTGCTTTATGAACACTTTACTTTTATTTTTTTTTCTTTTCATTCCTGGCCACATTCTTTTTTTTTTTTTTTTTTTTTTTTCTTTCCTGGCCCCATTCTTTTTTTTTTTTTTTTTTTAATCTCTAAGGTACATCTTAAATGACTAGCAAAATTGCTATCTTTGGGCCATGTCTTGGTTTAGTCATTAAGAGAAATGACATTCCTTAATAATTTATTCAATAATGAATTAATTAAGTATATCTTCCTGCAAGTGCTAGAATTCATGCCCTCTACCTTTTATCATTAAATATATTAATTTCAGCTAAATTTTTGAGCCACTTATTCAGTGAGACACCACAACTTGATGACAAGCATTGCGTGTTGGCTTTTCCTGTATTGAGGCCATGAGAAGGGGCAGTCCCATGGCTAAAGGCATAGTATAGAAATTAAACACAAACTCCACTTTCCAGAAACGTTCTTTGATATTTTGAACAAGTCTTCTCACTTTTTTCTTACCCACACCCAAGTTTAAAAAAAAAAAATAATATTGAGGGATTTAATTGCTCGCTTCTTTCATTTATGTCAAGTGCAATTTTGATGCATGGTTATTTATAAAGAGTGAGGTTTTTGCTGACTTGGGTACCTAGCTGGAGACCACAGAGAGGAGTAGGTTTTAGAAAAGCTGAGTGTCCAAGCTTTTTATAGAGTGTTGCAGATTAAGTGTGAAAAATGGCTCATTTCTTATTTTTTTCCAAGATTGAGCTGGCTCTGTGTAGGCTATTAGAGAGTCATTGCAAAGTATCATTATTTACATACCCAGACTGGCTTTGTACAGACTATTTGTATTATATCCATGCTCATGTCTGCCTTATATTACCTTTAATAGAAGGACATAGGTCCTCAGAATGTAGAAATGGAAACCCATACAATTATGCTTAATACACATATTTTAGAGTCATTATGTTATATAATGAAATTGCATAGCATATACGACCTCAAGCAGGGAGGTGATTTCTCAGGAGTATTGCTGGAAAACGGCATTAGTTTAATGTGGGGTATAGAGGAGATACGATGCCTCACACATAAAGCTCCCTGTTCAGTGTTTTACTAACAGTCCCCTAGCAATCCTAGGTTTGGGATCCTGTCCCCTAAATGCCCTATCTTAATTGGATTTTGCTTTTGGTAATTAGTTTTCCTAATGCAATATAGTCAGTTCTCTCTGAAATTTTCTTTTCATGCCTAGGGACACATTATGTCAAAACCTGATGAGTTCTCTAAGCTTATGTATGCACAAGATGATTTATAGTCAAGCTTACTCCTCCTCTATACCAACATCACAAAGAAAGGAAGGACTAGAACTATAATCCTTTTGACATCCCAAGCAGGAATCAAACTTATTCTTCTGCCATTATAAGATTAATGTCTTGCAATACTACGAACTGTGGGCAATTATCCACCATCACTGAGTATGGCAAGTGTTTTCCATTTCTGTCTTTCATTTTTGCTGGTGAATCATCAACATCTGTGCTTGGGACTGGATGCAGCAGCCACATGCACTGATTGCCAAATAGCTGGAGTAGAAAAGGGGAAAAAAAATTAAATTATTTTACGCCAAAAAAAATTTGTACTTTTGACTTGACCAAATTCATTTTTCAAACCTGTTTATTTTGCTGAACTGCTTAGAAAAGCAAAATGAGATTTAAATATTTTGTTTGATGCTTCTTGGAGTGGCATTTTGCAAACTGATAACACCTCGTGTCTAAGTCTATTTTGCTGTGACTAACATGCTGAAAACAATTAACTTTGATGAAATGTGAGATTACTTTTTTTTTTTAAGTATTTGCTTGCTGTTGATCTTCCTATATCCCCTAAAAGGTTGGGAAAGTCTAATTAGCCAAAAGAGAACTGAAGTGCTGAGTATAACCCTTGAATATGTTAAATTGCTTTGTTAAATTATCTCAGTTGCAGCTAATTGTATTATACTCCTTGAGTATTTATCTAGCTTAAAAAGCTACACAAAGGTTAGTAAGATATTTCTCTACATGACATCTGATGATATAAAAATACACACCCAAAGGTTTCCTATCTCATAGAAAAGTATAGGATATTTTGTCAGTTGTTGAAAGTGGTAAAATCGGAATAGTTTTGAGGTAGAAATTCTCAAAAGTCATCCAATTTAGGAATGTTTCAACTGTTCCAATTAAAATTCTCAAAGGTTGATTCCTTTGAAATAACACAATAGTTTGGAGTATCTTATCGCAGTACATTTTCTCATCAGACTGAACTTAAAAAAAATAAAAGGAAAAAAACCCTTAGAAATTCTGGTCTTTCAGCATCTCCCTCCTGGAGGGAGATGCTGAAAGACCCTTCCTGTTTTGGGGGCCACAGTGTAAACCAGATTAAAAACAAGGTTCCAGCACAAAGTCTTATCCAGCCCAATGATCCAGGTTGGAGCATGATCTCTGAGTGAATGGCACGGGAGGTGTGGAATATCTTCTGTCATTTTTGCTATAGAAGGAAAAGTACCATATCCACCACCACAGGGAAAAAAATCAGACCTTACACTCATTTTTCTCAAGTCTGTGCTGTAATATGAGGAACAGCATAATGTTTTATCAAACATGATATGCACTTAATGCTTTTTGATGAACTGAATAAACTGAAATATTCTTGGTTGTACCAAGAAGGCACAAACCACAGTAGCTTATTTTCTGAATGTAAAACAATTTTTTTTCATATCGGAAAAACTTTGATTCCCCTTCTGCTAAAATCTCTGTCAAGAAGTTATTCAAGTCAAAATTTCCCCACTGGTTCTTATTAAGTAATACAAATATAAAATCTAATGGACACATTAAATGAACATTTTAATGTTTGTGGTGTCTTTGCCAGATCCAGAGAGTGTGCTCCATTTTAAGTGCAGAGATGGTGCTACAAATCATCATACCCCTAAAATGGGAATGAACTAAAATGAACTCATTACGACATTGTAGCAGGCAGAAAAGAACAAGCCACAAGTAAGTCAGTCAAAATGTTTATTTTTCTTAATATTTTTTTCATGTCACATTAAGGAAAAGGAGGACAAAGAAGAAAAGACCAGTGGTTTTTTCACTTGTGGACAACATATAACATTGAGCCTAAAAAACAAAAACCCAAGCAGCAAATTTCATGAACCTGGGAAAATGAGACCTCAGTACTTAAAAGAGCCCATGAAAAGGGAATATTAAAGCAATTTCTCATTTGATTTGCATAGAACATCACTGCAGCTGTAGCTCAGTTATCTCAGGCAGGAGTTTGGGGTGAATGTGATACAGAAAAGGAAGGCTTAGCAGTTAGGCTGTGGTGTGGCTATTTGACTATTAAGGGACTGGTGCTCTGCATTGTGGCTGTGACCCACATGCCCAGCTCCTGTTTCCATGGAAAACACAGCAAAGAGATGGAAGACAGGAAACTATCTTCTTCTAAGCTAGAGTTAAAATGCCACCAGACTGAGCTCTCAGCTTTGGGAAGTGGCTTACACAGTTTATCTGCAAGTTTCTAGCCTCAGCTTGCATTCTACACAAAAGCAGGGCAAACCCCTGGCACCCTCTCCATGCGGTATGTGGATGTATGCTGAGAATTTTAAGGTGATCTTTATTGTCATAGCACACAACAAAGTTTCTCAAGTCTATGTGGGTACTTTAAGTTGGCATTTTTGTCGTGGGTAGTGTTCTCCCACATTTTTTGTTCATTGGCTCTCCTGTTTAGGGACATTTCCTCATGCAGATTTCAAAGGCAAGTGCATTGGTTTTGTATATGGCCTGGTTTTTGGTAGCAGGGGGACCACAGAGGGGGGCTCCTGTGAGGAGCTCCTGGAAGTTTCCACCATGTCCAGTAGAGCCAATCTCTGATGGCTCTAAAAGGTGGACATGCTGCTGGCCAAAACCAGGCCAATGAGAGAGGTTGGTAACACTTCTGTGATGACACATTTAGGAAGAAAATCAAAACAAAGTCATGGGAATTTTTGCTGCTAGTCAGAGAAGAGGAGGAGGTGAGAACATGTGAGGGAAAACAACACGGCGACACCAAGGGCAGTGGAGAAGGAGGGGGATGAGGTGCTCCAGGCACCAGAGCCGACGTTCCTCTGCAGGCTGTGGTGCAGACCATGGTGAAGCAGCTGTGCCCCTGCAGCCCATGGGGATCCACGGGGGATGCAGAGATCCACCCGCAGCCCGCGGGGGAGGTGCCCGTGCCGGAGAGGGCAGATGCCTGGAGGGGGCTGTGATCCAGTGGGAGACCTGCTGGAGAGAGAGGGCCCTGCTTCCAGGCTGGAGCAGCCTGTCCTTGGAGGACTGCACCCCGTGGAAGAGAGACCCACGGCACAGCAGTTCTGGGAGGGCTGTGTGCCCGTGGGAGGGGCTCACGCTGCAGCAGGTGCAGTGTGGCTGCTGCTCGTGAGAGTGGACCCACGTCAGAGAGGTTTGTGGAGAACTGTCTCCCGTGGGAGGGACCCCGTGGTCTCACAGGGGAAGGACTCCTTTCCCGGAGCAGCAGAAGGAAGTCTCGGTGATGAACTGACCAAACCCCCATGCCTTGGCTCCCTGTGCTGTCGGTGGGAAGGAGGGAGGGGCTGAGGGGAAAAGGTGTTTTTAAGGGCTTATTTTACTTCTTATTATCCTCTTCTGATTCTGTTAGCAATAAATTCACTTTGTAACTTTAAGCTAAGCCTGTTTTGCCCTTGAAGTGTTTGGGTTTTTTTTTTCCTCTCAGTCCTTATCTCAACTCATGGAGCCTTCAGTAACTTTTTTTTTTCCTTTCTCTCCTCTGCCCAGCTGTGGCAGGGGAGGGTGAGCGAAGGACTCTTCGTGAGTACCTGGTGTTGGGCCAGTGTCAAACCATGACAGCAAGGCAGCCTGGGAATGGGACATTTAGTCTGTGAGATGAGATGTTTAGTTTGACTTACTGGAAACAAGTATCCAGTACAGTTCTTGAGCACATTTGTACAGCATTTAAAGATTGTTACACAACATGCAAGAAACCCCCGCTATAATTTTCACCTTCATTTTATAGGAAAAAATATGGGTTTGGAACAGCTCCATTGCAACACAGATCCAACTGATCCTTTGTGCCCTTTGTAGTGGTAAAGAAGGGATGACCATTTTGCATTGCAAAAATCTCCTGTCTTCAATCAAGACCAAACTTCAATATCAAAGCTCTCTACCCTGAGCACGAAAAGCGGGAGGTGTCCTTCAGCAGCTTTTCAATCCTTAAGCAACAAATAAGTTGCCAGATTTTGGGCAGTGTTAAAAGAACCAAAGTCGAGTTTCATACCAAAGATGAAGCACACAAAGGGTTCACTTAAACCCTTGGCTGTAAATATTAATGATTAATATAATTAATATTGATTGTTAACTGTACTAATAGAATCTTTTGGCATTTACACCATTTTAGGCTTAGGGGGAAGAAAGAGCCTTTCCTCTTATTTCCTAGCACTTTCAGATTTGCTCAAAAACTTGGAAAAAAATTATGAACAGCTTAGCCTCTTAAATTAATAAGGTCTCTGAGAGGAACACTTTGATGTAAACCCATTCAGCCCTCTCACTACCAACACTGTGATCTCTTTAATTACAGACACAGTATGTTTTATAAATATTTGTTTACAGCTTCCTGCATGACAGCAAGGGGAAGATATTGAAAGAAATTCTTATAATTACAGTTTAATGATCTGCATTTTAATTGAGATTTTTTCCAAATAATTTTGTAGGAAGACAGGAATGTTCCGACAAAGCTGATACATGGTTAGGCACTTAGGGTTTAAATGGTTCTACTTTGTTATATTAAGACCTATAAGGACATGGAGATGGGGCATTAAAATATTTTTAAGTGTTAGGGTTTTTTTCCTCACTTCTATTTGCAATATTCTAGAAAAACACATCTTACTTCCTTATGTCTGCCTACTTCTGAACAGTCAAAGTGCCTCATACAGTGTTTTGAAGAAGCACTTTAATTAAAAGTTGATAATGGGGTCTCATACATACTTGCAAAACACTTGGCTCTGCTGCTGTTATTCTCCGAGATGCCCTCTCCTTAATTCTACTTCGCTAAAAACAAAACCACACTTTGTTTTGCATTTGCCTGCTTATCCAGTTTCTGCCCTATTTTCTCAATACTTCCTTGACAGATATTGTTATAGTATTGTTACTTACCAAATAGAGAGTTAACAATGAGATAGTAGAGCTGACAGAACTTCTTCCAAGATAATTTCTGGTAGTGTGACAATTCCCATGTTGGCTCAGCAAGCAGAATTGGACCAAGATGTCTAATGCCCTGTGATACTACTACTGAATCCTTATTTGGAGCTGTAGCAAAATCCTCTCTGCCGTCGCTTTGGTCCAAAGGGTAAACACAGCCTCAGTAATGCTAAACTTAATGCATAACTCCATTAAATGGTGTTGGTGAACAATTTTCCAGAGATTTTTTGCTGTATTTCCTAGGCCAACAAAGTGTTGACAAAAAAAGTCTGGATACCAACTTCCCCTCCTCCACTTGTCTCTGGTAACTCTGATACCATTAGCCAATCTTAACCAAACTTGCCAGAAACATGGAACTTCTTTTCATGATGACAAGCTCTGTGAGAGAGGGTGACTCAAGATGGTGTCACTCTGGGAGAGGTGGTGAGTTTCCTCTCTGTTAGCCACATTTAACACACTTCAGATGCAGATCTGCCAGAAATCAGGTCTCGATAGGTGAGGTATTGAAAAAATCAATTACCAGTCCATTTTTTGCTGCTTTTATTGTAACTTTGTGTGTGTGTGTATTCATATTTCAGATAAAACTTGAGTAAAATACCAGGTGAATTCAGCTCACTGTTTTCAAAGTGGTCCTCTAGTAATTCTTGTTTCCCTACTGCTGTGTTCAGGGTTCTCAGCTTAAATGTGTTTATTTTCTTCTTGATTTTTTCTTGCTGCCAAGTGCTTAGGCACTTAACAATTCCTACAAACATGTTTTGTGATTGTTTATTTACTACAAGTGCTGGAATTTTTTTTTCTTAGTATAGAAATAGTAAATCCAAATGTTCTTGGCAAGTGTACCAAATAAAAATGCAGTTCTTCCTACCTTCAAGTATAAAACCATTCAAATACATCTCTCTGGGCATGGTCCTTTTCCAGATTTCCAAAGGGATTGCTACCCTTTTGGATTCAAAAGATCACAACTGGGACCAGATGCACTGGGAGTGCATTGGAAATTGTGCTTCAGTTTGGTTCTTGTAGAGATAAGGTTGTGATGGTGTATCCTTTTATGTTCCACTTCCAGTTTTCCCAGAAACCTTTTCAGTATCTCACCTCCAGTGTCCAGCCTTGCCTTTTCTCTTGTGAGCTCTCATCCATTTAAATTAGTAATCTTGGTCTACAGAGGCATAAACAGGAAATCAGAGTATTGTCCTTTCTGGGCATGGAGATTTGCAATGCGTGAATATTCAGTGATTTCTACCAAGCCTCCCACTTACAGAAGACTCTTTATTTGAGTGCAAACTTCAGTTTCCAGCATGTGTTCTTCCCGTTAAAAGTTAGATTTGGAAGAACCACCTGAGTCACAGAAAGTACATGATGAGCAGAAAGCTGATGCTCATTTTACTTCAGGTACTTTTCCAGCTGTGTGGATGTGTAAAAATAGGTTACGTACTTACACTATGCATAAAAGTCATCCATAAATAACCTTCTCATTTGGTTAAGAAAGAACCCTCATATAATACACACATCCCTCTCTTTTGCATGTAGCTTTTGTAATCCATGCCTTGGATGTTATCCTATATCTGATTTTAATGAATATATTTCAAGTTAAATATCTTTTTTGCTTGATCATCTTCCTCCGTGATTTGCCTTTCTTTTTGTAAGAAGTTTTCTCTTCCAGGCACGGTGTATAGCTATCTCAAGTTATATTGTAGCTGAGAGTCTTTGGCTTTCACTTCTTGTGGTTACCTTTTTATACCTGTGTTCAGAGAGTATATCCCGTGCTTTGTCATATGTTCAGCAGCCAGTCTGATGAAAAACATGAATCACCAAACAAACTGGTACTTACAATCAGGAAAATCAATGATGCACTTAATTATCTGTACTCTCATTTAACCCTAGCTGATACTCTATTAGGTTCTGATTGAAGCTTCCAGCCAGTGTGTATGCACCTCAGGAAACAATTAGTGGAGAGTAATACTGCACTCTTCTCCAGAGTGAAAATACAATCTCATCACTGCAAAATAATACTACTTACTATTGGTGTTCCATCTCAGCTGATAAAAAGAATGCCCAGTTGCATTTAGATAAACTTCAATAATTCATGAAAATTCTAAAATTCAGTGCCTTAGAAAGGCATTTTTCAAATGACATCATAATAATTTTTGTCTTTCTTTACATCAAACTGCCAACCAGTGGTGGAAAAGAGATAATGGCATAACATTAATATCACTGTGGTATCCTAAAGATAATTCATGTTTGATCAAATTTAGTTGTAACAAGTTCAACTGTTCTTGCTGTACTAAAATCAGCAGCAGAGTTTCCAATGGGACTGGGGCAAACCTGCTGAGTCACTTACTGAAAGCTGTAATTTTTAGGAAAAAAATGAGAGCTCAGACTATGATATTGTCCCATGACTAAATATAGGGAAAAACTAAGCCTTTCTGTCTTTTTTGTATGATTGCAGAGTGGTGAAATTCTCAGAGGATGAAAGGACAGATCTGAGCATGATACTTCCTGAGAGAAGGGTGTTAGTTTTATGAATCTAAATATAGAGAGTGGACAGACTGTATAAGACTCCTAAACTCAGTGTGAGAATTATAATCACCAGGAGTATAAAATGGTTATTTGTGTAACGTCAAAAGAGTCCTGACCCATTCCAGAAAGAAAGAAACCAGAAAGAATCCATTTCAGAAAATCGTGTTATTCACTGACAGGAGCTCCTAATGTAGGCAGAAGGATGTGCCCTGCCATGTGAGAATGGATTTCCTACATAGAAGGTAGATATGTATAGAATACGAGATGATGAGAAAATGCAACTTTCCGAGAACCCAAGATTGAAAAGATTAGCTGCAGAAACTGAATGTAAACAAAAAACATTCCGCTCCAAAACTGTTTTTATACAGAGAGCCAGATTGTATTCCAAAGCCTTTCAAACTTCTTTTCTCACTTGACATCCATTTCCAGGATGCTTATTACCAGGCAGCATAGAGAAAATTCATCTTATTTTATTCTTCCTCCTCTTCAGGGCAAGAATTAGTCTTCATGAGGTTTTGTTCTTTTATGCTGACTCCTGCATCTCCTTGGTTGGTATTGGCTCACACTGAGTGTTCTAGTAAAGCTCAGGTAGGTTACTTGAGAGCGTTTTGTGGGGAGGCATTGGCCTTTTGATTGCAAAGAAGCCTGTAAAGAAGGTACTGTACCTTTGAACAGCTTCTTACCCAGAGGGAAAAAGCCTATAGAGAAGGCCCTAAAATCAAGTGATCAGTGTGCGAAACGCCTTTTCAGTCTAGAGGGAGAGTGGTTACTTCACAAGTTAGTGGTCTTCCCTTTTGTGCTGCCAACAGCTATTTCTCTTCCATTGACAAGGCAGAGAAACCAGGACTACTCCTACGTTTACTGCTGTCCCTATTCATTTTTTCATACTGTGGGGAATCGGGCAAGAAGCTTGTCCCCTCATTAAATGCAGAATTTGTCTGCCTGGGGCTGAGTGGAGTGATGTTGCATTGAACATACTCGACTGCACTAAACCATTGCACTCAGGAAGGGCTTTTGGGTTGTATCCCTTTGAAATAAAAGGTTTGTTCCCTGGAGTTTTTTTCCAGCTCCAACAGCATGGATCACTAGTGGGTTTTGTGTGAGTTGCTAGTTAGGGAACAATTAGAGAGAATTATTTACCTTGAGGGAAACTCAAATAAAAATCCTTTTAAATCAAAAAGCCATGTCTGTTCTCTAATACTCTTCATTTTTTTTAAACTTTAGTCGCAAAAAAAAAAAAAAAAAGATGAAAAGATAATGGGAAAATATTGAGATTGTGAAGAAAATAATTTGATGGCCTTAATGAGTCATATCACTGCTTTTCTTACCATCTTTTTCAGTTTCTTATTAGCAGACAAATGGACATACACACAGGAACATTTCCTTGCACTGGCTTGTAGCAGAGCTCTAGGTTCAGCTGCTTATGATCCCTCAGCTAGTTATCTCCTCTGCCTTTGGATAAGTAACTCCCCAGGATGCTATTGCAATGCTTGGATATTTGGCCACTTCCAAAAACAATCCCTTGTGAATGTCCCTGAGTTTATAAGGGAATCATTTCAAAGCATGAATCACTGAGATGTGCTACAAGGGGAAAACAATAGCCCCAGTCACAGTTAAATTTATGGCTCAGAAGCTATAAACCCAAGGCTTGTAGAAACAGAATTCTAATTTGGTGAAATACTCCAAAGCCAAGATGGAGAGCAAAGACAAAAGCTGCCTCTGAGCAGCTTCTCATCAAGCATCTGAAGCTGTTGTCTGTGGTTTGGGGTGCTGAGCTGCAAAGCTCTCCTGTGCTGCTCCCAGGAAATGCAAGTCTTCAGCCTTCTCTCCCATTCTGTATAGCAGAGCAAAGATGGGACGCTCACATCTCCTGGGAAGCATTCAGATCTTCTTTAATACCCAGCAGATGCAATCAGCACTGGCACTGTTGACCATGACGTGGGTGTGTATTTCAGGCATGGTCTTATGTGGTATCTTCTGCTTGCATTGCCTGCTATATCTGCAGCATCTAAGTTGCCATAATTAAGGCAAATGAGAAATAGCCCCTCCAAAACAAGATTCTTTTGCACTGCCTCCATGCATTGGTAGCATCAGCCACAACCTAGTCACTTTTAATGAGATTGTTGACATCTTCAAATGCACAAATAAAATAAAATAGCTCTTCTGGCTACAGAAGCTACTATGATTTACATTGAAAAAGCTCAATAGGCCCCGAGACTATGGCAGAGCATTTGAATTACTGCTACACACCAGTCTTCTTCAGCTTCATCTGTGAATTTCAGGTAAAGGCAGGGAAATGTCATCCTATTTAATTATCTGTTTATATGTGTATGTGTTTTTCTGAGGAGACATGCATTATGGTGTACCCGCCATAGAGCACAGAGCCAGGACATAAAGTTTTATAGTCCTTTTTATCCTCTCTTCTTTAGATCCCCCCAGAAATATTCTTACACATTATTTGTCCATTTTGTCTTCTTAGCGCTTTTTCCTCCTCTCCCAGCCATAGTGGGATTATCTACCCTGTTCCTAATTTTTTTATTAACCAGATGCGTTTTTGTACAATTGTTACATATAGGTTGTTTTGCAGTCTTTACCAGCACTACACTTTTGTAGATGTAAATATTTTTTTTCTGTCCTGGTGTTCTTTATAGCTTCTTAAAATGTCCCTAACTGACATCACCACATTTTTAAAGTGCACAGAATGCTAAGTGTGGGCATTTGTCTGTAAGCATATTTTATAAATACATTACTGTGTGTGGAGAAATGTTTTTTTTTTCTTCCATTATTATACATTTTTCATCTATGATATGATATGATTACATTTAGAGAGACCTGAGGGTCCAGTGTGTTAATTCCTGGTAGATGCTAGTGAATTCTAGGGAACGTGCAATCAAGAAAACCAAAGCTTTTAATATAAATGTGTGGTTACTGAAATGCATATGATTTAGTTGAATGTCCAATTACTACTTGATTGAATGGCATACCTGATTTTATCTATGTTTAAGTAAATATTAGGAGATCTGGAAAGTAACCTATGAAATGAGGTTAGGATCGCTGAACTGTTTTAGATAAAACTGGATGGAATATTAGATTAAAGCAAAAGTTTTCAGTCACATTGTTCACTAGCTGGAAAATCAATTTTTGCATGACCTAAGCAATCTCCCAGTGGGGAACTAAGTTCAGAAAAAAAATTCCTTCAGGAAAATTGAGGATCTTATAATATTCTTTTTCATATTTCTTGCAGCATTTTCAAAGTGAAAACATTTTCTCTTCAAATCCTCATTTTAGATTATGATAAACAAAATTAAAATTTAAGAAAGAGTTACCCAGCACTAATAGAAAAGTGCAGCTTTAAATTCTACAAAAAAATGGTTTTGCTTTTTCTTTAACCTAGTGATGAGTTGGAGGAGGAAAGCACCTTATGCAAACTATGTTTTGTTTGTTGCTGGCTAGTTTATGATTTCAGTCACTAGCCCAAAATAATAAATTATTTCTGAAGTTCCATTTTTCCAAGAGCTATGATGAAAAATAGCTTAACATATTTAAGACTTTTGTTAATTATTCCTACAGCTATGGACTTCTGTGTTCATACAGAATTTAAAAAATAGCAGGAGGAAAACTGATTGTCTTGCTTTTAAGTATGGAACTAGAAGGATGTGTTTGAGAAACTCATGAGTTGACCTATTTTTACTAGACACAGAGAACTTGTCAAAGCTGACCAAAATACAAAAAAAAATACCAAAAAAAACCAAACAAAACAAAAACAAAAACAAAAAAACCCCAACCAACCAAACAAAAAAACTCACCCCAAGCCCAAAACATTGCAAGACCTTCAGAGAAATATTCAAAAGGCCTCATCCTGCTATAACTGATTCCTGAGCTTCCCAGCTATTAAGGTTCAGCCACCTTTGATGAACTTGTTTCATTTAAGCAAAAAGAATCTCCTCCTGTCTACCTCTCCCAAGAAGAATCAGCTGTAGGGAAGAATATAAAGTGTTAGGTCGGGGTTTTTTGGCAGGAAGTTCAGGTTAATTATTCTGTGTGTTTTACCACATTCCTCAGGAAAAGAAATGCCATTTTAGAAAATGTTCTTGGTTCTTGATTCTGAAATGATTAAAAAAATGCTATAATATGAAGTCTATTTTTTAATCTTCTTTTTGTGTTTTTGTCCAACTAAATACATTGTTTTGGCCACTGGAAAGAAGAGAGAGAAAAAAATTGATAACAGGAGTTCATCATAAATTTCCTTGTCAACCTATTCAGAAATTACCTGTCAGGTTAAAAACAAAAAAAACCAAACAAAACAAAACCAAAGAAAACAAAAAAAACCCCACGAACAAACAAACAAAAAAACCCTCAACCAACCAATGGAAAAAAACCCAACATGCATTCATGCTGGCACAAAAAAAACCAAGAAAAAAACCAAACCAAAACAAAACAAAACAAAAAGAAACACTAGAAGAGCTTATCTGGGACTTTCCTGTTTATATCCTTGTGGCTGTGAATCTGTAGAAGTGAAAAGCGCTTTGACATTTCACGGTAGTGACGGTGTCTGCATAGTCCTGTGAAGACATCCCCAGCAGCAGGTTCAAGGCCGAACGCCTCAGCTGCCTGCCTGCTGTGAAGTTCTGGGAACTGTCATGCAAGCACATCACCTGGCATGCTGGGAGTCCACAGAGGATATTTTTGGTGCACCTGCCCCTGCTGTGCTGGCAATAGGAGCTGGTGTGAACAGCATGGCTGAAGACAGATGCGAAAGGCCCCTGATGGTTCTTGTGGGTCCCTTCCAACGCAGATTATTCTGTGATTCTGTGATACTCCTCTCTCCTAGGGCTGTGCGCTCCTGGAGCACAGCCATGGAGCACAGACCACGTCCCTGGAGAAACTCTGGGCTGTACCACCCTTTGCCTTACTGGGCAACCCTGGGGCTGTGGCAACACCAGGGCAACACTGCTAGAGCTGTGCCTTTTGCAGGCACCTTTCCTGCTGCCCTCACCACAGAACGAACATGTGACATCCACGTGGGACACCTGAACCTTGCCCTTCTCATCCTCATCAGCTTACCCCAAACCACAGAGTCTTAATAGTTTCAAACAGCTTTCCTGCTGGCAAAGAGCTACAGAAAAGTTTAATCATTATAGTCTTCCCTGATGTGCAAGCAGTCCCTCTTTATCTAAACTGGCAGACTGTTTTTGTTTTTCCTTTGTTTGGTTTAATGACATATTAATTAATTTTTAAAGTGCTTGTATCTCTTGCATGTTTTAGTGGCTCTTTAGATGTTTGTGAATCTAATCTGAGCACAAGTTAGGTGGTCCTCATATTCCAGGCCAGATTCTGCAAATTGGTTTAATTCACAGTAAGTATTTACGCACCAGGCTAAGAGGCTGGATTTTCAAAAGAGCTCAAGAAGCTAGACTCTGTAGGTGCTTAAAATTCCACCACGAATGATACAGCAGTAAGATGTTGAGAGTTCTCTAGTTTTCAAAACAACATACCAAAAAAAAAAGTTACTTGTCTTGGTAAGAGAAGAGAGAATTTGAAAAATCATCCCATATTTGCAGACACTAATTCCTGGAAACGGCACTGCAAATACTCCTGGATTGATTGTTCAATATATTCAGTGAAAACCCAGTCCTTCCTATCCTTAATAGAGAATTGCAAGTCTTGTGTATTCTGCCAGCAGAGAAAGTTTATCTGCCTTTGTTACCAAGTTTTCTAGATTTTACTTTTCAGAATTTGAGTAAAACTTGTTTTTCAATCCAAAATAATGTTAAGGCAAATGCATTTTCACTTCTAGTTTAATTGGAGGCCAGCGTGTCTGGTTGGCTTTGTTTGATGGCTTTTTCAGTTCCTTGAGGTTACAGTGGTTTGTGATGTCTTTTACTTGTAAGTAAAGGCACAGCCAGCTTTTTTCCAGGCCTTGTTATTCTGTTATAAAGTTACGTAAAGGAGTCAGTGCCTATTGGTAATGAGCAACAATCAATACTGTTGTGTAACCAAGTCACTGCCTTCTGCTTCCTATCTTTTCATTTTGTCTTCAAAGTCCCCTTCTCTCTGCAAGTATTCTGCTTCTGCTAAATAGCTGCTGGTGTTGAGTGGCTACAGGAACAGTGAGGTTGGCCTACAAGGTCGTATGGATCTCTAACTCATCCCTGTGAGGGCAGGGCTTTAGCATAAGCCATGCCCAAGGTACTGGATTAGGTTTGCACTTGGGACCATAGGCCAAAAGGGTCCTGGCAGTGGCCTACATGGGTAAGGAAAAGCCGTGCAAGTACTGATGCTGGCTGGAGATAATGACTCACTTCCTTCCAAGCATGATGCACCACAGTCTAATGTGGTTTGCAGCATTTCCTGAGAGACCCATGGGTATTATGCCAACCTTAAGATAAAAATTGAGAGACTAGTTCTTCAATTCCACTTACAGAGGGGAAGGTTTCAGTTGTGTATTGAGGAAATACGTTATTTCCACAAAGTGGTAGCATTAAGGAAAGGTCTCCATCAAGCATCTAAAATGCCCTGTATGCGGCTGGGAAAGAATGAGGACTGGAGAAATGGAGAGGAAATGTAGAAAATTGAATTAGGAGATTTAAGACCAAAGCTGAGCACCATATTTTTTCCCTTTTCAGCAAATTAAAGAGATAATTTTGAAATCCCTGGTTCCTTTCCATCTTTCCCCTTTTCCTCTTGAGAAGAATCAGTTTGTCTTACATGCCCTGTTAGAAACTTTGTTCTGTTTCTTTGTAGTCTCTGGCACATTCAGGACCCCTGCCTTTCATTCTCACAGGTGACATTAACAGCCATTTGTCAGGAATCTTTCTGTAGTGACATCCTCACAGAAACACTGTAAGAAGTCTGCTGCTCAGGCGAGAATTATCAAGCAGCGAGAACAGCACAGAAGGCAAGCATTTCAAAATGGAGTCAGAGCTGTAGTGAAACATCTGCCTCAAGCTAAAATAAGCCAGGTAGACTAGAGCTAAAACAATCACATGGTGCAGACACATGCTGAGTAGATGTAGCATTGTTATTTTATCATAAAATCTTCCCCACTTCATAGTGTAATGTAAAAAAAAGGCACGGGCTACTCAGCACTACCATTCTCTACTCTCTCAGGGCAGATTTACACCCTGTACTGGCTCAGGGCTCCCCTGGTATCATCCTGGTCCACGTAATAGAAAGCCACTCAGAATGAGTCACCATTTAATATGCCCACATTCTATACACTCACTATCTTTCTGATTTCAGTAAGATTTTAATTTTTTTTAAATTTATTTTAAAGTCCCACTGCTTTCTTTCTCTCCCCTCTTTGTTTTTAACCCAAACTATTGGCTATAGGAGTTTTCTACAAAGTGCCCAGCAAGATAGCACAGGTGAAACATACTGAGCACCAGCTGAAATTAATGTGAGGAATTTTCGTAACAACAGGAATCCTGGCTTGCACTCAGGAGCCTGTGAACTGGATGGTGGCTTTTAAGCCAGAGGCCTGGTGTCTAATTCCTTGCAGGCAGTGGGAGGGCAAGCTTTTAATCTCCATCAAAAGTGCTCTCCTTGTCCTGGGTGTGGGCCTGTGGAGTGGGTGGTGAAAAGGGAAGAAAGTCCTGTCATTTCTCCAGACTGTCGTAAGCTTCCTGCTTCCCCTTCATGACAGTAACAGTGAAAGAATAGTTTCTGAATGACTCAAAATATAGGGTTTGCTCTTGTCTGACCTCTCCAACTGGCTGGTTGAAGGGAGGAAAACTGTGCAACTGAGAGATGTCAGAAGGGTAGTGTCAGAAGGGTGGTTTTTCTTTTTTTGATTGGAAGTATAGAGGCATAATACCACTTAAGCATATATCTGTCTGAATTATATTAGCCATGGGGAGAAAGACTTGTAGGTCGTTTTAATTGTGCAGCAAAGAAGGAAAAAATATATATAAATACCTACCTTTACCACCTTTAACCCTGCCGACCATATATAAGGAGATCCTAGCATTTGAGAGCAATTGAACTTGTTCTGGTCATACTCTAAATATATGAGACTAGTAGTTGTCTCTGTGATTCCCATTCTTAAATGTTCCAGCAGTACCTGAAAGGACTCAAAGTTCAGTGTAAATGTTATGTGCTCTCTTCTCTATGTGGCTATTAGGGTGGCGTATTCCCCAGTAGCAAAGTAAATAATTAGCACATGAGAAGTAGTTATTTTTCATAAACAGCCTGCAGTGCCAGTTTGTCCAGCATAAACCTATTGGATCTGCATGCCTAGGCAGCATGTATAGTTCATGGGGCCGTGGCCTCAAAAATTCTAATACAGATAGGATAAGGGTGGTTGCTAAGTGGCTGGAAATCTGGAACCTTGGAGGAAGAGATCATTCTATAGTTGTTCTTCTATCTCAAATTCACCGATGATCAAATGAGCTGTAGGAGATTCTCTGCCTCTGGATGTGCTGCCAGATTAATAACATTCAAAAACAAAGGCTCTGAAGAACAGCAGGCAGAGCACAGTCTCATATGCCCTGCCATGAGAGTGGAGTTTCCTATCCATTCTAGTAAGGATAATTGCAATAATGTCTGTCTCAAGTTCTTGTTCCAGCCAGACTGAACATGATCCAGTGAACCTGTCTGTGTAAACTGGTGCAGACCAGCTTGTCACACAGGAAAAGGTAGTCTAGTTTAGCAGAGGAGGCAGTGCAGCACCCTTAGAAAAAGTTTCCTAGTAAACCCTGTAACACAGCTCGATTTGGCTGAACAGTTGGTCTCTAACCCTCCTTCGACCTCCTAGAGAAGAGGTGAGGATCTGGCTTTTCCTACAGGTGTTATTGAGAGGAGGGGATGGAGACTAGAGTCTACCTGCCTGGCAGGCCACCAATAAAGTTCACTCTGTGAGTGCAAGGAGGGAGAGCTGACTATCAAGAGTAGGATGATGACCCCTTTTAAATTAATTTACAGTGGTCCAGATAAGATTAACAAAGATGTTTTAGCCCCTGAACTTCTTGCTACTTAATGATAAAGGAACAAAAGCACCAGCAAATTTAAAGATCACCCAGAGTCTGAAGAGTCACCCTCACTGAGTTGGCATTTGCCTAAATATGAGATATGAGGAGGGAGGAAGGCTATTATGGGATAGCAGTGTGGTTCAAAAGAAATACATTTATTAAGATGACTCCTTTCCTAATAGGAATAATGGGGGTGAATTTCCTTTTTCTTGAAGATGCAGCTTTCTGGAATCTGTAATGCACTCTTAACAGCTGCACTGGATGATCTCAGAGGTCTTTTCCAACTTAGACAATTCTGTGATTCTTAGACTCTTTCTTTTCCCTTCCATCTGTCATGCAGTTATCAGATGAAAGGATAGTTGCCTAGAGCTTGAAAGTGAAGCTTTCTTTACCTTAGAAGTACTATTTCTCACTCTTCTTTGTCATTTTTTGAATCACTGCAACATGCAAAACTGCTAACCTTAGCTCTCCTTTTCCTAATTAGGCAACAGCATTAACACTCCTTATTAATGCTACCCCTCCCGGGTGGCTGCAGATATATATATACTTTCACGGAGTAATTGCTTTCTGGCCCTCATTTTAATTGGTGTCCGTGGGGGGCCTGTGGAATTCCTCTGCCTTCATCTCCCACTGGCTCATTGTGCCTGTGACACAAATTTAGAAACGGGAACTACTTTCCAAATCTGCATCAGAAAGAACATGTGAGGGGGAAAAAACTAACAATGGTTAGTAGATGAGATCTAAGAGGAATTAGACTGGAAGAAAACAAAGTCTTTCACTTTGGTTCCTTCGTTTACGGGGAGAAAAAAAAAAAATTGTGAAAAAGTTTTCTGGCATTTCTGTTTTCTTTTGCCTAACGTGGTGCAGCTTGTAACTAGGTTAACCAGATCCTGAAGGAACTTAAAGACCATTTAAAGCAAAGCTTAAATAAAACCAGTTTTGCAAATATGACCCACAGCTTTCTAGGTCCTTGGAGTCTCAGGCAAGGAATATAACCCAAATATGAAAGGAACTGCATCTTCTAATTCAGATTTTGTCAACTTTAGCTCCAGAAAAAATGTTTCAGCTTTATTAAAAGTTCATATTTTGTTGAAAATGGACCCTTTTAAAGGCGCTGAAAGAAACCATTTGCCTGAAGAAAACATTTCTGTCAGAGGAACTCCAAAAAACCAACAGGTTGGAAGAAGAATGCATGTTCATGCTTGATTACACAGAATATAGTCAAAAGGGTTTTATGCATAGAGACAATGCTTGGTTTTATGCTTAGAGTTTTTGAGATGTGTGCTTTAGCTAGATATTTCAAATTAAATGAATAGTAGTAAAATGGTAATTGTATTGTTCTTATATGTCTTCAGAGTTAATATGAACTAAGATGAATGAACTAATTCATATCCATCCAAGCTATTGTTTCAGGCAGTAACTGCAGACACTTCTACTCTGTATAGTGTTCCAATTAATGTTTTCTAAATTATAGTCATAATCATAAGGACTGGAAACTATAATTTTTCAGAAAAGTGTGCAGATACAACAGCATGAAAAGAAATTCTGTCTCATTTCAACATTTTAAAATAAGTTTTGTTCAATTCTTTTTGTATTAACACAGAAATAACTTCATAAAACTGCAGGTATATAATTGCCTCCTTTGGATTTTTTTTCAACATCTCACAATTTTGACAGCTTTCAATTAATTCTGCTAGAACTTAATATACATCCTTCATTCTTCTTACTCTTTTTTTCTCTGTAAGTCTAGCTGGAGCAGAGTTTCACCACAAGCTAAAAATTCCCCAGTGCCACACACACACAGACAGACAATTTTCTGCACTTGAGTGTCAGTCCATGGTAATTGTGGTACTAGTGTTTTGTTTCTTTTCTCCAACAAAAGGCAGATTACTGTTGCCAGCTCTGTGCACAGTTGGATCTTTCTAGAGAGGACAGTACCTCCTCATCACATCTATCTAATTAGGCTGATTGGTTCACAGTGCGGAGCCAACCTGACTGAAAGGTGTGCTTGGCTCAGTGTCCTTATTTCTAACTGCCTTTTTTTGTGTTAAATGAACCTTTGCTGAGGCCCTTTGTGAGCCACTCTGCCAGCTTGAAGCAAAGATGCATGACCAGTGTAATGCTGAAAAAGTAAAACCTATCCTGCTGAAAAGCTGTGGGCGAGATATGCTACAAATACGTTGAGGTCTTAGTTTTAAGTTGTGGCTGGATTGAGAGAAAAAAACGACCTTTGGATGGAGTTCAAAGATTAAGGATTTGGATAGACATTCACAAAACAGGGATCTAAACATTGAGATTAATGCAGGCAGAATTAACTCATTTTCCATTTAAAGGTAGCTTAGCCATCCCAGATTGCTTTAAATCTGTATTGTAGAAGGTATAAACAAAAAACCCACTGTCCTTGTTTCAGGGGCTACGAGCCTACAGCTGATACAGTTTTAGGCCCCAATTCTTGCAGCCCTTTCATAACTCAGTGATCCCATTCAGTTCTCCTCCAGGGCCAGAGACATTTGCTTAGGACCATTGACCTCAGAAACGTAGCTTCCAGTGTTGCATGAGAAATAGATTTTTCTAGTAGGAGTATCATGAAAACACATGAGGAGGCTGATGATGAGTTACACTGGAGCAACAAGAAGGATGAGACAGGGCTGTGCCTGGAACGAGCTGTCTGACTTCTGTGCTGCAAGACCAAGAGGGAAACGGGAGAGAAGGAGGCTGCATGGTGTGAAGCAGAATTCAGATGTTGGTTCATCTTTTACATCCTAAACTTAGGGATGTTTAGATTCGTGAGATTTATTCACCCCATACTGGTGGCCCAGGAGCTAATTCTCTGTTGGCTGTGATTTTTGTAATCAGAATAATTATTTCAGCACACCATGCCTAGAAATGCACTTGCAGCATGTATATATATATCAAATTGGATTTTGAACTCTCCTAAATGTGCAATTGCTCTACTCTCAAAGAAACTATAGCTCTTACATTACAGCCTTCAAGTTATCCATTGACTTTGACAAGCAGTCACAGGAATGCTGTTATATTTAATATGGGCTGTGAATTTAATATGGGCAAATGTTCCTTTTTCTTGAACCTTGTAATGAAAATGTCTCTAAATATCTCTAAACCTAAAACTTTCAAGTGCTCTACTGGGTTCAAGTTCTGCTACGGCTGAGTAACAGTTAATGTCAAGTGCATCAAAATTTGCAGAAATCATGTTCCTCTAAAACAGATGAACCACCTGACAGATTTACATCAAAATCACAGACACTTTTTGCAGTTTCATTTGATTGCATGTGAGAGTGTTTCATAATCTGATGTTCTGCTCTGCAAATTTAGAGTGCTGCCATTAGCTTTGAAAGCACTGCAGTAAATCCACCATCCATGTATCTGACCCAGCAAAACTAAACCCCACATTCCTTTTCAGAAACGGAGTTGTTAATATTCTGCTCTTTTACCTTTGTTTATTCTTAAGGGATCAAAAAAAATCAACTTGTTTCATTTTGGAAGAGAAGGAAGATATTACAGCTGCAGCACTGTGCGACATTTGATCCATTTTCCATTTCAAATATATGTTGGTACATACAGCTGACATCCCCAAAGAATTTTGCATTGAGAATTAAAAGCTCATTTGGACACAGTATACTCAGTGCATTACCTCCTCTTATAGAAAGACCACTATTCATGAGTAGTTGTCTAGAAAAAGTCTTACTTCAGACACATGACAGATAAGAAATCAAAGCATTTCCACAAGCACACTACTTCCTCCTTTCATGCACTCACAAGGCTTGACCAAGCTGTAGTGACACAGGTTTGAAAGGGCTTTTCCACATCATAAATGTTAAACACTGGAGAGATTTGTCTGAAGAGATGAGATAAATTGTGCACAACTATTGCAGTCAAAGGCCAAGGTAGAACATGGGTGGGAGAGGGTAATTTGCACTGGTCTATGAGTGAGGGAGTTAGGAGCTATGTTTGGTGTCTCAATAAGTATTATAGGTATTAGTCTTCATGCCTACATGGCTTAAGGAATTACAGCTGAAAAGGTGGTCTTAGGGAAGGCTCAACAGTCTGATAGGATACATTACATTGTTGAATTAGAATTTCAAGGAATAAAAAACCACCTCTTCAGTTTGAATAGCAGATCTTCATGCTTGCATCAAGCTGAAACAGCCAATGAGACTACGGTGCATGGGCGTTCATTTCTAATAAATAGGAAGCAGTTTTTCCTCTCACCTCCACCAGCTAATCACTGACCAAACCCTAGCTTTCTCCTAAACGTGTTTTTAAATCTGCCTGCAGTCCGTTCCTAAGTCCGCGTGGTGTGAACACAGGCACACAAGTTCTATCAAAGACATTGATAGACAAATCACCCTATAACTCCATGGTCTTTCCTTCCCCTCTTGGGAAAAAATGGGAAAATCCTCAAGCAGCAGCTCAAAGGGACATGCTCACATGCCTTTAGAAACTGTCCCCCAAGAAGGCTTACAGTTGATGGATTTCTTCCAGATCCCCAGTGAGTCCTTAACAAAGACCAGGACACCAGCAATGGACTTGCTGAGCAGCAATTCACCTCCTCCACGCTGGGAGAACTTATCCAGCTGGTTATCTAAGCTGGCAGTCCTGCTTCTTTACATCTGCCAATAAATCCCAATAGAGATTATAGTGTCGTAGTATAATCTGAGTGAAAAAATAGTAGGTTAAATTTGTTGGAGAGACCTGGCAAACCATTTGTTAGATAAGGCCCCCAATATCAAAGCTGCTGTTGTGGGAAACATATAAAATATTTACATGTCCAGGACAGATAGTGGAATAAGAGCTGATAACTAAGGTGACTAATTAAAGCAGAAAACCCTTGCTTCCTGAATTAACATATAACATTTGAATGGAATTAATAGGAGCCCCTGAGGCTGAAACAGGGACATGGCTTTTAAACTGTGCTGAAATGCATTGGAATAGTTACACTTCTTTGTGAGGCAGACTATACAAAAAAATACAGAAAATAGGAATGTGTGTTCTAAAAACAGGGACTGTCCTTTCTGCATTGGAATGTCTGACAGCTAAAACAAATTGTTTCGGCTTTGTCGTTTAAAATAGTGACTGATACTTCATGAAGTTGTTCCCTTGTGGATAGATTCTCACAAAATTAGAGCAATGATTCCATTAATTTGTGTCTCATCTATGGTCCCAGGTGATGTAGTTAATATAGTTCCTGTAATGTCAAGTTAATACTTGTTCCTCCTTTTGGTGAATTCTTCTGCAAACTTGCCCTCAGCTCATATTATACCCTCTGCTAGTAGAGAAGTCAAACAGAGTTGGGAACAGAGACTTTAGGCTTGATCTAAAAAAAATTTATGACATCTAAAAAAATGAAATTTCCACATATGTCTTCAGATGCAAGTTGTGTTATGGCTCCCCTGCTTTCCAGTGGCAGGGCAACCCAGTGCCTGGACATTTCACAGAATTTTCCCTCTTCCTCCATGCACTTTGGTTTCCATTTTCTGTGTGAAGAGCACAGTACCACAGCATCTCGACTAAAGAGGATGACAAGGTATTTCAGCTGGAGACAGTGGGACAAAGTTGCCACATGCAAACGTGCTGTTGACACGGATAGTGCTTCCCAAGAGACCTGGTCCTCAGCCCAGGGAGCCTCTAGGCAGAAGATGGAATAAAATAATACTCATCATCAGAATATCTAACTCATTTCTTGAAACAAGCTAGACATCTATGCAGAGAAAACGTATGCTTTCAGGGAGAAATTTCACCTAAACTTTAATTTCTGTTATAAATATTAATCACAATTGATGAGCTTAACTATTCAACAGAGCAGTTATTTGTATTCTTCCGTGCCTTTTAGAATTTTTGAGTGGTCTTCTCAGAGATAAAATGAACTCTAGTGTAAAACTTTCACAAAATAATTTTGTATATTTCAGGAGATGCGTCTTGCACAAGGATGGAAAGAAAAAAATAATCAGCATAATTTGGTACAATCAGATGGTAGAAAAAGCACTGGAAAGAGGTAAGCACTTGAGAGTAATAAATCCAAGGATTTTTCTTTCCTATTTTTTCATTTTCACTCAGAAAAAAAAAACCCTAACAACATAGTTAAAACATAGCCAGACTCAATGCAGATCTCCCAGACTAACATTTCGATGCATTAAAACTTCAGGGATGTTTGGCTGTATTCCAGTTTTTTTCAGTTCTATGCTCTTTTAGGAATTTTAATTTTTCTTGGATAATTAGATCTCTGACATTAGACGCATATAATTAACAGGGAAAATGGCTTGCATGCTGACTATAATAGCACTGTCTGATCTGTTTGCCAGATAACTGTTATGACCTGGTTTTTTGGAATCATTTTATTCCCACAGATATCCCAGCAGACATGCCTAACTGGAACCACTTCAATTTGTTTGAAAGGATGAAATCCTGGGAACTTCTACTGATTTCAGTGGTCCCAGGATTCTGCATGCATTCTCAAAATTTCCTTTTAAGATAATCCTTTTTCAAAATATTTTTTTTTTTTTGATAGTTGAATCTGAATGACTCCCCCATGTCAATAGAATAATAGGACTGAAACTTCATGTGCAAAGCTGTATTGCTCAGAGATGTTTCTTAGAATTGTCACAGAAGCTTTTACTGTAATTTGCAATATGTGCCTCTCTGGGTGGGAGGGAAATGTGTTCTTTAAACTAAAATATTAGCTTTATCTGTCTGTTGTTAATCAAAAGTCCAGGACCTGAGTGTCATTCACGTCTTTTAGAAAATTGTCCCCAAGTCTCTTTTAATAGCCTATTTACCAACTGCTAAGTAAACACCACCTGACAATAAACGCCTGGAAAAAAATGTTTTCAGCTGCTTGTTACCATATTTTTTATGCTACTTATGACTTACTTTTTGCATTTAGATCAGATAAAGTTTTGTTTCACTAAGATAAAGCTTTCAGTCCTGATTTTTTAAGGAGTAAAAAATATGGCTATGAGGTGAGTGAAGCCAGCACCATATTGCTTTTTATTTTTGTTTCTGAGCATGGGGTCCAGGAGAAATTTTTAGGTGACTAATAATAAAAAAAACCCAAAACATAATAGTAACAACCAGAAAAAAAGGTCTGAAGTGTTTTGGACCAAAGTAGTGTTAAGATTTTCATCTGAGTTTTTGAATATGGTCCGACTTTTCAGTCTAGGCCACAGGAAGGCAGGTTTCACATCTGTGGCATAAGAGAAAGGTCCTTTAAGCATTTTTGAAAAATCGCAGGATGATCTGAGAACAGTGTATTACAGTTCATGGAGAAATGGCTGTTAAGACATGTTCCAAGCATCCTTATAATTCCACTGGGTGCAATGGATTAAAAAAATAGATCACAAAGAATTCAAAACCTTTACCAACTATCTGCAGCTAAAGCATATAATCCATGTCACTTCACATTCTTCTATTTCTATGTGGAAGATAAAAACAGATTTCCTACACAAAGCTCACATTAGAGGGTCAACAAATACAGAGCAGAAAATTTTATCTCAATCAGATTGTTCTCTAAACTACTACTTTTGATGTATGGAGTCCTTAGTGCAGTGATTTTTTTTCCCCATCTCTCCTGAGCATAACTCCCTATCATTCAACATGTCTACAACACATGGAGCCACTACTGTGATAAATATGCAGCATGTGAACCTACATGGATGGATGTGTATATATAATTACTGTTTAGATTCCACCTTTTTATTTCAATGTCTTTGCTTAAGCTATCAGGTTTGAAAACAACACTGGGCATTTTTCTAAGAAGAAAAATGGTTTTCTACTTCTTCCTCCAGTTTCTAGTAACCAGTGCAGAACAGAATTCTGTTTATCATAATAAACTGAGGGGAGGGGAGCAGCAATGGCAAAATTTTGGTGATAAAATTTTTGAACACATTCATTTTATTGCACAAGTTAGATTTACAGTGCCACTGGGACTGAGTAAACACATATCCACTTTTAAAAATGATTGTTTGTTTTCTGTAATATTTAAGACCAGACAGAATCCCAAGCTATCTACTAGTGGCTGTACACACTCAAAATAGAACAATACCTAGCTTGAAGAGCTCACAATTTACATACAAATTTTCTGTGTTTTCAGAAGTTCATATCAGAGGGCTGATCACATTCCTTTGTGAATACAACCTCCTCTATATTCCAGTTTGATTGCTAGAACTTTCCTTTTCATATTTTCCTGTGACTCAAAGTCTTTTTCTGACAGAAAATATCTTTCCCTAATGCCTCATCTCTTGAATGTTAAATGTAGACTGCAGAGTCAGCTAGATTTCCGTGTCTCTGGCCTTCCAGAGGAATGCCCTAGTTTGAAACAGTCCCTTACATTAGGAGATGATGGGTATCCCTTCTGCTATAAAATTCTGCTTTCTTTAATTTTGGTCTATTGAGTTTACGTAAGTCCAACCACCTGCACTCAGGTCTGTTAGTTCTGCTTTTGGCTAAATTTCAACCATCCTGATGCTCATTTCTCAGTAGTCTTTTCTTTCCTCATGGTCCAGGTAAAGAGGCTAATAAGACACAGAAATATTATGGACTACAAAATTAAAACAGAATTTTAAAATTATGGAGATATATTACTTAAATCATCATTCATGTAACTTTAAGTGTCTCAGTTATCTTACCAAAGTCATTTTGACCAATTATATAGCTAAATCTCCAACATACTTCAGTACCCTGCTTATTCAAAGTCTGAAATCATGGACCTCAGTTATTAGGCATGTGAATTTGAGATACCCCTTTCCATGGAAACAGCAGGAGAGATCCAGCTCTTACTGTGTCGGATGTGCAATGCCATTCTGCCTGAAGAATTCAGACAGATTCTGAGATATCAGAATGACGATTATTGACTGGTTTTACAGCAGGTGGTATGACTAACAAACATAAGGAAACCTTGAGTGATTCTTTCTTGATTCCAATGAAAAATAAAATAATTATGAATGAGGAAGGTAAAGACACTCATACTTTGGACAATTTCCCTCTCATTTTTCTTTTATTTCTCCTCTTTTATGACATTTGAACTTCTAAAATCCTGAATATCTTTGCTAGTAAAATCATTTTCTCTTGCAGCTGAGCTTGACTCCTTTGAATAATAAGAGCCTGTGTCATGTAACTCTCAAAAGAAGTGGTGACTCCAGGATGCTCTGTGTTGAGATTTCAAATGGACATCAGTGATCAAATCCTCTCCTATTGCTTCAAACAGCAAGATAAAACAACTGTTTGAAATGAAGAACAATAAAAGTAGGTGTTATTTCTATGAAGAAACCAGGTTTTAAAGGTTCTCAACTACAATACTTAGTGGTTTAAATACTTCTTGTATTCTTAATAGTAAGATCTGATTTTTTCTATGTAAATTGACCTGAATACTATAAAATGGTATATTCCATAGGCTCATGGGATTGTGATAGTCTTGTCTTTATTAAGAAGACACACTTACCTTCCTATTATCATTTTTCACTGAGCTCTAAGACTTTTTATTGTTTCAAATAAAACAATACAAATCATTATAACCTCTTGCAGTGTTTTTGAAGTTTATGTTTTGCTCAATTAAAATTTTATTTTCATTTCTATTTTGAATTGGTAAATATGTGGCGAGCTAACAAGCCAGCTACCATCAATATCTTTCAAATTTTTCATCTTATCAAGAATCAAGGAATAAACCAAATATATTTGGTCTGCAAGATATTCACTTTTTCATCCAATTTATAAGGGGCTGAAAAATTACTTTCTTGATTCTTGTTTGAGAGCTGTGATAGATCTTTATACTAAATTACATAATTGTGGGCAACCCTCATCATACACACTTCTATTTCAGTTGACACATGCACTAATCTGATAGAGTGAAATGTTAATCTTGGTAATAATTTCTTCTATTTCTACAAAGCTTTTCATTCTTTAACGACCAAAGGCATTTTAAAGATTTGCTGTGCACTACTGAGTTCTACAAACCCTGTAGAAAAGCCCTCTTTCCTGACCAAGGTCATTAGCACACTTTTTTTCTTTCAAAACGAAATACGTTAGTACAGCAGTTGCAGGTTTGCAGTCAACAGTGAGGTTCATTTTGCATTCAGCATGCATATTTGTGCCTAAATATTACAGTGACAAGCATGCTCTAACTACCTAAGACAGGAAATACTGTGCATGCACAGCCTGTTAAAAATTGGTGCATACCCATAAGATATCTAAAGAAAAAAAAAAGAAAACCATATATATATATATATATCTCCTTGTGTTCACCAGCAGTTATGCTGGGAATGTTTGCCAGACCTTATTTTGGATTCTATTTACAGTCTAAGCAAAACATTGCTCTCAATGCATTTTCGCTGACATTAGTTAAGAAATAGCTCATGATGACGGTATTCAATACCAGAGTAAATGGAAAGAACAGGAACCTGAAACAAATCCAGTAAAGCTCTGCAAGCTGTAATACCCAGCTCACACCTGGAAAGGCTAACAACCAGACAAAGGAATTTAAGGAGCAATTCAGGTCAAGAAAGGTCTAGGGAAGAAGTGATTGAAGCCCCCTTCCATCAAAAACCTTTCAGAAAAAAAGAAAAAGCCTGAGATCCAGCATGATTACCCTGTTGAGGCTTCCTCCTACCATGTCCTGGAAAATGCTGAGGATAAAAGAGACAGAGACCTGGCTGAGATGGTATGATTATGTGAGACCATTCTGACTGCTACTGAGAGTCACCAGGAAGAGTCTTAGTGACTCTCCAAGGAAACAGAAGTGAAGCAGAGTCTAGAAAGAGTAGAGGAGATTATGTTATTTACCATAACCCTATCACCTCTTTAAATTTTTTGTGGCATGGATACCCTGAAAGGATGTAGTACATGCCTAAATCAGCACTGCAGCCACCCACTGAACTGGTTCAGGTCATTCCTCTTACGGTCATATTGGACCAAATCAGTAAATGGCTATTAAAAGGCAGGAATTTCTAGGAGCATCTGTGAGTTGCAGGAAATGTTGCTACTGATTCTTCTTTTTATATCGCATTCCTATAAAAAGTGAGAAGGAATCTTATTGCCAGTGGAGATGTAAAATCAGGTCGGGACTGTCGCTGGTTATTTAAAGGTATTGCCATGCTTTTTGTAAGACTGAACATATTACAAGCTGTATCTTGGCTAAATTCCATCTTTTATAATTACATCCTCTTCTCCCCTTCTCAAACATTTCTCACTGTTACAAGAGGATGCAGCATTCTTCATTTTCCTAGTCTAGGTATCTGTGTAGCAGTGTTTCAATCTCATCGTGACCTCCCTAAAAGATATATTCAAGCTACCCAAGATGCAGCGTGATCTCTGCATCACTCCCTGTGGCATTGTTGTGGATGGAGAGAAGGAGGGCTTTGAAATTAATGCTCAGGCAGAGGTTCCGGTTTTTTCCCGCTTAAGTGCAAGCACAAATCTGTTGGTTTGGCTTCCTCCACAGTTACTCATTCACTACACTCCCTGGAGCAGTGGGAGGCTTGATATTTTACCTCTAAAAAATACTTTGAGATTATTTAGTCAAAATGCAGAACACCAGTGTTGCATTAGTACTGGGAATGCTTTAAGACCATTGACCAGCTTTTGCTTCCAGCTTGATGAGCTGATGATTGTAGCCCTCAGATGGCATTTAGATAAGCAGAATCCACAGAGATTTGTTAGTATGTTACCTGCTCAATGAACTGCCAAGATTGTATAGTAAGCAAACAAGGGGTGTGTGATTATAAACAAAGAAAACCCAGCTACATGATACTATTTTAATCTTATTTTCTCTGTGGGTACAATATTTGCTGGCGAGAAGAGCCCGCTAGCCTGTCGCTTGGAAACACAGAAAGATATTCTGAGCAATGGTCCTTGCAGTCTAGTAGCCAGCTGTGGGTGAAGCAGATATTTGAGAGAAGAGTCCAGTGAAGATATCGAGCAGTACATCTGGCCAAAAGCACCATGCCAAAAGTAAAATTCCCATCACAGATCGCACAGGATGGGTATCCTGTTGCCAGTTTCCACAATGACAAAGTCTATTTGACAAAGAAACAGAACTATTTCTCACCTGGAATGCTCACAAATTGGACTGAGGGACTTCGGGTGAGGCTGACCAAGTTTCACTGCAAGTGCCAGAATTATAACTTTTTTTGTGTGTCTAATAGATTTCTGCAGCTCTCAGTCTGCATCCTGTTGGACGTTGGACTCTCAGTGGACTTAATTCTGCTTTCCTTCAAGAGTCTGCTTTAGAGGAATCCAGACTGCAGCAACCAGACTGATTCCTCACTGATTTGTGAATTTCTAGAGTGGTACATAGTGATTTAAACCAGAGTCATCTATAAGCAATATCCTCTCTATGTGCTCCCTTAGACCCTCTTTGCTCAGAAGTATGGGATGGCTTATGCACCAAGCTGTGAATACTGACAATTATATCTCCCTCTTTCCTTTTTCCTTGTTAATTTTTCTCTAGTAACATGGGAGTCTAAACAGAAATAAAATATTTTATAAGTACTGATTTCTTATCATTCCTTTAGTGAAATCCAGCACCGAGCATGTATATCTTTGGCAGAGAGGTGCTCAAATATTTCAAAGGAATGTCCATACCAAAAAACAAAAAGAAAAGGGAGGCAAAAAACATGGCATGGGCCAAATCCAATCAGCTTAATCTTGCCACTGTGGATGTCTCCAGCAGGTAGGACTTGGGGGTACAGCAAGTGTGTATTTATATATTCCTGGAGTCAGGAACCTTGGGGATGCTCTTATCATTCTGGCTTCAGCCAGAGCTTAGGAATAACTGCTGGAGCCCCAGCACAGAGGGCTATGCCACACCACGCCCTGTCACTTTTGTGTGTGGGACCAGAGAATGTGAGTGAAGGAAAGAAAACAGACAAGACATGGCACCCATGCAGCCAGCATCGGACCACCAGCAGAGGAATGCTTGGCAGGGACTCCAGGCAACGCTCAACAGCCTTTACACAGTGAAACAACTTCAGCTGGGGGCTGAGAATTGGCACTCATGTTTTATTCATCCGAGTTGCTTTTCCCCACTCCAGAAATCTACACTCTTCTCTACACTACAGAAGCTGTTCAATTTTCTCTTGTTTAGTGCTGTGCTGCAGTGCTCCCATTTCCAGTGAGTACCTTCACGTAGAGACTGATCGGCAGCAGCCACAAGTCCAACTTCTCAGGAGTGAAGCATGGGTGAGAGATGTAGGTTCATTTAACTTGATTAGTCTATTTAGTTATACTGAATATTAGATCTTTGATGGCCAGCTCCTGTGGAAGAAAAAAAAAATGTTACAAATCCAGTTTCTTTTCCTTTTTGCTTTTTTGGTAAAATTTTATGTTTGAGTCATCTTTCCCAAGCTAATTGTCAAGAAACTGACAAATCCATCGTGGTTGACAAGTGAGTAATTGGGAGAAGAGAGGGAGTGCAGCAGGTGTTAGTACTAATTTGGTAAAACAATTAGAGTAAAGAGTGGTATGATAGTCACTTACACAGTCATGACGTTACAAGCTCTTCATACAAAATGTGTGCAGGATTTTACAACGCTTAGAGAATTAACCATTAACCAGCCACTCCACATCCATTTCAAAGGTAACCTGCAAGTTCACTGTAAGACATTTTTGAACCTCTTAATTGGAAAGACCAGACCACAACACTAGTGGGGAACCAGACAAAATTTAGTTTTATGATTCTCACCTGTCAGGTTGCTGGGCACACAAAACAGTCCTCGCAGAGGGCAGACGCCATGCCCTGGACATGGCTTGGCTGGTCTAGGCTGGATCATCAGGGAAGCATGCTACTGCCAGAGCTGGAGCATTCAATTGCTGTTGCCCTGCCAAAATCTCCATTGCCCACAGCTGACCTAATTCTCCAAACTGTGGCTCTGAGCAGTCCTTGCTCATAACTAAGAGGATGATTTTACAGGAAAGCCCAAATCTTACTTGCTGACTGAAGAAATGACCTTTGTACCTGGAGAATTCCTCCGGCTCTGAAGGGAGTGGTCTAAGACACTGCTGCATTTTAGAAAGCGAACCCTTGGAAATAAATTCTTCTACTTACCTGCCAAATCCGCCCCTCTGAGCTCTGTATTTCCTTGCTTTGATCTCAGTTGTCACTGCTACTGCCTCAAGAGCAAGCAGTGTTCTTGTTTTGATCCCTGTAATCATGTTAGTGACTACAGGCCAAATAATAGGTTCTACTGGCAGACCCTTAAGACACTCTTTTGCTCTGAAGTAGCTGTACAAATAGCATTGCAGCATTTCATCTTTATTGTCTGCTAAGGATTTTGGTATCTTATATGCTCTGTTTCAAAAACATAAAGATCTTTTCCCCATCTAAGTTCTAGTCCTGAAGATTCACTGGGGATTCAAAGAGAAGCTGATTTTTTTTTTCTGACTTCTGCATAGTTATTAAGAATAGAGAGGCTGCAGGGCAATTTCTGCTGTGGCTTTCATCCGTATAACCCCTACTATCTTATAAACTTGCTTTCACTTTCGCACACTGATTATTTGAGGTGAAGGGGGCCTGCAAGGCAGCTCCAAGTAGCAGTTGTGTTTCTAAGGGATGGGGCCAGAGGGGAATCTGGTGTCCTCTCCCAGAGCTACTAAGTACTAAAGATAATCTGTGACAGACTCCAGCTAATCACCTCCAAACACCTGTATAGATCCACTAAGCAACTATTTTTTTCTTCTCACTTTCCAGGATGTAAGTATTGCTATTGAAAACATGTTTAGGTTGCTTTTTTCTGTTTTTTTTAAATGAAAGAGTGATCTCCACTCCATATGGAGTGGCTCCCGCTCAGCAAAGCATATCTGGTGGGAAGCACATCCATTCAACCTTTCACAATACAGACCTTAATTCAGCAGGGAAGAGAGCTGACAGGCACCTTTGCAGCAGATTTAAATCAGAGGCAAAACCTCAAGCAATATTAAACAATCTGAGCCAGACAGCAAAGTCATGCTGACCTTCTGCCGGTAGTACTGCAGACCCAAGCGTGACTTCGGGTCTGCATCCTCAGGAATGACGGCACTGGGGAAGCCAACAAGCTCTTCCCAATGGCTGCCTCTGCTCTGCTGCTGCCTGATGGAGTGTTATCACTATGACAACCTACAGGTATAGGATATGCACGATAGTGGGAGCTCCAGATGACCCAGATTGCGTGTGCATGGCTCAGAGCTGGGCTTCCCTGCCTGGGAGGGAGCAAGGAACACGTGGATCCACAGGTAACTCTCCCCTGACTCTGTCCTATCATTTGCTAGCAAGTTTGGGTTGTGGGCAAGGTGGGAGCCTTAAAGACACTGAGTAGCTAGGATTTTAAATAATATCCTCCGGGACAAGGAAAGGGAAGACTCATTTTTCTCCTCTTTTTCTAGAGCCCTTTTTCTGGGCTTCTTTTTCTTCAGTAAAAGACATGAAAGAAAATAAGTGTGCCCTTCAACTCTGTCTTCTCCAGCCTGTTAAGAGGTAAAATGCTTCCAAACCTCATATACACTGCCTGCCTCTGTGTGAGTGTGCATGTGTGTGTGTGTGTGTGCATGCGCGCGTTACTTTCTTTCACTACTATGACAGCACATGCTCCTCCGAAGCTATTCACAGCATTAGAAATACAACTCCTCCCTCCAGTGCCCCGTGTGTGTGCGTGTGTGTGTGTGTGCGTGGCTTGGGCTTGCTGCTTCAGCTCACTCCTCTCTGACTGTGGGGCTGGCGGTCACGACTCCGCTCCACACCTCCAGGCTTCATACGGAGGGGAGGAGTATCGGGGAAAAGCAGGCACACAACTGACCTACAGAACCATCGATAACTTACTCCCTCGCAGCACAATTGCATAGGAAAGGGGAGGGAGGAAGGAGGGGAAGGAGGAGGAGAAGGGGGGAAAAAAAAGAAAATCCAGAGAATTCTAGTCTGGCAAATATAGTGAAACCAAGCAGTCGGAGTTCATTTGCTCTAGAAGAGCAGAGAAGAAAGAGGACATTAAATGAAAAAAGCAAGAAACATCTGTAGCTTTTTTTCCTGATAGTAGCAGTGTTTTAGAGGTAAAATGATTCCTCCGAGCAGCACGACTGAAGTCAGCGTGGATAGTGTGGAGAAAGAGAATGAAGTGGAGAGCACGGAGCAGCCCCCCTCTCCAGCATCAACTACCAGCCAGGAATCAAAGGTATTCAGAGAACGAGATTTATTTTTTTTTTCTGTCTGTCTTTGTTTTGAAAAGAGACGTATTGCTTTGATTTTCATTTGGAGCCCTGTGCCAGGATCAGCAGCAGAGTGCTATGAGCCACCTCTGACTGCGGTGCCTGCTCCGACACTCCTGCTTCTGAATTCTCCCTGTCACCTCAAGAGTCTGAGCTGAAAAATACCTGCCTTTTGAGATGCTTGGGTTTGTGGATTTTTGGCTGTGTTTTCTCCTCCTTGTTACAGTAATGTCCTGGGGTAGTGACGGGACTCAGGGAGGGGATCACTGTCAATGGATGTTGTTAGCTATTTTCACATCAAATATCACTTAAAGGGTTCAGTTGGAAAAATTGATTTTTCTCACATGTTCAGAGAAAAGAATTTTCTCTGAGGGCTTGGGGTATTTCACCTGACTTTCCTTCTCTGGCAGACTCATAAGTGAACTTTCACTGTTTAATGAGTCTGTTAAAACAGGAGATAAGTGACAGTTTTATCACAATGAATCTTATGTACACCACCCAGAAAAGGATTTTTGTTTTCACAACCTTTTTTCTGTTTGTGAGTTTTTCAGTATGGTTCAATTTACCTTACTGAAAATCAACTTTTAGCTCAAATGGCATAGCCTCTGAAATTTTAATTGACTTGCATGTGAAAAGTTTTTCAGACTGCCAGGATGTTGCTTGGAAGACAGAGAGGTAAAAGGTAAAGTAGTAACCTTACATAATGAAAGTTCTTTGCATAATGTGCTTTTACTGATCCTCTGTTACTTATGATTGATACCATGATAGCACCTGACAGATCTTTCTGTGAACTTCATAGTGATGCTGTGCAAACATGTGAAAATAGGGAGGTCTTTGTCACTAGGAGCTTACAGGTGGGTAAAACCTCAGGAGGTACTGCATGAGCAAAACAGCTGCTTGGCAGGGAAGGTTTGTGCTGGCCTGAGTTTAAAGGCAGTGGGTGCCTGGGTCTGATGTAGAAAGACTGCTACATTATTCTGCAGTTATAGCTCTTCACTTTCTGGAGAGTGAGTTAAAATTATCTGTCTGTGTGGGTAGAGTTTTGACGTGGGCTTTGGGCTTTTTTATTTTATGTATTTATTTAGATGGTATACTCCAAGGAGGAGAGCTGAGGTATCCCCTGTGTAATACAACCACTTTAAAAGAAAAGAGCTCTTCCAGTAACAATAGCATACAATGTTCACTATACACATTTAGCACTACTGGAGTCTCCCTGGTTCATGGAAAATGAAAAGCAAATGGATTATTGGTATAAGCCCAGGCTCTGAACGGATATGGTACCTAAATCCCAGCCCCCTGAGTCCACTTCTCTGGAATTGCTGAACTGTTATATGGCAGTGGAAAGCCTTGCCCTTAGTGAGGTCCCAAAAGTAACTGCAGCCTTCACTGCACTGCCAGCACCAGCTGCTCCAGTGTACTGGACTGTGCACAGGGCCTGGTGGGCTGTGTGCTCCCCGTGATCCCAGCTACAGTCCTCGCCCTGTGCCAGAATGGTTAAGGAGCTCCATGTGCCACTTGATAACAATGGTGCTTGAGGGACTTTCCCAGTGGATCACAGAATGCTGTTCCCAAAACAAACTGACTGGCATGGATCCAAAACTGAGAGAAAGTGAAGAGCTGCACAGAGGGTTCCTTCTTGCTGTTTGTGCACCCATGTGCTTCCAAGGATGACAACAGGAATTAGGCACATCTGGCCAGGGAAGAAATAGGCTACAAGCTAGTTTATAATCAAACATTATCATCATCAATTTTCTTTTGAGCGTTTGAAGCAATACACTGGAATAGGCAAAAGCTATGACCATGCATTTGATGCCATTACTTGGATAGAGATATTCTTAGTAAACAAATAATCTCTGTGTTCACATTTTAGAGCTGCAATTATGATCAGATAGCATGATGTATTGTCATTTCAATAGATAGTATCAAAAGAATCTTCTGATCACTAAGCTTTCTTTTTTTAGTCCAAGGAAACAGGACAGTGGAAAAAATTCTGTGATTTCATAAAGTTGTTGTGTGTGCTTGGGTTTTTTTTTTTCCTAAGATAATTGATGTACTTCAAAAACTAGAGACTGACAGAAACATAGGTCAGTGCTTTTATCCTGTGGTGTCCCATGCTGAGGGAGCTATCCTGTCTTTCACAGAAAACTAAGCTTTCTTCAGGTACTCTCTGCTGCCTAGGTTAACAAGTTAATGTCTGCTGCATTTACTGCAGAACAGTTTTTGCAGTATCTAATTACCCCACAACGACTTTTTTCTGTGGCAAAACACTCCAACCTTGGCAATTTTTTTCTGTGGCAAAACACTCCAACCTTGGCAATTTTTTTCTGTGGCAAAACACTCCACTTATTATGCTTCCAGATATACGAACAGAACCAACATGGATAATAGCAACATTCAAAATGCATTTGAAAACACTTCAGCAGAAAAGCAATTTTGAAAAAATAACGTAGAACTAATAGCTGCAAGCTTGCTTCCAGTCCAGTGCAATCATAGACATTGGAGACACATAATCCCTTGTCATAAAAAAGTCCAGAAATGAGTTTTATCTTGCACCCTCCAGACTGTACTCAGAAGATGACAGGGAACGGGTACTGCAACTTCTGACTAGCACTGAGTTTGAGAGGCAGAACTTCAGGCTGCTACCAAGTAGCTGAAATTTGGAAAGATGACTTTCATGTGTTAGTCACACACCTCTGTTACAGGAAAGCAGCTCCCTCTTAAACACATGCTGAAGCGTCCCACCACCTTTTCCTATGGATTAGGAGCACAGTTGCAGGTGAGAACACTCTGGCTGCTGAAAGAGCCATCATGTGGTACCATAGGTACTTCTACTGTGCTAAAAACCCTAGAGCCTGTATGGCTAAAAATGTTGCAAAACTAATAATTAATTTATTAAATTAATTTATTGGCTCTGAAAACAGTTATTTCACACCTCAGTATGACTTGAGTGGATACTTAAAGTTTACCAGGAGAATGACTTTAGGAGAGTACCACACAAATACATGTAATTGCTAAATGTATTACATTTATGTGTTTGTAGTCATGGGTCCCACCTGTTTGGGTCCTTTACATCTGGTTTCCAAGAAGGTAAATTACTAGTTTGCCAAAAACTTTTGTAAATTTACAACTCAGCAAGGGAGGAAGCCATTATTTAATGAATCCTGAGGGAAAATTTCTTTCTGGTGGTAGCAATGAAAGACACACTGCACACTTGTTCAATTACTAACTTAGCAATATAAGCAGAAGTATAGTGGCAGCAATCAGAGATCATATTTCTGTTGTCTTTTATCTAACTGTACCTTAGAATTTAGTAAATAAAACTAAAATTTGAAGGAATATGTGTCCAAAGACAGGAGTCCTACACATGGCATGATTTCTTTATGTTTTGGCATAGCTGTAGCTGGCACATAATTCTGTTAACTTTATTCTTGCTTTATTTCACTGACATTTGTATATGAAGAGGAAAGAACCCATCTGCTCATTTCTTTAGGTATGAATCAAGTTGTTATCACTCTTCTGTGAGCAATGGCAGGGGTATTCCTAGACAATAGGGTATATCTTTGAAAATTCCCTTAGCATTTTTAAGTTTAGGGGACACCCGAGCATCTACGATGTTTGAGCTAGTACCACTAAGGTGGATTAGCACTGCTGATCTTCAAGCTGTTAGAGTTTCATGTCAATATGTGAAATGTCTTTCAAGCTTTCTCATACACCTCAGGAGGTGTATCAAGTCCTGCCCCTGCCATTGCAGGCAATCTGGCATGTAAAAGTTACTTATTTGAAAATATTGATGGATTTCTGTGAAGACCAAATTTTTTTTTCCCCCACAGTTTTGCCATTTCTGTCTACTTTATTTAATAAGATACAGCTATAATTGTGTTGTACTGTAGTCACGCATCTTTGGAAGGATTCAAAATTTTCCTCTGAACCACAAATTCATGGGTCTAAGAAATTGCTTACACTCAGGCCAGCTAGGTAATTTCAACAGCTAAAAAAATTGAAGTAAAAAAGATAAATTAGATCTCCAAATAAATATGGTACCTGGACTATGTATTTCAAAAAATAAATGAGTCAGTCTCAATCTGATGCTTTCACACACTTACCATCTAGTGGACAATCTTCAGGGAGACGCAGACTATTATCTTCAAATTCAGGTGTGGCAATTCAGGAGATGCAACAATTGTTCCAACATGAGCTAACCTGATAAGCAGTGCATAAAATGGAAGTTGAAAAGAGTTAGGAAGCCAATAAAAGGATTAAGCATTGAAGTTCAAGATGTAGACTTCATTTATGAATATCCCCACATGGATCAAGAAGATTGAACTCACACACCTGTCCTGCTGGGCCAATAGAGCAATATTGCTTATGAGGTTTCAAAACAAGGTATTAATATTGGATATTGAACTAACATAAACAGCTTGAAATTCTTTGGATTGTGTGGGATTTAAATGACATAAGACTTGTGCTATGCTGTTAAGCAGAGATCTTCCCCACTTAAAGAGTTAATACTTTATGAGGCTCCATAGATGGTTACTCATCAATATTTTAATAGGGCAGGGAGTATGGTGTGCAGTTAGTGTTTCACCCTCCACACCAGTGATAAATATCCAGCATGTAAACTACTGCTGCAGTCTTCAAAGGAATACCAAACAGCTTAAAAACATCCCATGAAAGGGGAAGAAAGAACAGTTTTCCTTCTGGGTGTTACTTCCGTGCCTCTGTGTAAAATGGTGAGTACATGCTGTGAAGGTAAGACGAAGGAAAATAAATTAGATTAAGTATTTTTATGTGTTTTGCAACAAAGAATGTAAAGGAAAGTTTCATTGACGCAGGAAAGTAATACTCTAACCTATCAATATCTCTTCAGCAGACTCATTCTTGTGTTTACACTTATTTTGACTTTTCTTTCTTACTCTCATTCTGATTGAAACTCTCTGGTATTGTTTTTACTTTGATATATATGTCAGATAAGTTTCTAGGCACTTCGAGATATCTAAGACAAAATAGAAATGTGATCAGTTCATTCTCTTGTATCCACACTTTCAATGGTGCCAAAATGGAGAAGACGTCTATTACCTTTCAACAACTAAAAATGACTTGACTGAAATCTGGTGTGGTAAAAAAAAAATGGATTTTTAAAAAAGTGCAAATTTTCACTGAAACAAAACAAGTTGTTTACACAGCTGGAAGAGAGTTTGGTCCACTGTCTCAGTCTCTTATGCTGTATTCTTTTTCATAAAGTAATTCTGTTGAATTCAGCTTTTACCACTACTTTTAAAAAGCTCTTCCAACACCTGTATGCTCTAAAAATGGCTAAGGGATGTCCTCTACCCTTCACCCTCTTCTAATTCCAGTATATGTTTATTTTTTGCCAGCTTGTTTGGCATTGTAATTTTAATATTATTGCTTTAGCTTAAAGGTTTCTTTTCCATTGTTGGTGCAGGTTTCCATCACATAAGAATAGACTTTCATATCTCTTACCAGCCTTTTATTTTCTATACTAAATAATCTGGACTGACATAAAATAAAGTCTCCATTCTTCATCTCATTCTAGTAGCAGAGCCATGCCCCCATTTCAGTATTGAATAATCTTTCTTGAAAGAAAGTGACTGAATTTGTGCATGGAAAGCTCTCTATGAGAGCTTGTACACTATCACTGACTCCCAGAAACCTTGCCTCTAATGTTTGTGTCTCCTAGTCACCCCTTGGTGAACCAGAGCTCTCCATTCTATTTTTCTGTAATTTCCAGGGGATCCAGGCAGGATACGTTTATCTGTCCTCAACTACAGTAGTTTGAATCAGGTCTCAGGCACAGAAGTTTGCGTTTCCACTGCTGAACTTCGTCACATTTCCCTGACTCCATCCCTCAAGATCCAGGCCTCCCCATATGTGACAGTGCCTCCCACCTCATGTTAAAGAAACTTCCCTGTCTGACCATCCAGGAGCCACTCTGGCACAGTCACTCTTGGACCACCCAAGCTGGGACTGAGGCCCCTTCCCAGCTGCACATCCCACACCCACACAGTCACACCAGGTTTCCTTACCCACTTGACCCCAGATTTCCCATAGCACATTCTCAGCCATTTCGATCCTTAACACGATTTAATCATGGTGCAATAGCAAAATAACAGCTTGAGGTGGATGGCTCCAAGGAGGCACTCCAAACCAAAGAAACACTGGGGGTTTATACCTTTACAGGTAAGCATGGGAGAGTCTGGAGTCCTCGGCTCCTGCCGTGTCTCCGTGTCTCCGAGTGTCACCAGGCTGTGCCACAGGTCCCCGTACCCTTTGTTATGCAAAGGGTCAGCAGTTCACAGTCTTGCCTGGGGTCCTGCCACCCAGAGCTCAGTCTGCAGCTGCACACAGAGCTGTCTGCACTAAATGTATTCCTCAACAATGCCTGAGGGAAATGGCCTTATGACACGTGTACTCTTTGCAAAAAATCCGATAATAAAGGAGAGATAGCAATATTGACCCTAAGACTGTGTCAGTGCTGTTCTCTGAAGAACTCCACCAATAGCAAACCCTCAACCTCTCCTTTCAACAGTAACCATCTCCCACTGAACTTTCCATAAAACTTATATACAACTTTCCGTCTTTTCTGTCTTGATTAGCAGATTCCCTTTCAGCTGTATATTCAATAATTTACACAAAATCCAAGTAGACACAATCTACCTTTGACCTAAAACATTTTCCAGAAAATTGTCTAGAAAATTGTTCATCTTATTCATTATAACTGATCTAGGAGGATCTATCTTTTTTATTGTTTCATTTTGATTTGGTTTTGTCAAATTCTGTTGAGGTCAGATCTACAAATCTGTATCTGCTAGGATTACATTTTCTGCCTCTTGACAGAGACCTCCATTTCACTCTACATCACTTCTGTCTTGATAAAGCTTGTTAAGGAAACTTCTTTCTAGACTTTCAAAGTAAAATTTTATAACAGAGTTTAACTAGTTTCTTTTCTCCCTTTTATCTCAACAAACACATTAAACTGCTTTTTTAATGTTGTGCCATAAATTTCTGTAATCTCTTTCCTATTATTCCTTTTGTTTCTCCCCAGGATCATGGTTCTGGGAAGAATGTAAGCTGAAGTGTTCGCTGAAGTTCCAAACCAGCCTTTTACCCTGTCCTTACTGTACCACAGCCTTTTTCTTCTTTTTCTTTCTCTAGCCAAATCTGTTCATTGACATTTCCTTAAATACTTTTTCGAAGGACTCACTTAGCTTTTCTTGACAATTAATATCCTTTGACCTAAGGAACTGTGCTTGAAAGATCCAAGTTTTTTTTCCATACCATTTATTTTACTTTTTTTCTTTCTCTTGTTCCCCTCCCCACCATTCTTTGCAGACTCTTTACTTAGTCCAGATTTCCTTTTTGAGGTAACTATTTTCAGGCGGTTTTCCAAGAGCACCCATTCACAGAGTCTTTTTATTTATCTTCATTTCATACCATTAATATTAGTATTAACAGCTTTGAAGAAATTTATGTCCCTTACACATCCAAGCACATTCAAGACAGCTCTGCTGCTTTCCAGACCACCGCTGAGACATTCATACCTTCCTACAGATACTAGTTTGGGTCCTTCTGTGCCATGCTCCAAAGAGTGATGGAGTCTAAAATATACCTCTAGGTATCTGAGAGTGCTGAAGGCTTGAAATTTCTACAAGGGAATGGAGCAATTTTGGATTTTTGAAATCCAAAACACAACTTAGAGGTTCATTTTTCCCGTGCACTTTATTTAATTTAAATGCAAGTAAATCATAACCACTTGATAGAAGACTGTAATTCTTTGTATGACAAGCATTTTGCCTATTGCCTAGGAGCCACTGCTGTATACTCGTGATGGGTAGAAGATTGCATATTTGGTAAATTTATACTCATGTTTGTCAGGCAGAGGGCTAGGCTTTCAGATGTGAGCATGAGTTGAATATTCTTAACACAGTACTCAGTCCTGCACAACTTCCAGTTGCATAGGCAAGCAGTCATTCAGTGTTAAAGGAGCACTTCCAAGGCAAGTGCTGAGCATATGCAAACTTTGCATGTTCATTAGCAAGGAGGACCAGCTGTGAAAATGAGAAATCTATGTGTGAGTGACCGGAATAACTTGACTTTGTTTTCCTTTGACATATGCCTCTGCTGGAGGAAACTCCCTTTGATTCAGTAGACCAACTGATAGACTAAATTCTCCTTGTCAGGGAATTTAACTCAGGAACCCTGTAAAACATATTTACAATAGATATCTGAAAAGCAGATTTCTCGTGTCTGTGACATCAGCAGTTAAATATGACAAATGGCTTGCACATCTTCTTATTTATTAAAATGAAATGAGTTTCATGTCTGTCGTCTCACATAAACACGCTAGATGCTCATGGACTATTTCTTCCTGACAGGTCAGCATTTCTTAGCTGATCTGTTTTTAAGTGATGAGAGTAGTTTGCTAAGTACTGTCAAATGGAAGCGTTACTGTTTAGGGGCTGCAGTGGTGTTAGAAATACCATAGCATGAATAATTGTGAGAGAGAGGTATTTCCTAGCCACAGGAGACTGCAAGTTCAATATGGAACTGCAGTCCTCTAGGCGAGTAACAGCGACAACTTTATTGCTTTTCTTTTCTGTAGATATAATATGCTCCATCTCTGAGTGCCATTTAAAAGCTTTATTAAAATGCCACACATGCACTGCTTTATTAATAAAGATCATTTCAGCAGTCTAGTATTCTGAATAGAAAAGGAAAATGAAGCTGACCTATGGTAACTGATGATTAGGCTTAACTAAGAAAGGAGCAAAATATTATAAACTGGTATTCACAAAGCTATTAAAATCTGCATTTACAATATTTTTTTTTCACTTATTCATCAGAGTAAGACAAAGAAATGCATGCTTTGGAGGCACAGCTACAGGTGAGAGGGCGAAGTCAACCTGACAGATTATTATAGCAAATACTGTTAAATACGATCTTACAGACAGATGCCATTACCTCCATATTTAACTTCTTTTTTTTTTTCTTTTTTTTCTTTTTTTTTTTTTTTTCACAAAAATTACTCATTCATGGTGAAGGGAGGCATCAGCTTTTGTCAACCAAGGGTCAGATTTCTGGCATGATGCAAAAAATTCACTTTCTAAAATGTCACTTATATAGGTGTACTATTCATCATTGGTTTATCAGTGTTTTCCCTGCCAGTTTAAATGCTGTGGTTCCCAAAATCAAAATATCTTGATATTGAAATGAGAGTCTAAAAGCCCTGACCCAGCCTCTATTGCATTTGTGCATACAAAGGGTGAGAAATGGCCTTGGACGGGGTATCTCTATGCTCACAAGTTAAAAAACATTCTAGGCAAAATTCAGCATGGTAAACTTCTGTGCAATTAAATTGAGAATCCAGTTGTTCAGATGTTTCAGCCTCATATGCATTTTTAAAGTGCACCTACTCTTATCAGTTGGTATCAATCAACTCAAGGACCCAGCATATACAATTTTTGTTGTACCTCTTAGTGTACTTATTTATATTATTTATAAGTGATATTGGATAATTTCTCATTTATGTTCACACATCCTCTTTTTATTTAAATTATCTAATTATGGAATAATTTACAAATAAACATAAGGTGGCTTGTAATGATTTGCCAAACATTTCTGGTAACGAGCATTCCAGTGAAATGTGTGCTTGTTGAGTGTTTTAAAAAAAAGCACTTAGTGTTTATTTTTCAATGTCAAAACATCTGGTCTTGAGGAATTATTCAGTTTCTTGATTGTGTAAATTTTTTGCCAGGGAGCTTTCCCTGATTGCAGATGAAATTTCCAGACAAAAGATAAGAAAAAAAAAAATGCATCCTAGGTTATATTGCACAGCCTCACCTGTAATTAGAGACCAGCTGTAGGCAGGTAAGTTAGTAGTTCAGTTCCCCTATGTAATAAATGGAACAGAGACCAAAACTGTTTTATCAAAGGTGATTTAGAGGAAAAGCCTGCTTTGTGTGATCTAAATTAGCCTCTCTGAGCAGAAATCTTTTTCCATTGACCATAGTAGGCAGCTACAGCTGAGTTAAAAGCTCAGATTCAAGTAAGGTGAGCACCACTGAGATTATGTCAGAGCAAGGTCTTGAACCTTGCCTACAAAGACTGGTCAGCTGTCTGTTCCCCTGCGTGGCTGGTCTGTCTGACTTTCCCCTCTCCTGCCCACAGTTCTTAAGAAATTCTGAAAAGCTGCAGTTGTTTTTTATGCCAAGGTGGAACAAAATCATTCAAACTTTGAAAATTTTTTCTAAGAGGAACTGCTGTTTTCCAGACGGTCCTATAATGGAAAGCTATGCACCTATGACAAAAAGAGAGAGAAGTGTGAGCCTATCCAGGCCTCAGAATGTGAAGTGCTGCTGTTAAACTGTAGCCACAAGACGAATTATGTACCAGTTTCGTGAAGTATGGGCACGCAGGACTCTTTGGCAGGTTCACAGCAGTTAGATCTACCTCCTGTGGTTAGTTATAATGACAAATGGATTTCATCCTCTGACCATTAAAGATCCAGGCAAACAGTTACCTTTTTTGCTACCTCACCCACTCGCTCTCTGCCTGTCAATGTTTCTTTCTTCCCTCTCTGTTCCTATTCTCACACAAATGCTTTAAACCATGACCAGGCTCTCTGATACAATGAGTCTTTACAGGAAAAACTTTCATGTTTCCAAGCTTAACCAAGTTTAGAGATTTCTGTTAAGAAAATGGATGGTGGTTCTTCTGTTAGGGAAAAGGACTTTTTATAAACACTGTGTGGATGCGGACACTCATGCCATAAGTACACTTGGAAAAAAAGCAATCCCCACAGTTTGTACTTTCCCTTTCACCTATACTTAAGCTGTACTTGCATTATTCAGTTGCATTTAATTTCTTCACATTTTCTGGTTTTTTGTGGTCTGTTCCTCATGTGTGGATTCCTATTTATCTTTTGATGTAACCTCATTGTGTCTTTGTATGTAGATGCAGGAAACTATACACAAATTTAAAACCTGGACAATGAGGTAATACAAAACATTCCTTATGGAGAAGGAATAGAGCACTCTTCCTAGTTTCCCTGTCTCGTCCCCTCATTTCTGGGTAGGTAGCTGAGGACCAATGCAACTCAGAAGATCCCTTTTCCAATGCACTGCGGGTGAAGGGCTTTTGAGCTCCTGCCTACCCCAGAAGCTTAGACTCCCACAGACTTCCCCAGGCTGCAGTTCTGCCCTTCAACAACACTGGCTTTTTTAGCAGTTCCTGCCTGGCATCCGAGAAAAATGCTCTGGACATCTTCCTTAGATATTATCAAAGCTAACATGAATGCTATAGCTGTAATAGACCTACCTGAATCTTGCTAGAATGCAGACAAATAAAAACACTTCATAAAGGTCAAAAAAAATGACAGTCAAACCTTAAACAAAAAATCTTAATGGAGTGATTTTCCTTTGAGGAGAATGCAGCTATGACTAGATGCTGGCCAGAAGAAGTAGACACTCAGTCTGCTCGAAAAAGCATCAGTTCTTTTTTAAACAAGATGAGAAACCTAGCCTATTTTTTTTTTCTGGCATTGTATGGAACACACTGTAATAAATACAATATTCCTGAAGTAGCAATAGAGGTAATGTCATTTCATCTTTACTACCAGCTACTGAATTCCAGAAAAAAAAAAAAACTCCTTTCCATGAGTTAATATCCCTCCAGTACAGTCCCACTCATAGCCTCTGCTGCATATAAAAAAAAAAAAAAAAAAAAAAAAAAAAAAAAAAAAAAAAAAAAAAAAAAAAAAAAAAAACAACCAAACAAAAAACCAACCTAATGAACCTAATGGGAGAAAATTGATATAAATCTCAGAATGTAGCACTACACTTGGTCTTTAGTTCAGCAGTAGGCAGTAACTGTATTTCTGCTGTAATATTTCACATGCCTTATAAGTCAGTGTTACTCAGCTAATATCATGAATTGCACCTACTCTGACAGTAGAATAAATGAGACAAAGCGAAGCTCTTCATGGAAATCCCCCCCTCTTTCATAGGATTCATATTCACATTCTTTAAAACTGTCTTTTAACTTGACTTTCCTTTCTTCTTACTTTTATGTCCCTGCTTTCCTGCCTGCCTGAATCCCTCCTGCAGCCCCATGCAATATGCTGTTCCTGTTGAAGACACTGGTATTATTTTTGTCAGACAAGGCTTCACAGTTTTACTGGTCCAAGATCCCTGACTTTCCTATCAAAGCAGTAACTCCTATTAAATTAAATAATTGGTAACTTATGTCAATGACAACAGCTCTTTTCTCTTGCAACACCAAAATTATGAAGCTCCATTTATTAGGTGAGCACAACATCATGACAGTATTACAAGCTTTTTTTTCAAAAACATTATTACTATTATTAGATGTTTGTGTGCAGGATTTCATTAGTAATAGTTTAACTTTAGAGAGTTTTAAGGAACTTAAAAAAGATTCTTAACATTCAGAAAAAAATTTTAGGTCTTCAGAAAGAACTTAGAGTCTTAAATTCTCTTTTTTCATATGGCATTGTAAATGTAACTGTATTTTTCCACAAAACCAGCTATCTCAGTGTGAAACTACATTTTTACAGTTCAGTCAATCTTGAAATTTTGATAGAGGTAATTTGAGAAGGAAAGTTGTGCAGCTGGTGAGGATAAAAATAAGATGTTTTTGTTTTGCAGGGTTGATCTTGAAACAGTAGCTGGCTAAAGATATGTTCAGCAGCTTGGAGGTTTAGGAAAAAATATAAAAGAAATGGATTAGCCTGAGGCAAAAGGAGTCAAAGATAGATCATAAATCTCATACTTAACAACTCCTGCTAGTTAACATCTCCAAATATACGTATTTACATTGTCAACTTATTGAAGCAGTGTTTAGGCCTTCATATGTCTCCATAAAGTGCCAAGTAACTGTGTGTCATCTGTATGACAATATCATCATCATGTTAAACAGATTTTCCATGTGGAGAATCGGCCTATTTTTTATGTAGGACATTGAATACAGTTTTTGCTGGGCATGACTAAAAAGTGATAACAAAAAGACAAAAGACAGAGTGAGACGGAAACTTTCTGTAGCAGTAACAGATTCCTTGGAAACTGGCACTACAAGCATAATTTTCCCAAAAATTTTTGGAAATGCTTTTTGAAAATTAGAGAGCTGCTAGAGTAGATTTGTTTAAAGGGATAAATGCACGCTGTAAATTGCACTTTGAGAAGAGCTATAATGGAAAATGTACCAGATCCGGACCGGATCTGAAAATAAACAATCTTTGTCATGGTGGATATTAAGATAACTGTCTGCAGAACAAATGACAAGGAAAATGTTATCAAGGTAGAAAAAGCTTTTAATTGACACAGCATTTGTTATGTATGAGGTAGCTGCTATAGGACTTTAGAACTGAAAATACAAGATGAAGGAAACCCTGTGGGTACTCAGGTAAAGCATGGAGAAGCCCAGAGGGATTAACTGGCTTTGCTCCTCCTGTTCTATCAACTCTGCCCCTAGATCCAGGACTTCATGCCAGCGTGGTGTCAGGGCAGCAATGTGCACCAGGACCGTATGGATCCTGTCATACTTGTGGTGTCTAAACCAGCATTGCCAGGGTGGCCAAACACCCTGGCCTCCTGAGTGGCTGGCAAGAAGCAGCATTCACAGGATGAGACACCTAAGTGTCCAGGAGGGATAAAAGGAAGATGGAAGGCAGCAAATTTGCTACCAGATTGCAAAAATATGCACAAGAAGAGGAAGGGAACCATGGAAAAGAAAAATTGGAAGGGAACCAACAAACACTGCTAATATTCTGTATATAAGTTCCTATGCCATCTCTCACTGAGAAGGGTTTGAAATGGAAACATGGAAACAAGTTATAAAATGTGGATCTGAATCTCTGTTTCTGAACAGGCAGCAAAGAAGGGAGTGAGAAACCTGTGGGATCAAGTAAGACAAAATATCTGCTTGTGGGTTTCTTTTAAGCCAATAGGCCGTATAGCACCCAAATTCTGGCATTTGTTTTCTAGTTCTTTCTGTGACTGAAAACCAAAGTAATATCATCTCAAAATTAAAACACAGTAGCTAAGCAAGAATTGGACAGAATTTATTCACACAAAGTATGAATCGATACAAGTGTCTAGGAAAGACAGAAGAAGCAGAAGCATAATGTCTCCTGGATCTATCTATATTTGGTTGTGGAGCAGCAGAGGACAAAGATGGTTTAAGAAAAAGAGGAGGGAATTGAAAAGTCAGATAAAATCAGCCAGGTAATAGAATGTCAAATGAGATCAGCTGTTTTTTCATGCTGCATGCAGAAATCCTTTAGTTTTAATGCACAGTGTAAAACATTAAAAAAAAGTTTTATTTCAAAACATACAAACAACAAAAAACCTCCAACCCTGAGCCGTTACTCAGGATACATGCTCACTGAAGTCAGTGGGAGTTAGCAGTAAGCAAAGACCTTAGGATTTGGACCAGTGACAATAACTTTGTTGTAGAGCTGAGCACTTACATGTTTTCATTGCAAAGCAATTTTAACAGTGTAAGTTGTGAGCCCCAGAAGTAAGAGTGGGAACATTGACAGAATACTAACTATAACAACTCTCAGTAGATCTCAGACTTCCTTTTTGTTTTAAGATGACACAAATGTGATAAGTCAGTATGTGGGTTGTGGTGTTCACGTTAATTTGCCCTCAGTTAGTATCAGCCTCTCTGCCAGATGTATTTCCATATTTGCTTCAAGAGATATACTACCATTTAAAGTATTATAAAACAGCTCTGTTAACAAAAATAAAAGAAAAAAAAAAAAAAGAAAATGGATAAAATGTATTAGTAGAAGTTATTGCTGTAGGTAGCCCAGCATTTTTTAACAGAACACTGTTGTGTTTTGGGGTTTTTTTTAGAGGTCCAAGGGTGTCATACTGAGGCATAAGATCAATAGGGGAGATGCACATTTCACAGCGGTACAGACTTGAGATACAGTCAAGGATGATTAATCTTATGTTCACAATCACATTTGCTCCAGATTATTCATGAGAAGGAAAAGAAGCAAAACTCAGGTCCTATTATTATCAGTCTTGAAGACTCTCAGCAGGTAGTTACCAGTCTAGTTTCTTTCACCTCAGCAGGGCTGCCTGGATTTACATCACTCTGAAACTCAGCCTTTTAATCTCTAAATTTCGTTGTACACTTCCACCTCAGCAAAGATTAGTAAATGACTGAATCAGGAGTTACCAAAGGGGAACCAGTGTTCCATTTAGAAGCTGAAATGGAAAAGAGCTATCCAAAAAGAGATGCAAAATATGGGATTCACAGAAGGGACCTCAGAGATAACAGTCCAAATGCCTTCTACATCAAGAGGCAAGAGATAACAACATCCTGATAGAGGCAAAGTATGGAGATGACTGGCTGCTTAGCAACCAGGTGCCTGAGGTGAACCCCAAAGTACAAAACAAGATGTTGTAAACACCTACCTGTCTTGAAATTGAAAGTACAGGCTGATTTTAAAAAAATGGAAGTACTGTTCCTAACCATCTCTTGCTTCCTTCATGAGATTTCCTTTTGGTTTCAGGAGGAAAAATCAGAGACAGTTCAATTGTCAGACCATGAGAGGGAGACAGGAGCTACACAGAGGTCTGCACCAGACACTTTCCATAACCTGAATTGTAAAGGATGTCCTGCAGCTGGTGCCACCCATGTGGGAACAGTTATTTAGCAGCAGGGAGAATAGAATCTTGCATATAGATGCAGGATTTGTGGTCTTTGCCTCTATTCCTGAGAGAAGCAGCCCGTCTTTTGTTAGGTGAGACAGCAGAGGCGATCAAAGAGACAAAAGTTTTTGCAACACTGATATTTGATAATGACTGGAATGTTCCTTAGTTTGATTTGCAAAGTGTTTTGATTTATGCACGTGTTGACAAAGGAGTGAGAACTGATGATCATCGAGTTTAACACAGTGAACTCAGTAGATCTTACTTTGGAACTGTTAATCTGATTTTCGTCAATTGGATTACAAAGTCTGGAAAGCTAGAGAACAGATTCTCTGAAAGATATTGTGACTTGTTATCTTGAAATACTGCAAATTTGCGAAAGTTTCTCTGCTAGAAGCAGGCTGGATGCAAACCATGGTTGAGTGATATTATAAGCATTTTTCCCACAAAAAATAAACTTGCATCAAACCTGTTAGGAAGTTTGAAGAAATAGTGATAGATACTAGATCTCATGAAAATAATGTAGTATGCACTCTTTTCTTTCTAGATTACTCTTTCTAATACAGCTTGATTAAAAGAAATCAAAGAAATACATCAAAATAGAGCTGTTCAAAAACACAGAAGCAAAAAATTGTGTTAGATATAAAATTTGAGAGTTTGGGTGTGGATTTTACTCAATTTTTGATAAAAAAAGCCTTACATTTTTCTTCCTTTTCATTCATACAAGTATTTATTTTGTGTATGTTTCCTCCTTTTTATAAGCTATTTTAAACTGTTTAAATGACTGTGAGTCTTTTGAAGTGACTATGAAAATATAATTTAGCAGGAAAGGAAACATGAGCACAAGATAAGTCACAATTTCATAAAATCTAATAGAGTGTCTTGTCTTTTTATGCCTTAGGACTAAGTAGACAGTTCTGACTATAACAGAGAGACAAAAGGATTTCCCTGAAATCTGATGGCAATTGCTACACTTAATAAATTGTGTTTCCTCAAATCTATCACTCCCTGGACTGCATTACTTTATCCTGTCATATCTGATGCTGAATTTTGAAGATATATAGAGGAATTTGGATCACACAGGAGACTTTTCGTATTTTCAGGCCTTAAAACTTTGTGTACTTTATTTCACGTGTGTCTCACATATTTGCCAATCCTGGTTCCTTGCAGTGTCAGAAGAAGACTCACCTTAAAATGTAGAGTAAGTTCAAACCAACTGCAGGAGAAATTGTTGAGAACCAGGTCCATTTTTAGCTTGGTTTGAACCAAACCAGAGTCATAGAGAATGAACAGCTCTGCTAAGCAAACAGTTTGGCTATATGTACAGGCTGACCTCTTGACAGTTCAGAGGTCTGCTAACTAGAGATGCAAACGCAAAGCTGGCAAGCTTGTAGTGCATCAGGAGTGGGCTGAGGACATGGGATTCACAGGGACATTTGTGAGAGCAGTGGCACCTGGGCATCCCTTCAGATTTCATGCTTTCAAACCCTGAGGCTCTTTTAAGGATTTTTGCTGCTACACTCTGTCATGTCAATCAGAGCTTTTCATTGTAGCTTAGGACTCTGTGTGTGAAACAAAATTACAGAAAGAGCCCTGCCTGGAAAGGATTATATCCTAAATAGGTCTGAGAATCTGAGAGTGGATTTAAAAAATAATATAAGACAGGGAGGAGAATCTGAGGACGATAATCAGAGCTGCAAGAGCCAAACAAAGTAGTTGTAGGCACCCAATGAATCAGTAATATTAATATTATCAGTGATTCTTTGGGTACCTACAGCTACTATTATGGTATTATGGAAAGTGTCTCCTCTTTGACTACTTCAGTACAATATTCAACCAGAAAGTTTGAATTATTTACTTTTTACAACAATAACAAACATATTTGTTCCAACGCCAGCTATGCAATCTGTTTGGGAACATACACAAATATAATACGTAGCAGATTCTGCAATAATGAACCCTCTCTCTTTGTCTGTAGTGGATTAAAAGGATACAGCTTCCAAGAGAGCTGACTAGAGCAAACACAACTGCATGATAGGGCCAGATTCTCAGACTGTATAAATCATCTGCAATTGAAGTCAGTTTAGCTAATTGTACTAGCAGAGTATTTTGACTATTTATTATTTAGAAAGAACATGGTAGAAAATAAATCAGCTTTGCTTACAAATTTTATCATGGGTGCTTTGCCAAAAAACAATACAACCCCTTAAGTATTAGAAATATCATTTTATCTTGTTAATGTTATAAGACATGGTACTCCTCTCATCAGCAGGCAAACACACGTATTGTTTATGAAATTTCATACTGCCTTTAGGCATGTTATAATCTTATTTTTGCTCATTAAAATGCCAAGGCAGAGCACTTTCAACTCAAAATCAGTAAAAAAACCACTCTTGTCTGTCTTCAAAATTCACTTGCTTTTGTATCTATCAGTTTTAAGAAGAAAATCATTAGCCTTCATGCTCACGAAAATTAAGCACTCCTGTTTGAGCTGGTTCCCTGCTGGCTCTGGATCAGCACAGCTAGCTGGAGCCCAGAAATGCCGCCAGGGTAGCTTACACCCTGGTAACATCCAGTCTTTCAACAATGCTAGTAAACAGCTGAAGTATGTTCTGAGAGTTGTTAATACAAATAGAATGTTCCTTGACCCAGAAAATGGACTGTACTCAGTAGAGGAGATGCCATTCATCAAGGCTTCGTTCTCTCCCTTATTTGAAATGCTTTTGGTCTGAGTCCCTTTTGGTAATATCCCCTGTACCTGGCATTCTCTTTAGCAAATCTACACAACATCATCTGAGCCATGTGTTTTGAAGTCCTTCTTTTATAAAAATGCAAGAGTCAAGTAATTTGGAAATTTGCTCTAAGATACTGCAAGGAAGAAGAAATGGTTCCTTACAGAAGGTGGATGTTTATCTCACAGCAGAGTGAAATCTGTTGACAGAGCATTTTTGGTCTGCATACTAAACAAAATAGCTATATTTTATAAGGCTTGCAGGATTCAAACTGGCTTGATGGCTCATTCCAACTCTGTTAATACCCTGTATTACTTGTAGTAGATCTAATGATATTGTTAATGCCAGTGTAAAGAAAGGGATAGAGAACAGCAAGCAATATTTTTTTGTTTATTGCTAGCGTAGTAACAACATAGAAAACAACTAATGTCTGAAAATGAGGGCTTGGTTATATGGTCGGTCAGTGAATTAGGTTTGATAAGTATGACTCACTTGTTCATTTCTCCTGGAAAATAGCTAAGAGTGGGAATGTACAGAACCAATCTCCCTATTGGCCCCACACTGCAAAGGAGCCTCTCCTGCTGGCAGGGATGGTTATCAGTGACTGAGAAGGCACCATGACCAAGCATGTTGGGAAATAACCTGATGTGTGCATGCTGGGGGCTCAGCAGCGCCTGCTTCATTCTTCCCGTCCACTTCTACCGAGCCCTGCTGGCTGCTAATGTAGACAAGCTGGAGAATCAAGGGGAAAATTGTTCCTGGATATCAGGGAGCACTTAGGAGCCTGAATAAAGTACTCTGCAGGGTGGATGCATATCTTTGTAATTGCAAAGCTAGGGATTATAAAACAGCTCAAATCACTTACATCTTTCCGATTTTCATGGGAACGTCTTAACTGAAAATTGTAGAAAAGCATTGGGTGCTTCCAACGATTACTTTAAATAAAGTCCTGGTGAGGACAGGTGCAATTCCCATTCACAGCAAAAGCAGTGGCACGTAGCAAACACTAGGAATTAATTTGAATAGCTGTTCTTTTGCTGCTTCCTGTTTTCTGCTTATAGCAGCTAAAGATTTGTAGTAGAGGGGAATTAGGAATGGAGGAGGGCTGATAACAGAGCTTCCAGATCCCTTGAACCTTGAACATTCAGTGACTTGGAGGAAAATTGAGATTGTGCTGCAAGATACAGAAAAAAAGGTTAATCAAGCTCTGAGGCTGAGCTATTGCACTTATCTCTACCTTGCCTGTGGGGTTAGTATGTGCAGTCACTGAAGGTCTATGTGACTGATAAAAAAGCCTTTAACGAGAAACAAAGATTTTTCCCTTATTCTAATTTCAAACCACAGGAACATCCTGGCTTTAATATCAAGGATTCGTGTTTCTGAAGTGTCAACATTGTTAAGTCTCATGATGCTGCCACAAGTCTAGAAAACCTCCTGTGCTTCTGGGAATGTTATTTTTATTTAAATGAAAGCTAAATTGCAGCCTTGCTTACAGTGGAGAAAATATGAAAGTCTTCGGTGATTTTTTTCAAATATGTTTCTTAAAGCCTTTTTGTGCTTGGTTTAGGGGTTATTTCAGTCTCAATACATGATTTTTCACTGAAGAGTTGAAGTATTGAGTGTAGAACACCCCTAGCTGCAGGGGTTTTTTTCCAGAGTTTTGTAGTGTTTCTTCGCAAGGTTTAACTTTGAAATCATTCACTCTGCAGAAATAAAGTATAAATAATAAAATTTGCATACATTCCTCTCTATTGAAATATTTGATTCCCACCTCAGGTGCATGCTATAGCAGCTCTATTGGGAGTTGTGGCATCACAAGTGCATTAACTCAGTTTGCAGACCAAAAACTCTGACCAAAATCAGACATGTATTACATACCTGTATTTAATTACATTTGAAATCTTGCAATAAAAGAATGGGGATAATCCACAGCAAATTTCAAAATGAGGAGATGGTAATATTTAAGTAAGGGAAGTGGTGCTTACTCAACTGCAGCCTAATAATTACTTTAGGTTTTATAGTTTATACAATACGTATAACAATCAGCCCTTGCCCTTGCTTGGGCCAACTTTTCATTAGTAAACAATCACATACCATTACCCTACTTCAAATTCTCTCATGAGCCTAATATGAGAAAGGAAAGTTGGATCCAATCTTAAAACCTGATGCCAATCTTCTATGGCCCTGTATACTCTCTCTTACACATGAAGGGCACAAAACATGCTGGTCTGAGAGGTATTTTTAACAGTAAAAGTGTGTCATTAGCTGTGCAAAATGCTAAATGTTGCCAATGTTCTTCATTTTCTCAGAGTCACTTCTGTACACATAACAACCTGTTTGGGATGTAATAGTCCCAGACTTCCACTGGTGTTTTAGGTATGCAATGCAAGCCAAACATGCAGGTGTCTTCCAGTCTGAATGCAAATGGGCATGAAATCTGTGTTTGGCTAATGACAAGGATGCCCATCTTGTCTGGGAATTATTGAACCACATGAACACAGGATGGTTCTCAGACAATTTCAGAGAGGACTATCAGCTTGTGCAGAGATGCCTGCCAAATCTGTGAAGGTAACTTTCTCAGCTCATATGTGTCCTCTGAACATTCTGGGAGGGAATGCACAGAATATGCACAACTTCATGCTCACCTTAGTGTTTATGCATATATTTGGGCATGTATGACCTGAATTCTGGACTGTTCTTTGGAAAAATTGACTTTTCTGCTTGGGGGAGGAAAGGCTGCTGGTAGATTCCTCAACTGGTAAATGGCTGTGCACAGGAGAATGGGATAAGGATAGTAAATGCAAAGCTTCTTAAAATGTACTACATACATGGCCCAAACTAGCAGGACTGTTGTTTCATGATAAAACAAATATTGTATTGCACAGCTTAGGTTTCCTTCTCTGGCAGGAGCAGCATTTTGAAATTTAATTAGCTTCATGTGGCACTATAGAAATGGATGGCAAATCAATAATGGATACCATTTCAGTCACCTTGTAGTGTTGTAATTCTCTGTGTTTTGCTACACTAATTAGGTCTGACTTCAGTGAGAAACGTTTCAGGAGCAAGGGGGTGAATTATTGCTGAGTTCCTGGCTGTCACTGGGGAGATGAAGTAATCTCAGAACTGAATAACCTCAGTGATTTCAAGAGCCGGTAACTTAACATCCAAGAGGAAGAGGGAAGAACTCACATTCTGATGGTGCAGTTTACAGTGAGTTTTGGGCTCAATCAGTCTGTGTCTTAGGCTTCAGATGAAAGAGCATCAGAAAGCATAAACTGCGCTTACCTCATAGTTGTCATTTAATTATTTAATTGCTCTTATTTTCACATTGCCCTAGAGACTGAGAATTTCATGCAAATAGGTATATCCTTCATTTGGATCCAGGGCTCCTCCCCTGAACCTAGAGTGAGTTGTGGGTGAGACAGGTGCATGTGGGATGGGCCCCAGGCTCTGATGCCTCCCTACTCCCAAAGTCACTGTGGAGGAAGAGCTCAGGAAGTAGAATGCAATTTACTTCCATGTAGCAAACCCAAACATTGTTAACTGGAGGCAACAGCAGCTCCTTGTCCATTTCTTTGACTCTGGGATTTTATTGTGAAATATTGGGTAGAGAGCTGGTGTCTACCTCTATCAGGAACAAGCTGCTTGTTTCTGAAGGTGGAAGAGAGGCTTCCCCCCAGTGTCTTGACTCTCCTCTCCAACAGCATGCTGTCAGCCACATCATAAAGAAAACAGATGGATCAGGAACAGAATCTAGGGAGAGCAAGTACTCTGAGGCCACTAAGTCAGTGTGACGCACCAGTTCTATGCTTTTTTTGGGAGAGCATGTGAACTCCTTCCCTTTATATTAGTGTGAATTATGATTCCAAATAATCACTGCTTCTAACATAAACAGTTTCTAATATAAACCATTCCTCCTGGTTACCACAGACAGCCTGAGCGGCATGGAAAATTTCAGTTGTTACATCACAGTCGCCCAGAGAATAGCAGTGGTGATTGAAATTATTTTGCAGTAGTTTGAATAATGCCGAGTGAAAGGTGATACAGAATTATTGCACTTCAGAAAGGGCAAACACGAAGCAGACTCAGAGCTGGCTTTCCTTTTACCTGGCCTCTCCTTATTAGATGTTGGAGCTGACAAACCCACTAATTCATGTGGCTAATTTCCTAATCGTTTCTGTGCCTCACCCAGCGCCCTTTGCAGCCTTATACAAAACTGAGGAGGAGGATGAAGGATGAGAGGATGGCTGATATGGCACAAGAGAGTTTACAGATAAAGAGTTTGAGTTAACAACTCTAAGTTAGTAATGCCTTATTGTGGTGCTTTATAGTCTGGCAATCAACACACAATACAATAAACAAGATGGTACGTGAATGTGTGTTAACTAGTATTAATTAATGTATTAACTATCAATGGGACAGCTAATTACACTTTTACTGCTGTGAAGACTTCTTTCCTTAAAAAAAAATAAATAAAAGTAGAATTTCTTAGTCAAAGCTAATCAAATGCATATAATCTTTGTTTCTGCCAAGTTCAAGAAATTTAAGTATATCAAATATATTTACTGAATTCAGTTGTCATGTACCACCATTTAAAAGCTGTGCCTCTAATGGCTTTACAGACTGCTTAAGTACTATTAGAGGGTGAATAATACTCCAAGTTCCCTTATGCTTGAATACAAAGGATATATTCTCCAATGCATGCAACTTTCAGCAATGCTTCTTTGCTGTCATACCTGCAAATAAAGACCGAAAGAAGCATTCATTAGGGCTATCAAGTTTATTGTCCATCAGAAAATATATGTAGGATAGATTGTTTTCTGATTGGGATCTCTTTTTCTCCTCAGAAATTGTTAGTTAAATTCTAAAGTCAATTTTATTGTTAAGGTGGTTCAAGGCCTGACAGTAGCTCTCAGCTTCGCTTGGCAGCAACACGCCCCAAAACCAGGAACCTTGCATTGCTTTTAAAGTAGAAAAAACAGTAATTATAACTGGTTTATTTGTTGCAGCTGCAGAAACTGAAACGATCCCTCTCCTTCAAGACTAAAGGCTTGCGGAGTAAAAGTGCAGACAATTTCTTCCAAAGGACTAATAGTGATGTGAAACTGCAAGTAGACTTGATGCCTGAGGTGAGCACAAGCACTGGGCAGCTCCCCAACTCAGAGACTCAGGCATCTTCACCCACCAGAGCCCAGCAGCTGCCAGAAAACAACAAGACTCACATCTTCCAGGAGCACATCTTCAAAAAACCAACCTTCTGTGATGTCTGCAACCATATGATTGTTGGTAAGAATTTTTTTTTTTTTTAAATCTCATTGTATGTCCGTGATAGAACTTGCTGGATGACCTTTCTCTAACTTCTGTGAGCCCAGATGTCTACTTGAGAATATTTATGCGGAGAGGTTCTGGACTTATGTCATATCTGCCAGAGGCTAACACAAGTTCTATATTTGTTGACAGATGTCTTGCCTTGTAGACACATATTGTTATCACAAATTACAGGTGAGGGATTCAGCTGGAATCAAACTCCTCTGTCATTCAGGTTATACTGAGCACCAAGCACAAGTTCTGTTGTATGCTACACTAGAAGCAGCAGAAATCCATATTGCAAATATGTCCACTATCCTCACTCTTTTCCAAAGCAGTAATTTTAGCTCTCTTGCTCCTCATGTCTGCCTTCAAACCCCACATTGTCCCCAGTTCCCTTTCACTGTGGTGACCATACCTACCTTCCCCAGCTGTTCCACATGTCACCTAAGGGACAAGAAGTAACATCTTCTGGGTGGTAGGCTCTTATCTGCACGTGTGCGTGCGTGTGTGTGTGTGTGTGTGTAGACTGTCTAGAATAAATATTTTGGGACACCAGGTCAAAACCCAAATATAACAGCTGAATTTACACCGCAGACTTTCTTGGGATTCTTCTACCTGATCCCTGCTCTGCACAAAACTTCACACTAACTTTATACCTTTGAAAGACAGGCCTCTCTTCTCTCTGAAACTGTCTCTGAGTATGTAAGTTCCTACCAGGGGCTGACTGACTGACAGACACAGAGGAGCTAATTTTGTTATTGTCTCTAGCGTGCAGAAAAAAATCCATGCTGAGCCCTGCTTGTAAGGTAATTTTCAGTGCAGTGTGAAGATCTAAAAAGCCAGCCTTCATGCAGATAACCTATGGGGCTGTGCAAGGAGATGTCAAGAGAGAAGTGCGAGTGCCTGGAGGTGTAGAACACACACAGTGGGAAGCTGCAGGATTTGTATTCAGAAATCTGATCCCAGAAACTCACATCCTCATGGCTAGTGTTGTGCACATCATTTGTTCTTGCTTACTTACTATCTACTTGTCCCAGCACAGTAGAGCAGGAAAAAATTCAGTGGCAGTTTACCAATGTGGAAGTAAGTGACACAATTTCCAAGCTTTTAGGCAGGATGAGGAGTTAAGAATTGATTTAGCTTCGTGTAGAACTAGTATAGGTCTTTGAGTAAGAAATAGAGTCTGTAATTTGTATACCTTACAGTAAGAAACTTATGTCCCTTGGCATGGAAGTCGCTGCCTTTCAGGTAACAGTATGGTAAGTTCTTGTATGATGCTGAATGGACTGCTCAACGTTTTTCAGATGAGGGTGCTCGGTGTTCCCCACTTGTGTGAGGAATTTGTGTTCTTTGGAAAAGGCAGCTGTCTACAGAACATTAAATCTGACGCAAGACAATCTTGCTTCCATAAATTAACTTATATTCTCACTGCACCACAGCTGTACTGAATCCAAAAAAACTGAGGAATTTTAATCCCAAATTTTTCATGTTGTTTTCCAGTCTTTTAAGGTTTTTTTCTACTTGAAGTGGTAAAATAAATGAAAGAGAGAATCAGTATCAGGGAAGTTCACAGTCTAGAGATTGACAGGAGGTCTGGAAGAGACATTAGTTGAAATAACTTTATATATGGAAAAAGGACCAGGATTTGTCTCCTTCAGTAATGTGGATGGATGTTCTATCAAAGCTTATTTTCACAAATATATACTGCAAATATAAGTTCTTTGAATTTCTGGCAGCTTCTTGTGAAGTTGTATGGAGATTAATATCATCACAAATCTGCATGACTCAGCAGTAGTGTTTCAAAATACTGCTGCTCATGACGGATTATTGCTGGCAGCAAACTTTGCAGAGAGCAAATCCAGTTTATAAACACCCGTGCCCTTCTCCTTTGCTGGGCAATCTGTGTCTGCCTGGAATAGGAAAGTCCTGAAGCACAGCCCTAAGCTTCAAAACATCAGTTTTAACCTCCCGTGCTTTCTGAAATTTTTTCTGTTCTCTCTGCTGAGGGCTTAGCTTTTCTGTTCTGTCTCAGCCTCTTCATTAGCTAAAGAAGCCTTTTATAATTGCTGAATAAACTAATGTGACCTATTGTGGACACTGAAAAGCTTTAGTAGAGGGATTTTTCAGCTTTCTGCAACATTCTGTGAGAACTCTGTGTCTCTCACGAAAACTATGGAAAACACTGCTACGGGTTTTTGTAAACTAATTCTCTATCTTTGCACCTGCTGTTGTTCAGTTAGTATTGTTATGGTACACTGGGGAAAATATTTTGAGATGGGTGTTGTATAGCCTCCACCAATCATTCTAGGAGGTGGTTGACCAAGGGACCAATAGTACAATGCTACTGTTGCGAACCAGGTTATATAAACCGATTTATAATTAATTAAATTAGCCATTTTCTCCGGATCTTGGTTGTGTCGTTTCTCACCGTTCCGGGTACAACAGCGACAACCTATTTTGTCTGGTAGCAGTCTGAGTCAGGTGAATTGCTCTGACCTCCTCCAGCTCATCTTTACTTGGGGATAAGGCAGAGAAGATGTTGAGCGTTTCACCTTGTAAAGCCTTAGAGTATAGATGCCCTGATTTTCATAGACAAACATCTTCTCTATTACAGCAATCTTCTCTCTTTCATCCTTACTGTAGTCATGCATGGTTTTGCTGTGTTGTATTTTAAGCAGCATGGTAGATCTAGATATTACTGTTTGCCATTCAATTAATCCATATAGGTTGTGCAACTGTTGGTTACAGGAATAATGAAGCAAAACAGGCAGCTTTCAGGAAACCCTGTCAAGCCTGCTCCCAAAGACAGACTGAAAAAGCCTCACTTCTGTTCAGGGACTCTGAATTTATGCCTGAAACACGGGGCCTATTTGTTCTCTCTATTGCATTTTTCACAGACAGTGACATTTAAGAGTAATGAGACTATGACTTTAAATTCCTCATTGATGAGAATAAAGGCAAAGAGAGATACATGTTTTGAAGGCTGGAGGAAAGAGTCCAGGAAAATTGTGTCTTGACTTTAGATGGTTTCAATTTTGCCACCAAGAATGATTCCAGGTTCACCTTAAATGGCTCTCTGATCTATGAACTAAGCAGCTCTGTCTGGTACACGGCGATGTAATGAACAGCATGAATGTGCAGTGACTGCTTCAGTCTCACTCGTGTGGCAGAACTGTCTGTAGCTTCAGAGTGAATAGGACACTTGGAGCAGAGGCAGCAGGTTCCCTGTGCTTCTCTTTTCACAGCAAAATTAAAGAACTTGAAACATTATCTTACTACCAAAAAATAAGTGCGTCATCTCTGATTCCTGGGCACTATGAGCCAAATATTGTCTTTGGGATGTAGTATAATCAGTATATATATCAATAAACTTACTCTTTCAGATGTTTTTCATTCATCCCAGAGTGCAATGCAACATATTCAGAAGAAAATTTGTTTATTGATTTGATTTCAAAAAAGAAAAAAGAATGTTAATAGTGTGCTTCATACCTCACTTTAAAGGCAGGAGTCGGAGTGTTCCCACTAATTGTACTAGACTGGGACTCAAGTTCCACCTCAGTAAACAGAAGAATAATTTGATACAGAAGCAATAATTTTCTATCAAATGAAATAATGGAGGAAATTTCACATTTGAGGGAGCTTTGAAGAGTGCATGCAGAATCCATTTTACAGCGGGTAATACTCCAATAAAATCATCGGTTCTAATAATGAATTCAACAGTAATAATTCACATAATTTCAGACCAAATCAATAGTGTGTTGGAGCAGACTCTGTAGTCCTCTCTCCCACTCACTGTTTTGCTGCTGTGAGTGCCTAGCATCGCTTAGTTTAGGACTGAGGTTTCAGCTCCATGGAGGGCTACATATTTTCCTAAACATATCCACCCTTGAACATCCTCTCATAGTATGTGTCTTAGAAAACCATTTATTTGCTGATTTTAGTAGTAGTATTTATTACTATTTTAATATCTAACTCCAGCAAGGGAAAATTTTGAAAATTAAAGTGTCTTGTGGAATGTATTACTAGATCGTCATTTAGGAGACACTGGTTTTATGGGGTTTTTATTTCACATCATGGTGAAAAGAAAACCAAGTCAGAATACCTCTGAGATTGCTTCATGTTATCTACCATTTTCTGTGTTTAGCAAGAATATGGTAAACTTTAGCAATGGCAAATTAGGGGAGAAAAACTGCCTGGCCCCAGCAAAGATAGATACTGTTAAATTAATGTTGCATCAGATTACCGTCTTAAACTATGTTGATCAGAAGCAAGCTCTTGCTCTTCTTTAGTCTCTGGTGTGTCATCAATCATCTCTGTGACACTTCACTGTTGAAGAAAACATGATGTCAGTACTCTATAGTTGAAAAACATTGTGTATTTTTTAAGAAAAACCTCCATCTGTAGACTTCTCAACGTTTTACTCATTTGCAGATCATTTCCTGTGCTGATTCACATGGAAAAAATGTTATTTTCCACATATTCCAAGCATATTACATGCAATTAATGTATTCCCATCTAAGTCAAATATAAGTAATGCAGCAAAAAAGTTAGGCACTTTGCTTTTAAGAATATATTACTTTAAAGTCAATATTTTAAAGCTGTGTTTTAAAGAAGTAGATGCTCATTTATAAAATCACGTGTTTCTTCATGTTTCTAAAGTGTACTTAGCTGTTTCACTCCATTCTTAACCTTAACTATGGCACAGAATTTTTAACCAAACACCTGGTTTTTTGTCATACCTGTCAGAGCATGTTTGCCTGGAACAAACTTGCAGAAAGACCAGAAAAAACTCTGGTCTGCAATGTCCAGTAATAGCCAAAACCAGGTCCTTCTGGGTCATGCCACCCCTGGCTTAGGTACATGAGATATACGCATTTATAGATGTTCTCAGGGCAATGAGGTTTCTGGTTTGGATGCAGATTCTCTGGACCTTTGCAGCTCTGAAGGTAAATAACTCAGTACCTACCTTCTCAGGGTACTAACCAGATTCCTCTTAGAGAAACTTGTGGAAAACAAATAAGCTGGTAAAAAAGATAAAACCAAAATATAGCTGTAGGATAGTTTCCTTTCAGTCTAATAATCAGTAGTGCTTAAGCAGTGAAATTTTGTTATCCCTTCAGTATTGACTCACTCCTACCACTGTCTGTTCTGGTTTAGCCAGTCATTCTGGAGTTTCAGACAGCCAAAAAATACCATGAATAATTCTTTTTCACTTCATCTTTTAAAAGCAGCCTGTATTTCTTTATTTCTCTGTGCAGTTTTGGCCACTAGAATTTTCAACCACTTTTATTCCCAGAGCTGTATTGTAACATCCTCCAGAAAGTTAGGCTCAAAGTTGATAAATTGGCCAAGGTTTTCAAATGCAGGAATAAAGGAAAGAAAGAGGTCTGGATTTAAGCCATGATTCCCCTTTTCTATTCGATCCTGCATTTGAACTTCTTCTCTTAGACTATCAGTAACTGCGACTAATAAGTACTGGAAAAACTCCATGGTTAGAGGAAGTGTTTATATAACTGTAATTTATGTGGATGTTTATTAAATATAGAAAAATTTCACAGGAACTATGACACAGTGCTTTCTGCCTCCAGTCTGATCAGCTCACTCCTAAAAAATATGCTTGACTTTTTTTAAGCTTGCTGCCTCATTTCGTTAAGTAGGCATTCTGGTTTGATCCAAACCTGCCTGTATCCAGCATTATCCAGGTAGACAAAGGTGCAGTAAACAGTCACAGATTGAGCACCACTTCTTGGCAGCTAGACAAAGTAGAAGTACTCTTGGAAGCATGACTCTAACTGACTGCTTTTCCAAGGCTATGGTAGTTTGGAAGATTCTTTGGACAGAGATCTTGGAAAAACCAAAAACAAAAAAAGGCATTTTTGTTTATCTTGCAAGATGAAGGAAAAAATAATGTTATTCGTTCAGTCCTGCCCTCCACTCTTCCCAGTCTCTCTAGCATCTCCCAACCCAGATGACCTTGAGGGAAGAGATTTGTGTTGCCACTTCATCAGTATGGGAGTTGACCCCTGTAGGGAAGGGTAAAGATCTTCCAGCAAGGAGGACATACCCCTGGAGCAGGACTTGTGTAGTCACAGCCGAGCCTTCCCACATCTATTCTCCAGATGACACACTATTACTATTATAGTATAAATTTATGTGTGAATGTTGTTTGTTATTAAGATTTTTCCTATGGAAAGAAGCTTTCAAAAGCAAACTCCTTTTGTTTCGATTGTAAGGAAAAATCATGAAATCATGCCTGACCAATCTGATTGCCTTCTATGATGGCATGACAGGCTGGGTAGATGTGGGGAGAGTGGTGGATGTTGAGTACCTCAACTTCGGCAGACTTTTGACATTGTCTCACATAACATCCTCGCAGACAAACTCAGAAAGTGTTAGATGAGTGGACATTGGTGTGGATTGAGAACTGGTTGAATGGCAGAGAGTCTAGTTGGACACTCATTGCTAGTGGTGTTCCCCAGGGGTTGCTACCAGGTCCAGTCTTGTGCAACTTACTCATCAATGACCTGGATAAAGAGGCTGATGCATCCTCAGCAAGTTCACTGACATTGCAAAACCATGAGGAGTGGCCAATACCCCGGAGTCCTGTGCTGCCATCCAGTGAGACCTGGACAGCCTGGAGAGTTGTACGAAGGGGAAGCTCCAGAAATTCAACAAAGGCAAATGCAGGGTCCTGCACCTGGGGAGGAATAATCCCCAGACACCAGTACAGGCTGGGAGCTGACCTGCTGGAAAGCCACTCTGCGAAGAAGGATCTGTGGGTCCCAGTGGACAACAAGCTGTCCGAGAGCCAGCAGTGTCCTTGTGACCAAGAAGGCAAATGTTATCCTGGGGTGCATCAGGAAGACCATTGCCAACAGCTCAAGAGAGGTCATCCTGTCCCTCTACTTAGCCCTGGTGAGGCACATCTGGAGTGCTGTGTCCAGTTCTGGGCTCCTTGGGCAAGAGATACATGGAGCTCCTGGAGAAGGTTCAGTGGAGGGCTACAAAGATGACTGGGGGCCTGGAGCACCTCACTTAGAGGACAGGCTAAGAGAGCTGTGTCTGTTCAGCCAGGAGGAAAGGCAACTAAGAGGGGGTCTCATCAATGTCTGTAAGTACCTGAAAGGGGGTGTTCAAGAGGATGAAGCCAGGCTCAGTGGTGCCCAGGAAGAGGACAAGGGACAACAGGTACCCATCTGGCCATTATCCTGTGCAACCTGCTCTAGGAGAACCTGATTCAGTAGGGGATTGCACTAGATGATCTCCAATGTCACTTCCAATCCCAGTCACTCTGTGATTCATTGAAAAAGCGCCACTGTGTAACCTTTTCAGTAACTGGTACCAGGTGCTATCCCGTGTATTAATTACTAAATGATCCCCAGTCCCTGTCTCTACCTCCTCATTCCCTCCATTAGATTTACTCCCGTATTTAGGAGACTTCGTTTCAGTTGATGACAATGAATGGCTCTGGGGCACCTAAATCTTCTAGCGCTTTTGAGAGTCAATGTGAGTGAGAATTGCTTAAGTCATCTCTGACCTGCTGTACTAAGGTTTAGGGCAAACAAAAACATTTTTGGAGAGTCATCTGGACTCTCCAAAATTTCCAAACAGTAGATAGTTTGTCTGTTAAAATAAATAAAATGGGAATAAATAGATGTAAAGATGTAGAAACACATATGGTACTTGCAGTATAGGTGTGCTCCATCTACTTCTACCCCTAATTTTGATAAACATGACAAAAAGTATCCAATTCACACAGCCCCACATTTGTAGAGAAGCTACAGGGGGCTACACGTTATCTCTGCATTCAATTATTTTTTTTTCTTTGTTAACAAAGAGTTAAACACTCTTTAAAGAAAATATTGAAAAGCAAATATTTAGTTTGTTTATCCTCTGGGAGGGCTTCCTCCTCTGAGATGAGGCAAGAATGTTATCAGTAAATTGGATAATCAGGAACTGCTTAGCTGAAAAAAGAGGGTGGAAATATATTTTAAATTCTAATTTGTCCTTGAACAGCATCAAACATGTTTCACATTTGTTACTTGATAATTTTCAAGCTCACTTTAATTTGGGGAAATTGCTATTAATATGAAAGTGCAGTTAATCCTCAGTCAAAAGAGACTTTAAAAAATGTTGACCAACATTTGCTGTTTAATTAGATGGAAAACAATAAACGTTTCTAGAACATCTACAATTAGTATTTTAATGTGATGTTAGCCATGGTGATTTTTAACCAAAAAGTACATTAAAAACCACCAAATGCCCTACTCAGTCGTGAGTAGACTCCTGGTACCATTGCTCCTGGTATCAACTCTAGTGAATAACATCACAGCAAGCTCAAGGTTTTTTAAAGGCCAAGGGATGAAGCAGAATGCAAGTGGGGTTTTTATGTCCTGCTATGTGCTTTTCCAGAGCTCACATGGGACATTGGCTGTTTACAGATAAGCAAATTAAGTGCCTCTTCTTTGAAGCTGACCTTCTTGTAAAAACATTATTTTTCTCTTTAGAGTCCTTGTCTACCAGAGTGTCACTGTTATGTGGATAATTACAATGCTGAATAGCTGACAAAAGCATTCTCTATAAGAAAAATTATTAGAAGCTTTACCTTACTATGAGTTGCAGAAGTCTTAAAATGAGGCACTTAACAGAAATGCTTTTGCAAGAAATAGAGCACTGCCATCATGTAGAGTAAAATGCCTACCCACGTTTGCTTGTTGCTGTCCTTAATATAGAAGGATGTATCAGAGAGCAGTGATCCTTGTGGCTCACATGGATCATCGCATGTTTTTCTGCTTTGGTAATAGGAATGCAAGTAACTGCAACTTCACCAATGCTCTTCTCTGAACTGCCGAAATTTTAGTTTTCTAGGTATATACAATCCAGAGCTGTTTTCCTCTTTGACTTAAGTTTATCTTGTACACTGAAGGGTGCTGCGAACACACGGGTCCTGACTTCTAATTCTGAAGACATGGTCAGTTAAAAATGACATGCAGTTGAAAATTGTGATTTCATTGTACTTTGCTTTATAATATGCAGGGAGTGGTCTGTGTTTATCTGCATGTCTGTTTACAGCAGCAAGGTGAGATGCTGTCTGTCTTGCAGTCTTTATCACACTGCAATAAATTCCAATGTGGGGAGCATCTGGGTACCAGATTTTATTGAAGAAACAGTTTCATTACAGATTTTACCCTACCTATTTTTTCTCACACTAACTCGCTCCCTCCCCACCAGCCTTTCCTTCCCTAAGTCTCCCCTTCCCTGAGGGGGAGGTCACTACTAATTACATTGGACATAAAGTCATGTTTGTTCCTGCTGTGGTGCTGCTTGTGTTTGCCCATCTCAGGCACAGTCCCTGAGCATCCCCTGGCATTGATGTCCATCACTGGTGTACAACACTGATGTCTATCATCTTCAGGATCTTCCTGCATTTCCCATACCCCTCCCCAGGCCAAGATTTTCACCTTCTTCTTTGGCCCCCTTCTGCTTTCTTAGACCACTTCTTCCTTTCAGGAACTCATCTCTTGGCACCAAATCTTTCTGGAAACCAGGCTCCCAGTTCCTCCAGTCTAAATAATGTATGTGCATAAGAACAGCACAGGATCAACCTTTTAACTAGTGCTCTGGTCTCCTGTCTCTTTATCAGTTGGAGGATTTGGGATACACTGCTTTTGTTTAGTCAAGGTGTTATCAACATTTCCAGCAGCCAACAGCGGTTGCAGCTTGCAAGTAGCAGCCTCCTGTGTGAGAGTTCATGGGTTTGGTTTCAGGGCTTCAGTTTCATCCATTCACCCATGCACTTACACAGCAGTTATCTGCTGCCTGTTCCTGTTCACAATGTCAGCTGTTCTTTACCTATGACAGCTTCTAAATCTTAATATCTGTATAGACATTCGGCTGTGTGCCAGTACCTTCTGACACATTGATCTGCTTTTTGCTGGCCTTTTGTTATATGTTATAGCTTTGTATGCTGTACAAGTGCACAGCAGACTGGTAGAGCTGCCGAGCCTTTTGCTACCCCTATGGGTTTCCTTACCCCTGATAGTGGTAGCACAATTATGGTCGATGTTAATTAAGGTTTTTGGACAACAAATCAGGTGTCCGTGCTGGTGCAAACCACACCTGTAGATGAGATAATCTGTGGCTTGTGTTGGCTTGACTTGTTCCTGCTGGAATCCAGGGTGAATTCAGGCAATGCAAATACTGTCTAGCCTTGGACAGTTTATTAGTGATGCGTTGAATTATTTCTGTTGATAGACAAAATCTTAAAAAGCAGATTTTTGGTGGTTTTGATTTAATGATTTAAATATTTAAAAATAGAGTAAAATTTCATCTTAAAGTCCCTGTTTTTGTCACACTCCAGATTGACCTCTGGGTAGGTAATGTTCTTTTTGCTTTGCTGAGCTACATAAACTTCTGTACAATCATTGGACAGAAGTTTTTCTTATTCATTTAATTAGTAATTGATGCCGCATGGAAGTGCACCTGTAGGTGTGCTTTAGGCCAGTACTGCTATGTGTCAAGTAATGAATTCTCTCAGATCGTAACAGTGAAGGCTGAGTTTGCCTCTTTAAGCAGATGACAGTAGTTAATGAAGTGTTTTTACTGCCCAACCTGTGTGATTTTACTGAAATCAGTAACTATTTCTGGAAAAAACATCACCAATTTCCACACACCACACCCCCCTGCCCCAACCTGCACTTAGTGTGAAAGGTTTCACTTGAATGTTTTTCCATTGGCTTGAAATTGGAAAGAATTCACAGAAAACATGATTAGATATTGGAAGGGGCTGCCCAGGGAAGTGGTGGAGTCACTGTCCCTGGAAGTGTTTAACGAAAGACTGGATGTGGCACTCAGTGCCATGGTCTGGTTGACAGGGTGGTGTTAGGTCATAGGTTGGACTCCATGATCTCAGAGGTCTTTCCCAAACTAATTGATTCTGTGATTCTGTGATTCCATATTTCCCTCATGGAAAAGAAACTGAAACACATTTTGTTATAAAATGTGATTGTAAAATTCTGAAAGGTAGAAGCACACTGTGACTAACTGTAGAAATAACTTCCCTGAAAACTGATCCCACCAAACTGGTGTAACTACCCAGTTACTTATGGTGGTGCCCTGAATTCCCTCTAGACCAAGCAAATGATGATGTCAATTACACCTGTAGCTTCTGATGAGATCCTCCTTAGCTATGTGTGATCCAAGGGAAGAAATGGCTTTGGAACGGAGATCTGTGCATGTGGCCAAATCCTGACCAAGCACTAGATTTTAGCCACATGTAGTTATCTTCTGTTGCTCCACTTCCCATGTCCATCACTAGCTACTGTGAAATGGGAAAAAAAGAGGGAGGAAGAGGAATTGTGGTCCTGGTAAGTCACCCTTCAACATTTTGCAAGCGAGCCCCATCGCTGCAGGCACTGCCAGTCAGTTTGTGCTAACACAGACCTGCAACAACACTGGGAGGCTGTGCTGGTGAGGGAGTGTTTTTACTGTAGAAGGAAAGAGCCAAAACCCTCAGTAAGTCCCAAAGAGCAGAAGGCCAGTGAACAACTGGCTATATATGTATATCATGGGGCTTTTTGGTTTTTTTAACTAAACATTTTATAGTTCTAATTGATTTTCCTGATCTTCTGGCAAATAGCACTCTCTCATTTCAAGCCCATTGATGACGATGGAGCCACATAAGCAACAGGCTATGCTGAAAATCCATTAGCAGAGCAGAGAGGACATTAAATCCCTTTGCTGAGGACAGACTGTTCTTTTGTTCTGTAATTTTTTCCTGCATTTTCAGCAGGATCACAGTCCTGGTCTTTGTTTCACATCATAGTTTTTTTTTTCAGATTTCTGGTTTCTGTTTTCCAACTCCTCTGTAATGGTACAAGGCTGTTGGAAGATAAAGGTTTTGGCACGTTTGGGCGGCCCTACAAATTTCAACTGCTTTTTGAAAGCATTTCAAAACACAGGAAAAAAAGGCTGCAACTGGACGACTTTTCATTTCAACACATGTAAGAACACAGGTGCAAATAACCTGAGCCTGTCAAAACAGAGATCTTGTTTGAAATCTGACTTTCATTATCTTCACCTCAAGAAGAGTTACTTAAGATGCTATGTTTACTAATACTACTGAGACCAAGATCAGCCATTCATCTCTGCTTGTCCTCATTTGAGATAACGCATCAAGATTAATTTCTCTATGTTCCCTTGTCCTGTTCAACTCTGTTGAACAACCATAACCTCCCATAGGCAAGTCTGTACCAATCTTCTCTGAAATATTTTCCTTCTCAGCAAAGCAGTCCAGTGCAAAGACCTATAAGCACAGGCTCATCAGTCTTGAAAGTTATCTGGAAAAGTAGGCATCGATGTATCAGTGCCAGTTTGTTCAGAGCAAAGAACATTAGACATGAATTAGCATGTTTAGAGGACGGGGACTTTTTGTTTCAATAATAGCTGTTAGTTTATTTACCATGGCGTTCCAGCATCCTAATTAACATTTACATGATCAAAAACCTGAGATGATATTTTAAGAAGTGCGGAGGTGGTTATTTCCTTTCAGGGATAGACTTTTATAGCAAAGCTGCTGAATATGTGAAAAGTGCATTTTGAAAAAACTTCTTGTGGCCAAATTTTTTAAAGACTTTATTTTAGCAGGGATATTTTTCATCTCTATAACAGTCTTGCAGAAAAACCTGCCTATTACTGCCTCATTTTTTTCTCAGCATGTCATTTCTAAAGAAAACTATGTCACTAGGAAGTCAGTTCTAATTTTATGCACTGTTTTGTAGCCTGCCTACATGCAAGGCAACTTTTCTTGCTATTTAAACAGTGGATATTGTTATGGAGGAACTGGGATAGGCACTCAAATGGACCCACACCTCTCAGTGACATATAATCTAAAATTTATTCATTTGACAGAATAGGTACCATATTTGGATATCAAGTCCTACTCTACAGAACATAAATATGCAAGTTCCAGCTTCTCTCCACACCCCGTTTGGTTTAGAGTGGCACAAGTGGAACAGGATACTTCAGGCTGTCAAGGCATCAGGTCAAGACCTGGCAGCTTGGTCCCAAGTTCAGATGTTCCTCCTCTAGCTCCAACATGTTGTTGGATGTCCCTGTACACTGTACCCCATCCCAAGAAATTACTGGTTTAACACACTCAAAACTCTGTACATTTTAAACTGGCAGATTTAACTGTGAAAAAAAATCCAACCCACAACTTAATAAAGAAAAAAATTTCAGCACTAAAGTGTAACTCTGTGTCCATCAATTTGAATTCTCAATCAGGCATCAGGCAGCAATGACTTCCAGTGTTCAGCTCTCTAGAGTGACTGGGGAAATCTGTGTTCAGGCTTTGATCTATGGCTCACCTGATGACCAGCTTAAGATCTGAGCCTCTGTACTCTCCAAAATGTCAACTGGGGGAAGTGATGCGACGGCATCAGTTAAAAAAAAAAAAATCAGAAGGATGCCAGGTGTTAGGACAGAGGGTAGTTCCCAAAGTGGCAAGAGGCACTTGGGGAGGCTGAAGGCCAAGGAAGGGTGAGAAAAGGACTTCCCAGCTCATTCTTACAAACCTAGTGGTTTGGATGAATTAGGCTCAAGATTTTTACTTTAAAGATCTGGATGTCTCATGTAGAAAATGTCATTTTCTGATCTCCTCACAGCTCTTGATTGAGATAGAGCAAGGGAAGGAGGAGCTCTTGTCCATCAGCAGCCAGCCACAGGGGCAGGAAGCAGCTACAGAGGAATTTTTAAAAATAGTCATCTCTTTCAGCATCAGAGTTTTAACGCAAAAGCAGTTAATTAAAAACTAAGAAGGGGCCATGAGAGGAGATGGCACAAATGCTTAGAGATAACTGCAGAGGCACCAGTCCCATTTCGGGGATTTCCTCATTTTAAGGTGACATCCTAAACCCTTCACTGCTGCAATACTGGACCATCTTGCTTAAAATTCTCCATTTCCCATAAATTTTGGTATGGATGAAGCTTTCTGGTGACAACTGTAAATGCATTTAAGGAGGAAGGGGCAAGACACTCATTATTTTTATCAGCCTCCCACGGCAGAAGTTGAAGATTTATGGAAATTATGTAATTTAAATGTATTTCTTTTTGAAAGTTTTAAATTAAAACAATTTCTGGCTGGTATATTCCTCTCAGGTGGAATGATAAAAAATAGTGGTTGGGTCATAGCTGGATTAGCTGGAGGTGACAGTCTCTCTGTGTCTCTTTCCCTTCCTCTTTCTCTCTTCTATAGACTTGAACCTTTTTATCCCCTCCTTTTTGTTTTTTTCCCCACTTTGCCGTAAGTTCCTAATATAGTTATGTTTATACAGCCAGCATAGCATCATGTTACCAACATTGCAGTTTTCTTTGAAATTTCTCCAGGCTGTAGGGCTTGTTCTCCCTCTCCAGCTATTAATCTTATGTTGAGACTTGGAACAACAGGCAAAAAGCATCAGCCAATAGTGCTGTGACCATAGCTGTGCTGGCCAAAAGGATGATACAGGTTCCCTCTGCATGTGTGGGACAAGCAGATTCTCATTTGCATTCCTTAGGAAAAATGTGACTTTCCTGAAATGCACAGTAGTTACTAAATTGCTTTTGTAGGAAACACAGACATAAAGAGTTGGAATCAAATTCTGCCCTGTTCCCTCTGTCTTTCTCTGCCTCCAAATATTTCCATTCACCTATATTGAGGTGTTCTTTTTCCATGTAGGCTTCCTCCAAAAAAGACTTAGATTTACAAAAAGTGATGCAGCGTGTCCTTTTAGTGTTATTTAAGGTCATATTATCAGAACAGTTTAACATTCAATTTTCCATGACTGTTCTGGAAAACCTAGCCACTGGTTTAGATATTCAAATGGGAGCTGACCCAGTCGTAGAGTATTTCTAGCAAGGTGTTATTAAACATGACCTGCTTCTCAAAACAATGCATCATTCCAGACCTAGGTGCCTGGATACATTAGCTGATATCTGAAGAATATGACTGGGCAGAACTTCATTTGTAAGTTTATTTAAGAGCTACTCGGGTATTCTGACATGAAATTTCCTCATTTTTTTTCCAGTGAAATACTGTTTCTTTTGTCAGTTTTGGCTTTTTTTCTTTGAGAAAGGAATACCAGCCTATATGGACTGGGAGATAAATAATACATTAATGAATAGGACACAGAGGACATTTGTTCTAACATCTGTCTTTTTCTCTACATGAATTTAATTACTACATTGACACTACTTCATTCACTAAAGAGGACATGTTTTAGTGTTCATGGACACTATAAGTCAGCTAAACATATCTAGTACTTTCCATTCTGAACCCTCACTTTTAGAGTTTGCAATTTTTGCAACTTAAACACTGGCATGTGGGCCAAAATATTATTAGTGCAACCTCTGACAGTTTTACCCCCTAGTCCCTCAAATGAGAGCCATCTCATACAAGTTTTGGCAAGAGACAAAGACAGTGAGCCCATAAGAAAGCTCATGAGGCCATTAATCACTTTGTATTTGGAATAAGGCTGATGTGGTACTCAAGAGATGGTGCTTGTAGACACACATTGACTGCACAAAGTGAAAAAGAAATGTTGAATAGAACTGCCCTTTCACTGAATATTTTCTGCCCTGTTTGGTGAATGAAGTAGTGTGCCTGGAATAAAAACAGTGAAAATCACATCCCCAGACAGCAATCAAAAAGTGACTGGGAAGAACTTTTTTCTGTCCTGCTCAGTATTTAACTGGCTTAAGTAACCTTAGTAAGGGTCTTTGGAGAAGAGGGTAGGAGGGATGTTAACTCTTTGAAGGTAATAGCAAAGAGTCCATCAAAGCTGTTAGTCTAATCCCCTGTTGAATGAAAACCGGAGAAAAAAGTAGTTAGGTTACTCCAAGTGGAGCTTAATTGTTAAGCCTTTAGTTCCCCTATTTCTGATTCACCACTGACTGAAATTATTCCAAGCAGGCTAAGACATACCAGTGAGTACTCTATGTGAGTATCAGTAGCTTCCAGCTTTGCTTTAAGGTTGGTATAGAGGAATATCTGCTGGTGGGAATAAACAGTAGGCTGCAATCAAGCCATTAGCTGTTTAGGGAGACAGGAATCAACCTAGAGAGCGATGGTCAGGCTTGCAGGTCATCAGTGTGTGTTCAGCAGAAGTCCCTGAGGAGACTGTGTTAGTGTCTGAGACTTCACTAATTGGAACACTGCACCTGCCAGACAGTGCTGTAATCAGCTCAAATGTGAACTTTCTCCTTGCCTTCCCCTGCCCCATGCTTCAGTCCACAGAAAGATTAACCCAGTGGGAATAAGCACACCACAGAGAGGCTTTCATCTTCAAACAAGGCCTGGTAGCCTATGGCAGCAAAATGAAATTATCCTCAAATAGTCTGCCCTATTGTGTTGTTGTAGCTAGTGCTATTATTATTACTATCTTTGTCATTGCCAATTTTTTTTATTTTTTTGAGTCATTAATACCACTTATTTTCTATTATTTAATGTATGTTCAGACCATATTCCTAACTTTCTTATGTTCTCTGGGGGAGTTTATTGGAAAATAATGTTTCAACACATTGCTGTATCCTGTGCCACTACTTTAGGCATAATGAAATAACTCTCTAATACTGGCGCATGACTGTAGAACTCTCACTGTACTCACTCAGCTTTAAATAACTGCCTTGCAAGATCCATGTTCTGCCTGCTTTATCCCTATTTCAAACTACCAGATGTCTCCCAAAACCAGCCGCATTCAGGTATCTGCAAGGTCAATAAGTTTGCATAAATGGGAAGCCAGAAATTGATGCAAGGAGTCAAGCCCTGGTCTCATTTGCACCTGTACTGAACGTGATCTCTTCTCCATGATGTGAGCTGTGATTGTGCCTCAGTTCTGAATCTCAGGAACTTTTGGGTCAGATACACTGCCAGTATGTAGTTGTCTGATTCCTGGCATGCACTGGTTTTGAAAGGGGCTTAGCCATGGTTCTCTGAGGTGGTTTGGTCAAGTGTAAAGGGAATAAGAAACTGAAGAAAGAATTATTCTGTGGAAAAACAGATGTGCCTTGTAGAAATGCCATTTTCAGAGCTTGAGACATGGTGGTTAACTGTAAATACAGCATAAATGCTTCTTCTCCAAGCTCCTTAGTGATTCCTCAGTGGGAGACAGGGAGACACAGGGAAATTTTTTTCCAAGCTAGTCCCACAGTAAACCTAGTAGTTAGAAGTGAAAAGGGATTGAAGATTGGAGCTTTTGGTAGTTACAGGGGTTTAATTTTGATTTACGAAGACTTCTTATAGACTCAAGTGTGCGACTGAAATACTACTCTTTGAAGACACTACTTAGCTACTCACACGTAAAATATGGCATTCAGCAATGGAAATATAGTGTTGTTCTTTTGTGATTGTCTTACTTATTTTCACATGACCCCAGATTTCTGTTCTGAAAAAGTTGGAGTTTGATTTTTGAAAGCAGCACTGATGCTTCACATTTGTTTTGCACATCATTTAGATGCACAATTGTTTGACAAATGTGGATCTTCTGTGATCACATGGTTATAACATGTAAGGACCAATATCCAAAGTTGTAAAATTAACACTCAAATGGCTGGAAGAACATAACGTAGCCAGCAGGAAGAACTGTGAGACTGTCTGCCTTTTCACAGCTAAATCTTAGGAGTAACTTGGTACAAGAGTAACTTGGTACAGACCAGCATGAGAGGAGAATTAGACCCAGTGTAAGGACTGACATGTTGCATAGGCCAACTGTGATGTCATTTTCCTTTTTTCATTCTGCCCTATAAATATAATGAAAAACTGTGAGGGAACTACTCTTTTCTCAGTGCCAATTGTTGATCACCAGGAAGGGTGATTCAGCATTTCATCATCAGTAATAAAAGCACAAAGCCGCAGAAGTCAATATTGGTTTGGGCATGTGTAATTGAAAAGAAACTATAACTGAAAAAATCCTCACAGCATACTAATCCAAGTGCAACCATGCAGGAAAAAGAAACAAAGCAAGCAGGCATGTGTTCTTCTAAGAAATCCTGTGTTTGCTAGGAAAAGAGACCCCAGAAAAGAGGCTAGAAAGGATGTCTGCACATACTGAAAGGGGGCTGAAAGGGGCAACAAGTGAGGATCAGGCACTGACCCCACTCCATGGAAGTCCCTGGGGCACACCCCACACCCAACCTCATTCAGTCCCTGTCTCTCCAGCAGTCTCTATAGGAAGGTGGGGAGGATCTCAGTTCCTATCCTACAGGAAGCACACAAGTGAAACATCTGAGCCTGGTTCACTGCAGCTGCCCATGGCTACCTCAGCCTGCCTTATCTGGCTTGAAAGTGGCCACTTCAGACACCTCTTCCTCTGAAAGTGGAACCCAAGGCTTTGGTTTCAGCACCAGCTTGATGAAACCTTCCCTGAAGTGCTTCTTCCAGAGGTAGCACTTCAATGAATGAAACTGGCAGCATGTACATGGTGTTGACTACTCAAATAACCAGTGAGCTACATGAATACTTCCAGATGCAGGATCCTTCTGACTATTATTCCTATCATGTCTGACTAATGAGGGCTGGTTAAAATGTCAAGAGTTCTTTAGGTTTTTTTACTACCTTGTTTCATAGTCACTCTCACATTAGATATTGACGAACAGATATGTTGTTTACTTGTTCCATTTACACAGTCCTGTAGGGATTCAAGAGTTGCTGCAGCATCACTGCTTCTGCATAGTTTAGGAAGTGTTGTGGCTGTATGAAAAAAAGTGACTGTTCCTGCCCGGAAACAAGCAGGCTTGGGTCTGTCATTTAAGAGTAGGTCCATACTGAAGATAATGCAGAACTACTGTTGGCCAAGTGGGAGAAATCTGCTTCTGTAAGGCAAAATCTCTCCTGTAGCTCTCCTACCTGTGACAAATAACTTTTCTACTGGCAAGGAAGGAGAGCACAGTCAAACTCACAGCACCCTCACTGCCCCACTCAGAGACATGCAAGGAGCCCTTCCTACACTCTCTGAGCAGAGGATAGTGAGAGCAGCAGTCCCTAGGAGCAAGTGTCAGTATTGTTTTGAGCGTGTGTAATGGAGAAGAAACTAGAACTGAAAAAATCCTCACAGCACACTAATCCAGTGCAACCACGCAGGAAAAACAAACCACACAAACAGGGCTGTGTTAGCCTGTGGGTGGGCAATGGCAAGAGAGCTGGCTTAACTCTCTCATATACCCTATAAGAGCTACCTCTTACCCACAAAACCTGGGTCTCCACTGATGGCCTGGCTCCCCAGAACCTGAGTACTCCTTTAGTGGCTCCCTCAGCCATGCACGGCCATGCCAAGACCTTTCAAAATAACAAAGGGGTTTTGCTTGCTTTTCATGAGGCAGAGACAATGTTGGTCAGATTATCATATAGCAGAGCATAATCCAATATGTATTTAAAGGCAGCAACAGCCTGGGAAAGAGCCTGGGGGACAAATGCCTGAAATGGAGAGGCTGTAAGGAAAATGTGTGTATAAGTGTGCATTTTAAAAAGTAGGTAAGACAAAGAATGCTGTCAATATTTGCTCTACTGCAACTGACACCATCAGTTCTTTCAGGTCACTTGCTTAAATGGATGGAAACTATTGATTTTGTCTAATTCAGTCATTCCTGTGCATTTCCCAGGGATGAATGCTAAGCACGGACTGCGCTGTAAGGCTTGTAAGATGAGCATCCACCACAAGTGTGCAGACAGCATCGGACAGCAGCGTTGCATGGGCAAGCTGGTAAGTGAGCAGCTCAGAGCAGCTTGTGCTGGAGCCACTTCCTTTGTGTGCCTGAACCCCAGGCGTGCATTTATCTGCTGCATTAACAGAACCCACACCAGATCACTCTACTGAGGCAAGAAAAGTGAAGCCACGTGGTGCCTTGTTGTCAATTTGGGCAATTGCTGCTGCATAAGAATGCAAAAAAAACCAAAGCACAAATCTGGTCTGTCTTGTGGATGTGGAAATACAGTTACAGAATACAAATTTAGCTAGCTAACAGAATTAATTACCTTGATTTCAGCTGTGCTTGCTGTAGTGTAAACCTCTCAAAGAATGCTATACATTAATCATAGTAATTCAATGGGGTTTAACAAATGAAAAATCCTTCGAATTATTTTTTATTGTTTTCTCCACTGTTAGAGCTTGAATAAAAAAACATAATTCAACTTAAAAAGAAAACCAAAAGATATTTCACAGCAAGGCACTACAGAGTTTGTACAAACCTCTCAGCAGGAGAGGCTGGGAGGAGCCTGGTTCTGTATGGACACAGCACTTTAGTGCCTGGGTTGCCTTCTGAGAGGCAAAATCTCATGACTGGCAATGGCAGTACACTGTGTCTGAGACAATTCTAAGTCACCTTGTTGACTATTATGGGAATATGGTTCCTTTTGGTTACTTTTGGAAAAAGAACTTGGAAAAATACCAATTGGAACATGAAAACTGAGTACATATATTCATGTTTCAGATGTTCTCAGATTTGTTGCAACTTGAAGGCATTTGAGACAACTATGATCTAAACCCAATGAGTTTCACTATGTTAAGTGATGGGGAAATGCAGGCATTGACTTCAAAAGGACTCCACACCCCACATTTCACTGGGAAGATCTTTTCTCTCCAAGATTGTTCACTGAAAGCTGTTGTTGTTTATATCCCTGAGGCAAGTCTTTATGTACCTAAACCATAATCATAGTTCCAGTGTGAAGGATTCTGGTATAGGAAGTCGGTTTGTGAAGAGCTGAATAACAAGCCCTGGACAAGGCAAATATTACATCATGTTAATTGATTCATGCATTTCTTAATTCCAGCCTCAGGTCTTGTGGTTACTAGTTTACACAAACAGAAAAGTAGAGACCAAATTTACATTAGGAAGTTGTCAGCAAAGTCAGGAGTTTTGTGAGATCATGCTCATACTCTGTCTTAATCTAGCCTGCGGCTAAACCAAGGCCGAAGAATCTGAAATTTATTCTTCTAAGACTCCAAGTTTATCAGTCCTCTCATTCTTTTCCAGTCTTTTCTGCAGCTCATTACCTAAAGAACTAGTTGTCTATCAGGTTTTGATGTACACTGAACAGAGGATATGGAAAATGCACATATCTCTGTGAATCTTCCCGCTTCTCACTGTGACTAGAAGTTCTCACAGAGACTAGAATTCTCACAGCCTGAAGACATTAGAAATCGGAGAGACAGTTTGTGAAACTCCAATGCCTTGAAGGCATTCATTTTGAGTAGTAAGCATTTCCCTGAATTGAGATGTGTTTTTTAGAGTGGTATAGGCCACTATTACTTGCCATATTATGGTATTCTTTAATGGTATAGCTTGAGTTGTTATAGCATATTTCTCTACAAGTGGACACTGTGGGGATATCTGGAAACAGCCTGGAGAGTTTTTGGACCTTAGAAGACAAAAAAAAAAAAGGCAGTGGAAGCTGCAGTCACTCAGCAGAAACCCTTAGAAAAACCTATAGAAAGGTTCTAAATTCCTTGGATTTCACAAGGGTTTCACAAGTGCTTGTGTGGGAACATGAGGATTTGGAGTTAGGGTGGGGAGGGATAGTCACATGTCTAACAAATACTACACAATGCAAATTCACTTTATATAAGAAGATAGGGAGAGGGAAACTTCTCAGAACCTCTAATGATTCAGCACTTCTGCTGCAATTAGTACGTGCTGCTTTTGTGTAAGACAAAAGAAAAAGGGGAGCTGAAAATGACCCCTTCCTCCCACAAAAATATAGGAATTTTTTTTCTAGGAGAAAAGTCAAATAAATCTCTGATCTCTAATCTTACAGTGACTGAACAACAGGAAGCAAATTTCCAGCCTCACCACAATGTTCCACCATTAACCAAAGAGCTGAGGCTATTTCTACTTCATCAATCAAGGCATGCAATGCACTTCACTTGTTTTTGCTTTTTCTCCCTCCAGCCAAAGGGATTTCGACGGTACTACAGCTCACCACTACTCATTCACGAACAGTTTGGCTGCATCAAAGAAGTGATGCCTATTGGTAGGTTTTGATTGCTTTTCCATTCAGTCTTCCTTTGGCAGTCCTCTGCAACAGCAACAGCAGACTTCCAGCCTTGGTATTTACCCTCAGCAGCCTTCCAGCTCCTTTCGGTGACTGGATACCCTTCTGCCATCTCAGGAAAGGACCACTTGAATGATACAAACCTGGAAGAGGAGAGGGTGTGTCTATTGTGTCTTTTACTCAAAAACCTGTATGCATACCTCTTAGCAATTACACTGTTTACATTAACAGCTACCTGAGATCAAGGTAGGAACTTAGAAGTGAAGAAGCACTGGAATATTGAGATGAAGGTTGGAGCTGGGAAGAAACAGATAAAAGACAGGGAGATCAGGGAGATCAGCGGGGGACATTCAAATCACTAGTCTGGCTTTTGAGGGATGCTGCTAGGTTCCTGTCCTTTTTCAACCACATTTCTTACTTTCCTCATATTTTTCCTTATTGATCATGTCTACACATTGTCTGAGTATTTGAAAGACTACTTTTTCCTCACTGTAATACCAAACTTCTGAAAATAAACATTTTGAAATGGAGACTTTAAGTTTATTCTTGAAAATACTTTTACCCACTGATACTCTAACCAGGCAAAGCTGGAAGTGCAAAAAATGTAAGCTAAAACTAGGCAGTCAGTTTTAAACTACTTGTCTGATGACATTTTCATTGTTACTGTCAGCAGTTTAAAAAAAATTATTTACAAGGACTTCATCTAAGTTTCTCTTTCTAAAAAAACACCCGTCATTTTTGTCAGAATAGAAACATTTTGAATAAGTTCTGGCTAAAAGATGAGGTGTGCTATGCTCTAATCAAAATCCAAAATCTCTTGTATTTTCTCAGAATTTTGGCTAAAATTTCCTTCCTTCTACGTAGTGCTACAAAGGTACCATATTCCACATGCCCACTGCCTTGTGTCACAAGGGAAGTTGAAGTCTAAGAATGCAAGATGTAGAAGAGAGTTTGGGCTGAATTTGCTTGCTCCCAGTGAAGACATCCATTTCTCTTCCATGGGAGATGATTTTTGTGGCTAGCTATGAGGGGGAGCTGCTGTTGAGAGCAGTCCAAGAAGTCACTGGTGGAGACAAACATGGATTAGAAACTCCTGGTACTTTGTCTTCCTTACCTCCACATAGGCAGCACCAGTGATGATTAGGGAAGGAGAATGGCAGGTGAAGAGAGACAAGGCGATGGCCAAGAATTGAAGAGCCAGCATGAGAAGGGGATGATCTTTATGGGAGCAGAGAGGCAGCAGAAAATTGATAGCAATTCCACTAAGTTCAACACTCGCTTTTTATCGGGATAGTCTCTCAACTTGTGTCTAAGCATACATACATGTTGGTAGAGGCAGGTGTTGCTCCAAGTTACGCAGGAACGTGACCAGAAATATCCTCAAGGTGTTGATTGATGCATGTTTTGCTTCTTCTGTTGCAGCCTGTGGAAATAAGGTTGACCCCGTGTATGAAACTCTCCGCTTTGGGACTTCTTTAGCCCAGAAAACCAAAAAGGGAAGTTCTGGCAGTGGCTCTGACTCTCCCAACAGAAACTCTGTAAGTATCACACACCTTTCTTCCATTTTCTTTCTGGAGGAGCAACAGCTACTCATTTACAGGAGTTTGTATCAGAGTTCACAAAACTTGTATTTCAAACCGTAAAAACTCCCCTAAAATCTTACTCTCAGCTTCCATACTGAGACCAGAAAACTTGTTATTTTTGCAAATCAAGTTTTTTGTATCTTTTAGATGACTCTTGGGAAAAAGAGAAAAGTACTAATTAAATTAATAAACTCTTTTCATCACATTGGAAAAGGAAATAATAATCTTTTTATTTTGCATATCCATATAGAAGTGTAACAGCCTGAACTGTCAGGCTGGAGTAGATGCATAGTGCCTGTTGTTGATGGTGGCCATTTGTCCTTCATACAAGTGATAACAATGACTTGGAGTCCTCAGAACCTAGATTTAAAAGTGCATTACCCCAGTACAAGCCCAGAAAAAATTAAGACACCACTACTGCAACAAGGCAATGAACTGGGACCTCCACCCCTGTCCAGTGCAAAATCATGAGGGAGGCATTACAAATCAGGACTTCTCTCTCCAAACCCCAAATATAGGCTGGTATGCTCAGGTTGTTGTATGCAGACAGGGAGGTTTTAGCCTTCATGCTAATGTTTGTCATTCACTCTCTCCAATCATAAAAGTCACTTTCTTCAGGACCATGGCAGGAGAAGTGGAGAAGAACAAGTGAAGCTATGTGCTACCTTTGCTGTATCCATACCTCATTCAACAGTAACAATTGCCAATTTCATCCTTACAGAAATGGTTAGTTATCCCAGTGTTGGGATCCATGAGATCAGGAGCTCCTTCATGGTGTTGAAAGAACATTTCCTACCCTCTCATCCTCTCATAAGCAGGCATTTATGCCTATGTTTGGGGTTCTCTTCCATTCCCAAGAGATCCCCCCTAGTCTCTCCCTCCCCCGCCAAAAAAATAATAACCAAAAAAAGAAAATCACACCTGAATCCACTGGAGGCTAAAGCTGATTGTCATCTCTAAAAATCGGACCCACATTATCTGACAATCTCTTCGGCACCCATCTCAGAATAAAAATCACCAGGCACAGAGACATGATGAGACTTGGTATTTAGGTCTCAAAGCAAATACTTATATGCTTAATATCAAGTCATGCTAATACCTGTATATGTTTGGTACAACATCTCCCTGGCATTTAAATGCGTGCTCACTCACACGGCTGACCTGTAATCTCAGTTGGTATAGGTGGACTCTAAGCAGGCATCAATTCATGTCAGACAGGAAAGAAGATAAATTAATTTAAGCAAGAACTAAGTGAAATCTGCGAGGGATTTATTAAGGGACACGTCCTCTATCCACCCCCATTTGTGCCTTAAAAGGAATTTGCTAATTCTCATTCTTTTTTAAAACTCAAAGTGACTCTACCTCTTGTCGCATTATTACATTTATTTCTTTCAATTATTTAATTTTCTTTGAAACAAAATTTCTACAAATGTAATTATTGCTTTCTAAATCAATAAAGTTTATATTGAATTATAAATGACAACTCAAGCATAGAAATCACTAATGCTGTGTCAGCTTACCCTAGGGAGCTGATCATAACTAGGTGAGGTGTGGGTGTAGGATTAGGAATGCAAGTTCATTACAGGAATTTCTCCAGGGTATTGAAGCTGAGAGAGAATATAACGTGTCAGCATACAGGAAATAGAAAACATTAGAGAATTGAATAAACAGACTTGAGAAACCTTATATTTTGCCAGCACAAGACTGTGGATTGAGACAAGGATGAAAAACAGCTTAGACACAACCCTGAGCAAAATTATGGGGCCGTGGTGGTTTAAAAATTACGTGTGACCTGGGAGTGGGTACTGACCAGTGACTGCAACAGGGATGTGGCAGAGATGCCTTAGAAGCATGTGTAGTTAGTAACTCAGAGGGACTAAGGCCTTTCCCCAGTGATCCTCGCTTCTGGGCTGCTCTGCTCCTCTCCAAGCAGAAGCAGCAATGCAGCTGCGAGGCTGTGCTGTGTCCCAGGCCTGGGAGATGGAATGTTCTTCAAGGTTCTGCCATATCACCAAACTAGGGACACCAGAGACATGGGGACACCTTGGATACTACTTCACCTTGCAGGTGATGTCCAAGCTGTCCAAGGCTTCGGTCCGGGTCAGCATAGCAGAGCTGCTCCTGCTGAAGGTGGTGAAAAGCAAAGGTGACTGGCCTGGGAGCTGTACCTTGCCCCTGCAGCCGTGAAGCTTGCATACTGCATGCAGTTCATGTCTCTACAGAGAGTAGAGAAAACCGCCTTCCTCTAAACTAGCCAAAGTATTTTTAACATGACTGAGCTGTGTGGACGTACTCACTGATTTTTCCGCCCGGATTCTGCATTTCCCATAAAAGAAAGTGGCCATATGCTTGAGATTTACTACCTACTGCTTGCTTCAAAACTGTGCTTCTGCAACCCACATTTATACAAAAAGGCACTTGAGGTGATGTAAATGTGAATCTAGCTCTTGTTAGTTTTTTGTGGATCAGCTCCTCTCAAAAGCACCTTTGCATCTCTATCATTTCTATTAGACCATTTGTCATGCAGTCCTTGAGTGAAAAATCTTTAAAGGTAACTGAGGTTACCTCAGAAGGTTTTGGATGAGGTATATACTGAAGAGACAGTCACTGCACACCCCATATGCACTAGAACCTAACAAAATAACGTTAACTGCTAATCAGCAAAAATGAAGCTAGTCTATGAGAACTGAGAAATATGTTGTAGCAATGAGCTGAAAAATAGCTGGGACTTACTCTTTCAACAAAGCCAGTCTTTCTCTTCTCCACCCAGCAACCAGAATCCATAGATATGTTCTACACTGTCTCTGTGTGAACTCTGTTACTGCAGTACCTTCTCATCCTCGGGTGACCTATTTGGGCAAGATGCAAGACAAACATGATCTGCTGCAAAAGGCTGAGTCTAAAAACAAGGAGCAACAGAGCAGCAAAGTAGAAGGTTTTTAAAATAGCAAGGGAAACAAGATAGCCACAAGATACCTGTGACACAAATCTACCTTCAACCTCTTTGTTCATTAGTTTCCTTGGATGAAGAAGTAGCTAGGGAAGTACTAGATAGGAGAAATAAAACTGTGAAAGTACTTTCTAAAAGCAACTTTTTTGTCAACACTAGTAAAAGGAAAAAAACCAACGTATAAAATCTATAAAGCAATTCAGATTCTGCTCCCTGAACAAAAACAATGAATGTTCCTGTGATGCAGGCAAAGCTCTGCAAAGCAATAGAGCAAGCTATGTCTGCAGTACAATTGTAGTGTCACACAATAATTCTTCTTATGACTTCAAATCTAGAAATAACTAGAAATAAACAAAGCTTAGGAGAAATCTAAGTATTTCCAGTTCTTCATATTAGAGAAAGCACCTAACTCCAGTTATTCTGGTTTTTTTTTGTTTATCAAAGATGTAGATGGTTCAGTAACTGAAGTTTTGTTAAGGTCAGGCTCACACAGAGTTGTTTGGAGCAGCTCCTCATTCCTGTTGGGCTGTACAAGGAGAAGCTGACTACCCAGCCAAGGAATCTGGTGCCGTATGCAGAGTATACTTCTGAGGCTTAAGATTATGTCATTATACGTTTTCCTGTACCCTAGAACACTGGGTCCCTAATCATGATAGACATTAATATGGTACAAAGAAGAAATCATAGTAATTCTAAAAGCAACACTTAGGTATCAATTTCCCTAACCATACTGGCCAGATGGCTGTTTAAAAGAAAGTGAGGGCAGATGTTTAGAGACTGACTTCATCAACTCCATTGCACTCCAGCTCTTTCTTTTACAGCTTTTTAACAGAATGAAAATGATCCTTCCATTACAGTTATTTTACTGAATAATATGTTCAGGGCTAATGTATTAAAAGACAGTAGTTTCTACTAATGTTCAGTCTCCTTGGTAGATAGCTATTTAGTATACCTGCAGAATCTGCAATTTCCCTCAGGCCCTTTCTGTTTTGTGCAGAGAACCACATTGCTTAACATAATCCTTTTTTCCTTAACTTTCACTTTATTTTATAGTGCAGAAATCTTTTGTGCTCCAGACTGAAAACTTGGTCTGGAGTTTTTTTTCTGGGCTTTCACTGCTCCCTGGTGCATCACCAGGTCCAGTGTTTCCTTCCATCCCATTAGGCTGTCTCTGCTCTGCTCTGACACCACTTCAGTACCGCATTTCCCAAAGACTCTTGCTGTGGTTTTATTTCACTTCATCGGTCCCTTTTTCTGGCTTATCCCATCTCGTTTGCTTTTTCTGTTCCTGCAGACAGCTGACCTGGTAGAAGTTCCGGAGGAAGGCAACAGCTCTGCAGGCACCCTTGACAGCAGGAAACGCAGCAACAGCGGTGAGTGTCACCAAGCCAGGACAGCACCTTCAGGTGTAAAGGCTTGTGTGCTGCCTGTTTCACGTGGGGGGTAATGGCATGTCCGTGTTTTAGCAGCCGTTCTGGTTTTCAAAGCGGGAGGTGAGTTGGTGCAAGAATTTGGGGAATGCCTTTTGCCAGTCAGATGAAATTGAAGCCACCACTTTTCTTAATTTGGTGTGTCCAGAGCTGCCACTGGACAAGGTTTAGGTCCATTCTCTATCTTCTGTCTTTACTTCATGATCATAACTCTAGACTTAACGTTTCACTTCCACACTGGCAAAGTGGAACAAAAATAATTCTTTCTTTCTTTCCCATATGTTTGATTTTTCTGCATGATTTTGTATATCGTAATCTCTTTGGGAGAGAAAACGAATCATAAAAGATCTATGTGTCTGTAAAATATACAACACAATGAATTTTGATTATAATTGCAGCTTCTCAGTACAACTGTAGTATGTGCCCAGTAATATTAATGGCCCAATTCCTTTGTTCGATTTGCAGTAAAAAAAGTAATGTTTTCTACAGCATTGGCATGATGAGATTTGAAAACCATCATAACATCGAGGTCTTAGTAATGAAATCTCAGCCACCAAGAGTTGGTGTTTGTGACCCTGTTCTTGAATTCAGTCATGGTGGTGGAAGTCATAAACAAAAAGGGTTATTGCTAAGCACAACTTCAGGCCCAATCCATCAGAGCAACTTCTCTAGCAGCACCTGAAATCTGCTTTGCTGAATCTCACAAGATGTACAGAACAAAAACAAACCACACTGAGCATAACTGTCTTCTTCGTGACACCTCCCGTGCTCCTTACATACTGCTACCAATTCATGTAGGTGAAAAACCAACTTCAGCTGTCAGTTTCCATATTATGCTACCTCCTTATGGCTTATTATTTCCTCCCCTCTTGGTCCTATAACCTCTTCTCACTGTGTTCAGTCATTTCCTTCCTCTCATTTTGTGAACATTTCGTCCATGTTATCTGATTTCTCCTGAAAATTTTGTTAGGTTTTCTGTCTTGCAAGTGCAAGGTGACCTGACCTGGTTAAAGATAGAGAATTCAGTCTGCACCACATTGTTTAATCCTGCCCACCTGAGATTAAATCGACCTTGTTTGAGTGTTCAGATAACTTTTTATTTCTTTGCAAGTCAATAGTTTCATTTCTGAAACCCAAAGAAACTTTTTTTTCTCTGAGATCTGTATTCACTGAATGCACAGAAAGGCATTAAAGGAACTTACTTAAAGAGATTAGTTTAAAAACTCAGCATGTGTCAAACCACCAAATAACTTCCGCGGCACATTAACGATTCCTTTGATCAGCACTGGCTTTTTTACAATCCATCCTTCAGAGGCTCAGGCTATAAATTATGCATCAGTCACTCCAAAAATTTCCTCTTGGTAGATTTTTAATAAACTGCCTGCACTGTTTGTACAAGCTATGGAAATGGTAAAATCCTTTTCAGAGTGTAAAAATCCCTGGTTTCTCCTTTTTTTTTTTTTGTCTGCTGCTGCTAGGGCAAACAAATATGAAAATAGATGGATTTCTGTTGTGTGGAGATATGAATGACATACCTCTATGGCTTTCAGATTCAAGTGCCTCCTTAACATCCAGAGACCACAAACTAAACATAGACTAAAATTTAACAAAGTGCATTCAAAATGTTGTTACAGAGTGACTCATGACTCCTTTTTCCTGAGTTGTCCACCGCCTCTTTATCAGGCAGTTCCACATTAATGCCTTGATGACTCAGGTCCATTCCAGTTGGGTTTCCATTGTTAGGGTTTTTTCCTATTAAAATACTGTGTTCTGCAAATAAGTATTTAAGAAAATGTACATTTGATGCTCTTTGGTAAAGGGGAACAGCAGAAAAGACAGCCTGCAGAAGGGTGAAAGGACCCAGCAGATGTGTAGCCATGTAATTGCCCCTGTAGAACTCCTATGACAACAACTTCAAGGGGGGATTCTTTCATTCAGGCCCTGGCATAAATCCTATGAAGCAAAGCTTCCCAGTTTACAACTGTGAGATGGCATACTTAATTTCCAGCCCTTCAGCTTCCTCTAAGCCAGTTACACTCTTTCACTGCTGTGAATTGCCATCTGTAACAAAAGTCCCAAAAGCCAAAATGTACTTTAGGTAGCATCTGTGAGCCTGTTATCAACAGTGATTTGAGCACTTTCCCCGTGAGCCAAATATGGGATGTCCTCCCTGCAAACTCAGTTTTGGTGAGCACTTCTCAGCCAACACAAGGATACAGTTCAGCTCCCTCCCCACGTGCTGGGTCAGCTCTGCAGTTCATGAGGCTGTACGTTAATAACTTGCTTTATTTTCTGTCACCCAGCAGGAATTACTCCAGACGTGATGCTGAAATACTTTTGCTTTGTCTGGTGAATGACTTTTTGCAAGCCCAAAAGGTTCCTAACTACCCAACTCAGTATTCACCAGAACGTCTTCAATTTGCCTCCTAACTCTTTTTCCTCTGGACATGAAAAACAAAGCATAGTGACTCGAGTAGGACTTAAACACTCCCAAACTGTAATAGCAGCACTTTCATACAGATGCCAGATATATATATACCCCTATATTAATGATACAGGAAATTAGGTTTCTTTCTAAGGTTTTTCTTCTGGTACATGTGACAGTCTGCAGGGTCAGAGTCCCTTTGCGACAGGACTTGGTGAGGAGTGTATTGAGGCCCCAGGTCCACTGCAGTCAGGACAGCCAGACACAACATGTGGCATTTCCAGGTTAAGTGTGGCAGGTATCAGCTCACATGCTCCCTTCACATTCATACATTGAACTTTATGACTACAAGATTGTCTTATATTTTATCAGAGAATATGTGAGGGCTCATGAATGCCTGTCACTCTGTATAAAATCTTTCCCATGCGTGTTGTGGCTGCCATTTCACTTGTCTTTGATCTGTTACAAGAACACTGTCTCGTTTATCAATATACAACTCTCTACTATCAGAGAACCTTACTATTTCCCTCGTAAAGCTCCTCCACAGACTCTGTTAGGTTGTCAGCTACCATGTAGACTAGTCCCAGAAATATGTGTTAATGAAAGAAAGGACGAGCAAGTGAAAGAGCAGAGGAGCAAAATTCAGCGGTTTGGCATGCCCTGGATATTTTTTCCCCTGAATGAATGTATGACAGAGAAACAAAAAGAAAATGCCCTCAATCAGCCTGATACTACCACTTTGGAGATTTCCAAATTGTTAGACACTACAAAATCCAGCTTCTGCTCAAAACACCTGTAGAGGTAAATGGTAGGAGAGGACACTGATGGTTCTAGCTGCTCAAAGACTCCAGCTATTAAAATCATATTCAGACTTTATCCAGAAGCAAAAAACATTGGGCAATTCTTAAAATGTGAAGGGGGAATTCAGTCAAAATGATAAAGCCACTGTGTTTTTTCTAGGGAGATAACTGAGGACAGGTATCAGTCAGGTCATTAATCAATTTAAATAGCCTGTAACTGATTACCTATCAGGTGTGTTAGGTGCTGTGATTGTTCTTATTCCATGAGTTTCTGATTCAGTAACTCAAAACCAAATTTTTACATCTACAGGCCTGTGTCTGAGTTTACCCATCCTGATCCAAAAGCAATTCAGGTACCTCCTGTAAATTCAGAGAGAGAAGCAGTGTATCCAGTGCACTCCAGGCATGGACTACTGGAAAGAGGGACCAAAGGAGGCTATCAAACACTTAGAGATAGAAGTTGAAGAGGGGAAGGAAGGAGTTTCCCATGCAAACTTCTCCAATATTGCTCATATATGATCATCAGCTTTTTCAGGTGCTTTAAAATGGAAATGCTGCTTATCCTAAACATGAAAATACAGTACTCAATGTGAGAAAAAGCCTGTTGGACTTAAGATAGTAAGGCACTTCCAGTACCTAGGTTCTGTTCGTAGTGCTGTACTTGTGTATATTCATCTGATCAAAATGATTTATTTGTTGCACTTGCAAATTCTTGAGGACAGAGATTGTGTCATGTGCCAACAGCATACGTGGTTTTGTTGAGTGTGGAAGGGTTCAGAGACCACAAGGAATCAAAGAAAATAAGGGAGAAAGGGAAGAGATCAACAAAATCAAGGCGATCCTGTTAAGGTGAAGAGTCTTAAACTAATCCTAAAATGTCATGTGTTTTCTTTATTTCAGTGTTTACATACTCTGAAAATGGAACAGAACACTTTGGAGAAGAACCAAAAAGTATACATTCCCCGGTATGAGAATAAATTTCGTGATGATGCAATGGTAATGGGAAGTCATGGAAAATTCTTGTTTTATGGCTGTCTGAGGACCTTGAGTAGGTCTACTGGATCACTGATATCTGACTGTTGTGCTCTTATAACATTTCTGGGACACTGGCCACAGTTGGGCACAATATACAGTACTGGATGGCTTTTTGGTTTATCCTTTGTGGTCACTTTTATGTTTTTCTGCTTATTGCAAATTGATTTGGGAATACAAAAGACCCAGTGTGCAGGCCAAGTAATTACAACAGAACTGCTGTAACGCAAAAACCACAGATTTCATTTTGAAAATTATTTAGTGTTTGTTTTAGCTGCTTTTTCTTCCCCCCCCCCCCCCCCCACCCCCAGATTAACAGTGGAAAAAGTGAGGAGAGACAGTAGCCAGTCTTCTCTTGAAAACCCAGCACAAAAAGCTTTCACACACTAAAATCACTTTAAGAAAGTGATGCTCCTGCTTTCAATTTGGACCTGTGCACTGTACAATTCTGGCTCCATCCATAATGAGGACTGTAGACACCTTATATAATGCCAATAATACACTACTGGGCTCATAAGAGCCATATATACTACAGAGAGAAAAAAGGCAGATTCATTTTTAAGATCTCATCCCAAAGACCAGCCTGTGCAAATTTCTGCTTGCGTTCTTTGGAAGCCTGGAATTTGATCTTGAAGTTCAAATAATCTTATTTCTAAATTAAGATAGTTACTGCCTTAGTGGTCTGCAATGTACTTGAGCCACAGCCCTCCAAGCTGTGAAAACAGTGAGATGATTCTGGCTAATTTATTGTAAGATCGGGTTCTGGTTCCTCTGTGTCTAACAAAGCTAACCAAATTCCTTTACAGAGCAGATACTTAAATTTTCTCTTTCTCTTTTTTCTTAAAGGGACCATTTTATAAAAGCATGTTACAAATGAACACCTATGTTGCCTTGTACAAATTTGTACCACAAGAAAATGAAGACCTGGAGATGAGGTAAACCTCAAAATATTTGTTAGTTGATTTGACCCATTTGCACTGATGGTCATATGGTTGTATATGACTTTGGTGAAGGGAAGACTTCTTCTGACACTTTTAATACATATTTTTATAGGGGTGACCACTTCTAGATACAAAGATGTTCTCACAGTTAAAAAGAACTGATGACCAATTATTTTGGCAAGGATACAACAGATTAAAAGTTTCAGAAATGCTTGTGTCAATTTAAGAACAAGATGGCTTTCAGCTATAAAATGTTCTGTTTTCAGTTGTTTTGTTTTTTAATCAGAAGTTTTCAGCTATGAATTCTCCACCAGCTCTCATGCTAATGCTAAAAATTTTATCAGTCCTGTTTGATCTTCCCTCTTATTCAGTTACGTCTGAAAAAAGAGAATGATGTCCAGCTGCTGGATGGCAGCATTTTCACACGAGAGCTTTGCAAAATAACCTTGTTAATTGCTATTTTTAGCACTTACTTCCTCAGTTCTGCATCACTTGCTAGCATTACAAGGTCTAATCCAAGCCCACTGAAGGAAAATGACAGCTTTTCTTTCACTGAAATTATTTTGCTCGTGCTACTCACATTTTCAATGGTCTTGCTAGAGGTTCTTACTGTGAAACATGTCAGCTGTCTTCAATTCATCCTCTATATCAAAATAATCATGCATGTGCCACAGAATTTAGGGAATTGCCAGAGAAATGCCCCTCTCCTCAGCATCTGCAACACTGAAAGCCTTTTTCCTGTTCCCATCTGTGCCTTCTCACTGTTATGGAACTAAAGGGTGTGATGCAAGGCAGAAATTACGAGTTTTCCTATCATTCTGCTTTGCTGGCATTTCCTGATCATTATTTTAGGAATGTCAGCTCTTCAGGAAATAACCACAGTATATGGTAACTTTTAGTGCAACTTGCCATCTATTCTGCTTGAGGGATTCCACTTTGCATCCTGCTCTTTAGGAGTGTATTCCATCTTGCACATTTCTTAAATGAAATAGAGCACCTCTCAGACAAGCCTGCACTGGACTACCATCCTCATCCAGACAAAGAAATCCAGAAAATACATCATCCTTCAAAATTCTCCTGTCTCTCATTTTAGGGGAAGAGACAGCCTGTGGTCTGAAATGTGCTGTTTCAGGGGACAACAGGCTCTTTCCAGGGATACCAGCTAGGTTTTAGACTGGTGTTGCTCAGCCAGAGCAGCACTGTTTGTCCCATGGTCATAAATTCAGTAATATATGTGTTAACACTGTTCCATAAGGGATGCCCAATAGCTGGTAGTGTTGTTTTGCTACTGCAGAGTCAGGCAGGATTCAGCTCAGTTGCACAAGTTCCCATTTAACATAGTTGAGGTGCTGGAGGTGGGTTCAGCAGAGCGATGTTGTCAAGACTGACAAGCACTGTCCTGGGAACCCGAGCTGGAACCAGCCAGGCACTGATCAGCTCCATAATAACAAAGGAAAATAGCAGGGGAAGGACCTGAGCTGAGACAAAAAGTTAGGGCAGATTTCTGGAGTGCTCACCTCATCTCTGAGAGGATACTTGAGTGTCAGCTTACTGCGGCAGAGATGTGTAGCCCTGATTTCAGCTGAAATTAGAACTTACCACAACCTGGATTTCTTCCCTAACAGCAGGAGCAACCAGTCGGATTTTCCAGTTCTCTGGCATAAGTAAAGTAGGGCATTGCAGTAATACACTTATTCTAAGAGATGGCCTTATATTACAATAGAGAATCCTGAAGACAAGCAACCCCATGCTTCAGACCCTGCAATGAATAGAATAGAATAGAATAGAATAGAATAGAATAGAATAGAATAGAATAGAATAGAACAGTTGGAAGGGACCTACACGAGTGCCTATCTTGACACCTCCTGAAATCTAGATCACTGAGACAGAGCAGACAACTTATCCAGGGTTGTGATTTACAGAAGAAAAAGATAAGATCTGACTGATTTAAACCAGTAGTAAGAACCAAGTGGGCTACCCCCTTTCAGGGATTAGCAGCCTAAATCTAGGCAGCAAGAATAATAGGTTCAGCTGGGATTTCTATTTGGAATTCTTTCTGGAGATTAAAGACATCTAAATTAGCTCTCTTCTAGGAAAAAAAAAAAAATCAGCAAAATCAGCAAGTCTTCAATCTACAGTTCTCAGTGCTCAGACAAGTGACAGGGATAGGATTTAGGTTCAGTTGCCATCTTTCTCTGACAGCCAAATAAATTTGTATTTTCTGGGTTTTTTTTCTAACAACCAGGCTGAAGAGTACTGGGTGAACAAGGATCTCTAAATTCTTCTTGTTGAAAGTGTTTTCCTTTCAGTGTAAGGGCTCCAATGGTGCTGGCCCCAGTCTCTTCACTTTGAAGTTATGGGTTCTCCTAAAACCTCTTTGAGTGTTTTATATTAAATATTAACTGTAATAAAGGACTCAGATATTCTTTCCCATGGAAAAATATCTTTTACCACTGGGCTACAAAGTTGTCTATTTTCTCTAACTTCCTTTCTTACCTCAGCAATATTTAATTATTTCAAACACACTGAAACAGTTTCTTGAGGAGGGCTTGAGGGAAATCCTGTTTCAGATTGCACAGTGTTAGAAGACTAAATGCCTATTTCTCCAGTTGCCAGCAGCATTGATAACCACTTGGAAAGTGAACCAAAGAGGCCCACCACTGCCCCCACCTCCAGCTGTGTCCTAGATAGAGCCACATTTTCTATACATGCTTTTAAAGAGCCTGTTAAATTAGACCTGTTATCCATCACATGCTCCAGATGTGTTTTCAGGCCCTTGTGCTGATACCTCAACAGTACAGTGAGCCTAACAGGGAAAGCTGAATAATTAGAGGTCAACAATTAATTTTATTAAGATCCAAGAAATGTCTGTTATCAAGCAGACAGACCTTTCTGGAGACCATTGGAAATGGTGTCCCACTTACTTTCTACAACATACCACTGTAATAATTACATAGGAATGTTGATGAAGTGCCACCAATGGGGGGAAAAAGGTCAAATAACCGTTCAACTACCTGCACAAAATCAGCTTAGCAAATTTTGCTATTAGTGTTTCCAGCCAAATTATCCTCCCAGGTCTGCTTTGGAACTAGTCAGCTGGATGCTGATACTTAGCAATTACAACCCAGCACCACACACTATAAAGGTAAATATGTCCCATTCAAATCAAAAAGACATTCTTGGGCAGAATTATATCCCTGCTGACTAATTGTCTTTGTCAGTAAAATAGAACTATTTTCCTGCTGCCTTCCTTCTGCAATCACAGCTTGAAAACACAGATGATGAAGTAGTGTGTCCCAACAGTGTGAAATGTCTTAAAGTAAAGCCATAATGCCTTTAACAAATAGGGAATGTATTTCAAACAGCTTCTTAATAAACAGGAAGCAAAACTTCCAGTTCACATATGTTGTCTCAAAATAAAGATCTAGCCCCAAGACACAGAGACTCTCTTTCTACATTACTATGTGTGACTGAAGAAAACCTTGCCACGTTATTGAGTCTACCTGCAGTGAATGCTCAGAAAAAATAACCATGGAAGGACCATCTTCCTATTAGAAGGGAATTGTGGAAGCTGATTCAACATGACAATTAAGAGTCATCTTACATACTAGTCCTCTTCTAATTACAGGCCAGGGGATATGATCACTCTTCTGGAAGACTCTAATGAAGACTGGTGGAAGGTACGCGCTAGTCATTTTATATCTCTTTTCTTCCCAAAAGGAAAAACATCTTGTTTTCAATACTGAATTTGTATTAAAGCTGCTACAGTTAACAATCTTCTACTATCAATATGTTTCCTTCATAGGGGAGAATTGATGACAGAACTGGATTTTTTCCTGCTAATTTTGTTCAAAGAGTGCAACAAAATGAGAAGATTTACAGGTGTATCAGGACGTTCATTGGCTGCAAGGAACAAGGACAGATAACTCTGAAAGAGAACCAGGTAAGATCCTCTGTGCTGGACCCCCACTGGACTAGAGCATCCAGCACTCTTACCAATGACTGAAGGGAAAATTGCGTGAGATGAGGAAAGGCAGATTTTTTCTTTGCAATTTTACAAGATCTATTATTTGTATGGTAACAGTGTCTAGTAGCCAGTTAAGAGCAGTATTTGCCTTGTGCAAACACATACTCAATGTCTAACATAGCCTGAATTTTCAGTCTCACAGACATTCATAGTGATGCTTTACCTATTTCACACTCTCTTACTGACTTCAGAAGGATGAATACAGAGTCTTAGCAGTAGACCTTGTGTGCCTGAAAAATGATCTGTTTTTCTCCTCACTATTAGATGTAATCTAATACAAGACAGTGGCTCCCTCCCCAGACCTTAACTTACCTAAAGATCTAAACACAGCCCATTGTCCTTGCTTCAACAGGAACAGAATTAAGACAACATCACACAAAGCAGTAAATCCTAAATGTAACTCTTCTTCTCCAATTGCAAGGTATATTCAATATTTAATTTTTTGTATCACCACTTCCATACCCTCTCTACAGGCCGTATTATATCCTAAACTATAAGTGCTCCTGTGAGCTAAAGGACACCACATACAGTGAGGACTTGCAGGGTCCATTCATCCTGGTGTATTTTCAGCAGCTCCTTCTGCTTTGTGTCCTTTAGGTGGGTTCACTAAGCACAAGCCAAGACTCAAAACCTGCATCAAGGGACAGGTTTGTGGCATAAGGTCATGTAAATAGGAGGATGATATACTAAGGGTGATGCACAGCATGAGTTCTCTGACACCTGGATGCAGTAAAAAGGTAGATTTTTCTCACTGCATCTTGTGAGGCCTAATGTTCTTCCACATGTTTAGGTCTTTCCTTTTCTGTGGCAACTGTGTCACATCACCAGAAATGGTTTGCCTTACAGTGTCTGGACAGTCACTGATTTTAATAAAGTAGAGAAGTCAGAACCAGTGTGGACTTCAGGGCCATAGATTTTTCCATGCAGAACTTCTTTAACACTTCACTCCATTGGTGGATAAGATTAACTTACAGCTTTGCTGTTGCTGCTGCTTTATGGCATAGCAAAACATACAAGTGCTAACAATCTTTGGGTGCACACAGCTTTTTAAGGAAGGCATGGAAAAGCAGTGGCCAGAATATATTTTAACTGTACACACAGTACATTGGGCAGCCCTGCAGCTGCTAGAAAGAAAGTTCTTACATTCTTTTTACCCAACATCTCTTTTAATTTTTTTTCTGTCTGTGCACACAGACAAAAGAAATATTACCAAAGCAGAACAAGAACCTTTGGAGGCTTAGTGTTCTAAAATAAGCAATACACACAGGCAAAGGTAGGAAATTGTAGTGTTGGAATATGGCATGCCAGCATGAGGGAATGGTCAAGATCTGCGTCACTTCTCATTAATGGGCATACCAGATCATCTCTGTCAGCATGGCTACTGCTGCAAGCAGTGAGAGCCATGTTTCTTGCCTCAGTTCTCACAAAACCACGGTTTCCAAGTGGGCAGGTCTGACAGCTTCATCTAAACACAAGGACCTTCCTATTGTCCCTATTTCATAATAACCTCACAAAGGGAGCTTGAAGTCAGGGGTGCTCCATCGTCTCTAGCAAGGCAGGAGGTAAAGAAAGGAATGAATCTACCCTGTCTCTCTACTACCTCTTTTTTTTTAGAAACCTTTTTCAGCTCTGTCTCAAGCCGACACAAATGTTGAGGCTGAATATGAATGCTGTTGGGTGCTTGGTCCACGTGGGAGAGGCTTCAGAGGAAGAAAGAAATAAATATTTGTTGTGAAACGGGGCAGAGATCAGACTGCACAAACACATGAATGCAGAGACATGAGAGGAAAGGAGCACAGCAAATAGATCCTGCTCCACTCTCATACAAATTATGCAAAAAGGGGACATTCAAGTAACTTGAAGGCCATTTTGAGTAATTTCCAGGTGGGACAGCCACAATGTTGCCGTGGACACTCATCTGCTCCCCATTCTCCCTCCATACAGGGCACAATTTTTTGTATTTTTTTTAATAAAAGAGCAACTCTGCCTTCACTGTGGAAAAACTCTAATTGTGAAAAACATTTTAATTGTTATTGGGAATTTTTTACTTTAAAAATTTATTTTATATTTCCAAAGTCAAATTTCCTTTCTTCTTTCTTCAGCTATTTCTCTTATTTTCTGTCCTTTTTTTCTCCATTGTTTTCCATGTGAAGCAGAGATAGTAATAGGGGAAGGCATGAAACAAAAAAGTCATCTGAATGGGACTTGTGGGAAAACTTTGGCAGAATTTTTTGTTTGTCTTTTGTTCTATTGGAAATTTCTGTGGGACGTCATCAGCCATTTTACCTGTGTCCAGGCACAGTGTTCAGAGTGCTGTGAGTGCAATATATCTGCTATGTGCAAAGCACTGACTTCTTCCAGATTAGCAAGAAGAGGTGATTATTCATCGTTACTAATTCCTGTCAAATCTCACTTTAGCTACAAAAACTCATTAACTGGTCTAATAAATACCTATGACTAGGGTATGGCGAAGTCACTTCACTGAGTCACTTTCCGTGTGGTCTAACAAGAGTACAGAACCTCTCTGACAATGAAGACAAGGATGATATACTAACAGAAAAACTTATCCAGTGATAATAATATGAATTTTCTTTATTTTGCTTGATACCTTCCATGGTTTATCCTTCAGATCTCTGTCCCCTTTATGCCCTATATGAATTTTTCTGGGTATAGAGTCTACTCTTGTAAGGCAAAAGGCAATATATTAACATCAACAAAGCCACATGACTACCCTAAGAAAAGCCATTTTAGGCAAGCAGGGATATTTTCAAAGTTTGAGGCACAGTGAGTGAGACTTTTTCTGGAATCATTTGGCAATATCATGCCTTGGAAATAACATTTGGAGCTTCAGCTTCATGCAAACCTTTCTGGCAAAGCCAATATTCAGGGAGAGGGCTGAAGAATAACCACACAATTTGTTCATCCATCTTGAGCAATATGCGTGAGCTAGTCTTCACACAGGATCCCTTGAAAATTTCACTATGCAATATGAAACCCAGCCTGGAGCAGAAAAAGTGTACTGCTTCAGAGACACCAACATCTTGGAGTTCAGAGTTCACTTATAGCTTTTTGAGTCTTAAAACCAATTCAGAAGATGACTGGGCACCACAGGGCTCAATCAGGGATCTGTAGAAGGTAAACAGGAATAGCCCTTCACATAAGTAAAGCAAGATTATCAATGAAGAAACCACACCCAGCCAATTTCTGTGGCTCTCCACACTTTTAAGCTGTCTCACAAACAATATGAACTGCATCATTTCCAACTCTGATTGATTGTACCATCACTTATATACATAAAATTTTCTCCAGCCTGTAACTTCTTCCCTAGACTACCCAAATTCATTACCACACATTATACAAATACTTCTTTGCATGATAATAGGCTCTGATTTGACCTCTGTTCACAAAAGAAAAGAAACCACAACATCTAATATATCATCAATAGTTGGAAAAGCATCTCTTAAAATGTCTTTAAGGTATTTGATCATCGTATTTTTAAAGAAGTCAAAATAATCTGCTGTTTGAATGTCTGCTTTTACTTTGAAAAAAAAATCCTACTCACAGTTTCCTGGCTGCCTCTAACATCTACAGTCACACTAATACAAGTTACTTTAGAGCTGGGCTTTTTGTAATTAAATAACACAATTGATTTTAAATTGCACAAATGATCTTGAGCAACAGAAATTACCCCACACTGTGACATTTGTAACAAACTGGGAATCAGAAACTCTTTGCCTCATCCAGATATGCACTCTGAGTTTACATAAAAGTCAGTGCAACAGATCCATTTAGTGGTGGGTGTTTTATAAGTGCCACATTTCCACAAGGCTAGGCTTAATAAGGCAGGATTAGAGGACAGGTCTACAGACCCAGGAAATCTCTCAGGTCTCCTGATTAGCCTGAGTCCTTTGCTGCTACCTGGCTTTTCACCTCATTTTTTAGGAGTTACTTTATGTCCCCATATTTTTGGGATACTGTAAAAGAAGCTGAGCTTCTAAGATCATGACTCAGCTGCCTTTGAAAATCAGCTTCATCACGGTGACTTATGCATTCAAATTAAATCACTTAAAAAGCAAACTCAACACTGAAAGAGATGTTGCAGTTCTTCATGTGCTCCCCAGCTCTAAGCGCTGCACTTCACAGCTAGGCTGATAGGGAACAGGGTCTTTCTCCAGCTATCTCTGATTTCCATTGGCGTCAGTCTTGCTGAGAAGGGATGGGTGTCCCCGTTCATTCAGGGGTGCTGAGTGGCACACAAGATTTGCAAGAGTCCAAAACAAGGGCACAGATCATTATGCATGCAGTTCAGTCCAGGCCTTCTTTAAAACCCTGAGTGATACAGGCAAAACAAGCTGATGTTCTCGGTCCAAAAGCCAGTGAAACAACTGACATAAAACCCTTCATCATCATTTTCACTATAACTGGATGGGTATGGAAACTGAACTGCTTATCATTTCCATCCACAAGGCTCACATAGGGAAGGACTTCAGTGCACTGGCAGCAGCAGATGTAGAAGCTCACAGTGTCCCTGTGCTGTCATTCTTGCAAACAGAAGACTTGAACTTGCAGACCTCTTGACCTGGCACTGTCTGCAGGCTCCAGGACAGCTCTTGAAACTCTACTGCCCTCATAACCTAGGTCCTGCTTCATCAGAACCAGTCTGTGGCTGACAGATAGGTTAATTATGTGGAAGAAAGAAGAGAAGACAGCTGCAAAAATTTACAGCAAGTTCAAAATTACTCCCAAACAAAGAGAACTGGACACTTAAGCCCAAATTCAAAGCCCAGGACTTAGAAGAATATGAAAGTGTTAATGACCATGCATCTTAAAGGGCAATTTCCTAATTGTTATATCCCCCACCTGCTCAGGGCTGACTGACAGATAAAAAATTCTCAGAGCAGATGTTCACAAGTTCAGACAACAGTCACAATCTGAACATTTGTTTTGTTTTTAGTGTTTTGAGTATTTTTTTAAAGAAAATGAGACGAAAGAATGGGGAAGTAACTTTATAATATTAGATCCCACTTTCAAATAGTTCTGAAGATAACTTCTTGAGTGAGAAATAGCCTGAGATGTTGTTTCTTACCCTGTGGCTTACTCCACTACTAATCTCTTGAGCCAGCATGCAGGGGAAAAACCCAACTGTCCCCCTTTGTGTTCCTACCAAATTCACTGGAGAGTGGCTGCTCTGGCTCACTTTTCTAGTCAGGCCAGAAGCCTGCCCCCCAAAACATTCCAGCCTGAGTAGCTGCCATTTTAAGCAGTTTCCAACTTTATACAGAAAACCATGACCACCTGTTGGTACCTGTGGTACATTGTGCCTTCACAACCATCATATTTGCCACCTCTCATCAGGGCTGATCCTCAACAACAGCTGATTCATCGGGTGGGATCCAAAACTCTGGATGCTACCATGCCCTCATCCAGGATTACTCCAGATTTACACCCATGTAAGAAAGTCAAGAGCCAAATCCCAAGGCTACAACTTGTGGGTGAAATCCTTGGCAGCATTCATAAAAGGGGATGAGAGCAAAAGTGGCCATAGATGGTGTTTTATTCAGTCTTCTCTGAAAACTGCAGAATTTGGAGCAGCTCCAGGGCTTTGCAAAGTTCCAGCAGCTGTCACAGACCCAGGAGACCTCCTGAGTTGCATAGGATTATGAAAGTGTGGCATACTGTGGCCAAGCTTACTCTGCCCCTGAACCCTCCCCTTCCTTGGAAAGTAGTGGGAAAAAACTCTGCCATCTGGGATCTGGCACATGAAAGGCTTAGTGTCTCAGTATGAGAGAATTTCAGCTGGAATCTGGGAGAATTCAGATCTATGCATTGGTATGTAGAGTGAGAGTTCTTACATAAAGGCATTATACTCCTCACACTCAGTGAAAATCTAAAGTTATTGCTGTAGCAGAGCACTCTAATTCATATCAAGGAGCACTCAAACCAACAGAAAAAAATATATAATAATAATACCTACCCCACACCACTGAAAAAAGAAGAAATCTGCCATATTTCTCACTCCAAAAACGAAGTAAAGTAGTGTTCAGAAAACCCAGTATTTTTCTGTTGTCCACAGATCATTCTGCTGACAATACAAGACAACAGGGAAAAGCACTCTGTTCTTCCATATGTTCTGAGCAGCACAAGAGAGGTTAAGCAGAAAAATGCATCAGGGTTAGTGAGCAATGTAGATCTGCTGGAGCTGTGATTATTCTGGGGATTCTATCAAAAAGCTAGATGTCTTGCAGACATCTTCAGTTAGGAGAAAAGCACAGTGGTGGAGTGAATCATTACTTTTAACCAGCCAGGTCTAGTTATGGAAAAGGTGCAAAGGCACACGGCAGTAGGAATCAACTGAGAAGGGGAACTTTTCAACTAGTGCTCTCTCCCACACTTGGACAGTCTTCCATAATTGGCCATCCTTAGTCTTGTGTTTCTCTCATCCTTTCTTTCTCAGAGACAGAGAACAACATGTAGCAGTAGTTAGAAACACCTTTCCGTGTCCGTGTGCTTTGCACTTCTCTGTTCTGAATGGTGATGTGACTGCAGCTGAAGCAGATGCTGTGCTGGGGATTCATGACATAAATGAGTATGGCTGTTTTGCAACAGAACCTAAACTAGACAGCATCAATTCTAGACCTCTCCCACGCTTTCCGTGTGATTTAGCCCAAACAACAATACATTATTCTTTCTAATTGCATGTCAGCCCTGTTGGTGTGCTCAGTCATTCTGCCCCAGGGATCCAATTCAGTTAGTGTTGAGTAGGTTAAGTAAGAAAATTAATGAGTCCATTTACTTTCCAAAACTTTGTTTGCAGGTAAAGAGATCCACCTCCCTATTTCCAAATAGTGGAGGTGGCAAATAGGAATCATCTTCACCTCCTTCTTATGACATTTCATTTCCCTCTGGCAGCATCAATGTTGCTAATAAATTTTATGTATGCAACAACAGGACAAGCTGGCCCAGAACTCAGATGTGGTATTTAGGTGTCACCCATAATAGTCATGCCGAAATGGATTTATCCAGGAACACTTTAGAGCTATTTTTGTTCATTTCATATCCTCTGAATTATTGTAAATAAACACTGCAAATACTTATCAGACAGAGATGAGTGTTAGTCCAGAGAGAGGGCTGGCACTGACATCATGAGAAATCAGTATGTTGGAGAGGTCTCAACAGGACCGTCAGTTTTCCAGCTATATTTTAACCTTGTTTGACTAGTAGGAAATATATAGTTCTTTGGCACAGACCTTTGAAAACAATTCTTTATTTGGTGTGGTGCTGTGCCCAGTCTAAAGTGCTTGTGCCACTAGGCTCTCAAATGGCTTGGCCATTGCCAGATGTTTCAAGAAGGGCCTTAAAGTGGAAATGCCTGATATCACAAAGGTCATGAGGAAAAGAAAATCTTTACCATAATGTAATATTTGTGCTGTTATAAAGACCACATGATTTCACAACTGCTTCCCTGTGGAGTAGGTGTTGTGGAAACACGCTCATAGAGCTGGGTTCAGGTCACACGTTTTGGTATCCAAAACAGGCATATGTAGGTGCAAGGGCTGAGTAAATAACATAACCCACTGCTCATCTGAGAAGTACCAAGGCTCCTTTAACATGCAAAAGAGAATATGCTTGCATTCAGGTCAGCTGCTACAAGAGACACACAATTACTTTTCCCCACACCGTGTTGAGGGAGTCAGCTCATGATTTGAAATACCCCTTCCTCTCATACATAGACAAACTAAAGCATGATCATTACAGTAGGCTGAAGTCATAATTCAAGTTTCAAAATCTTTTATCCACCACAAAATTCTTCACAATTGTAATGTCTCTCATGTATATGTGGCAATTCAGGGAGACGGGATAAAGGCAACTCTCTAAATATATGAGTTTGAGATTCTTATCAAAGCAGTGAGAGCCCAACAGGGATTGTTCTACTTACAGAAGTAACTAGCAGGATGTCCAACCTACCTGATAAATACCCTGGAATAATTTGTCTCTTTGATCATGGCAAAGAGTTTAACATTTTCATACCTTTTTTGTATTCAGATTTGTGTGACTTCTGAAAAGGAACACGATGGCTTTATCAAAGTATACAGTGGGAAGAAGAAAGGCTTTGTCCCCATAGACGTCTTAGAAAACATCTGATTCCAACAGCCCACTCACTGCAGTAGGAGCCCTTTGTTGGCAATGCCTGTCTGCCTCATCTCACACTGTGTCAACCCAGATGGGCTGTCTTACAGATGTTCAGGGAAATAGTGAGAAAACTGCAACAACAAGAAGAAAAAGACATTTAGACTGCCACAGCAACACTAAAAATATGAAAAGTTGAATGTTTGAAAGAAAACGTAGTCAGAAACCACCAGGGAAATGAGAAGTCCTTGGATACTGACAGGAATAAGGTAAGGGGGGGAAAGAAGCCTGGGCTGATTTCTGGTGCAAGATGGCTGCTACAGCCCTGATGGAGGCAGACAGCTTGTTCTGAAGGACTAAACTCGTGTCCTGTTCTTGTGTCTTAGAAAACTGTTGGACTGCTTTCTTGTTTGAAGTGTGTATTTTGGGGGAGGGGGGGAAATACCATTCAAACTGTCCTCATACTACAGTCCAATGCTTGTAGTAAAGTGTGGCTGTGGTTCTACAGTTTTGTCCCCAACACCAACCGAGTTTAAGCGTTTAGTCCTGGTGTTTAGTCTCATAACAAATCAGTTTGGAGACACCGTGTGAATGTCAGTTCGAGAAATGCACTGTGCCCTGGAAGCTGGCAACTTTCTCTTTCTGTGCAATCTTCCCATAGGAAAGAGTAGCGAACGTGTGTGTCCTTTGTTTTCTCTGTATATGAACAAAAGCTCTCAGCGTATGTTGGGTGTGTGTTGGCTGCTCTCATAGGTCACAAAAATACCTGGTCCTTGGATTCACAAGCCTGCTTGGAAGCATAGCTCTGTGTTTCCTTCACCTTTATCTGGTGATACAGAAAATGGGCAAAATGCTGGGAGACAGCCACAGGCTTGAAACATTTTATATTTTTCTGTGTTTATTGCACTTAAAACATTTTATATATTAATCCTATTTATAAAAAATAAAACTGTTATCTAACCCACTGGAAGATGAAAAATGTTAGGAAAGGACATTAGGCTGCACACAGGACTGAAGTCTCTAATTATCAAAATGAAGAACTCATGACAGAAAGGCACTGAGTGTCTTTGTGGTGTGTTCACACACCAAAGCTTTCTTCTCTATTTGCTAAACAGAAGTTTTGCAGACTCAGCAGTAAATACACCAACATAAATTTTTCCTTGGCATAAACCACCGTGATCATCCCTTGAGTCTTTTCCACGCTAGTGAGGCTGTGCAGACATCCCTGTTTTGTCCATATAAGCCTCCACCTTCAAACATGTTTTGGGCGCAGGAACCTTTCAGTACTGGGGAGCAGTCTGTGGGACCTGTGGGTCTTGACCAAATTACACAAGTCAGTCAATGCCAATTCTGTTGTAGAGCAGGCACCCTATGATATTTGAAGACAGGGAACCTAATTTCCAAGTATTTAATTCGATGTAATTGCACCAAATACACTTAAACAGCTTAGCATGTATTATGACGTAGAGATTAAGCCCTACCCTAAAGCTCCCTGCTGAATTCATGCCTTCTTTGACTAGTTTGAAACTGAATGCCTGTCTTTTCTGTGATTAACCACAAATCGGTGTCCTAAATCCTGATACTGCATGCCAGGCTAGTATAGGCCTTTGCAAAGTTGATGCTCTTTCTAAAAAAGCAGTTACTGGTCTTGTTCCCATATATTCAGGCAGTTGGAATCTGTGTTGCATAGCCCAGGTCTCAGTAGCTGAGATGCCCTATTTGAACAGCTGGTCTTGCTCAAAGCCTTATAAAATCCAGGGGAACTCTACCCTTGACCAGAAGTTCTCAGAGCAGATTGGTCTTCAGCCTCTCAAAGACATATTTTGAAGCCCTTATGTATGATTTAATTGTAGAAGAAGTTGCAGGGCTGTCAGCTGCTGAAATTATGGCCCATTGTAATGTATCAGTCCATACTGATTATTAACAAACTCCTGGCTGATCCAGTATCTGATTTCATATCTTCTGTGGGAATATCAGCAGGTTTTTTTTCCACTTCAAACAACATTTGCTTAGCTCATTTTCCTAAGTAACCAATAAACTCAGTGGAAGAGGATTCTGATAAGCCTTAAGGATCAAGAGGAAAAACAGTAGAGACATATTAATCCACTCTGCTTTATAAGATTATTTTTTTTTATGTATATATTCACCCGCTCAAAAGAAAAACTCAAGTGTGTTACAATTAAAGTATTTCCTACCTTTGATCAGGCCTGTCAAGTGGACAAAAGGAAGTCTGTATTAATCTATACATATGTGCTATTGTTTACATGATTGCATCATACTGTGATTCCCCCCTATATCAGTCTTCTATGACTTTGATTTATCCCTACAATGTGCATCAAATTATTCAAAGAATTATATGAATATTACCTAAAAATCACAATGGCCTTTAATCAATGTCTGTTTGATTCCTTTTGATACTGAGCAATAAATAATAAAGTGACTGAGTAAAAACAAAACAGGCCTTATGTAAACTGCATTACATCTGAGGAACTATTGCTTCTGAACCAAAGCTTTCATGTCTATATTTTCTTTGTGGTTTTGGTTGGTTGGTTGGTTTTGTCTTTTTACTGGGCTTTTGCAGCTGTTCAATGTGTAGATGTAATTTATGCCTAATTTAGCAAGAAGCACATATCATACATGAGTCTTACTTTAAGCGTGTGATTCATTGGCTATTTCCATGCTTAAAGCTGAAGTACTTTGCTAAATTAAGGTCATTTTACTCAAATTTATTTTGAATGCCTTACTCTGAATGCAGACAAGTATCTCATCACTTTTTTTACTACCATATGCAGTTTGCAATAGATACTGTGTTAGCAAGCAGTTAAAAATCAGACAGAAGATGGAATGGATTTTATCTGACATGCTCAGAAAAACTGAATTTTAGGCGATAAATGCTGCTCAAATTTAATTTAATATTCTGCTTAATAAAGACTATGTGATGGTTGGAAGGAGAATAGAAGTGTACGTGTCTTGGCTTTTTTGCATCAGACTACGGAATCTTCAGTTACCCACCTTGAAGAACATTCACTAAACCCATCAGCAACAGCTGTTACTGAGCATTTCCATTTAAAATTTACAGCACTTGCATTTGCCACATTTAACAAGCCATTTCTAAAGTATTTCTGCAATGTATGTAACATGTGGACTCAGAGGGAAGTTGTGTGGTGGGGCCACCCTGAACATTTGTTTCTGGCATATCAGAAAGTAGTTTTAGCCATTCAACATCTCATCACAGCATAAAACTGGCTCTAGAATATTTTCATAAGTGCTAGGAACAGTTGACCAACATGAACTGAGAATGAGCTGCCTGAATCATGATTTTCTCTCATCAGTAAATAACACAATATCCCAGTTTGCTACGACCTTTTTCCACATTTGGCCATTTTGACTCAGTGACTCCATCTGGAGATAAGTGCTGCAGCACAACACCATTCAGCTGTGGATTCATTGCCCCAGGGGAACTACCACACTTGTGCCTAAAAACATTGGATACCTTTAGAATTGCTTATAGGCCTTTTTTCTAATTATTTGTCAAGATTCGGTTGACTAGATATAGCACTCAGTGCCATCAGAGGAACCTGCACAGGGTCAGCAGAAAGTGACGTGGGAGATTTGGAAGAGCTGCAACCTTCTAAAGAAGCCACTGGAGACCATGTAAGTTTTCTAAAATGGAACTACATTTGTAAAATGAACCCAATTCATTTATTTAAATATGTACAGACAAGTCTGATTTATTGAGCATTTAAAAGACATCTTTCTTTCCATAAAGGATGCTGAATAAATGTAGTATGCCATCTCAATCTTATCCCATTTAAATCCAAAGGAAAAAAGAACCCTTGAATGCCACAGGAACTAAAGATCATTGTCTCACAAAAGGCTCATCAATGTTACTGTTCTCCCAAAAGCCTATGATGTAATTTGTCTGCTCTATTTATGGATCTGTGCCAGTTAACATCTGACTACCACATATCTTGTACTTTTTACAGTACCTCTGAAGTTACTGGTCCTGATTATTATTTGAAAACTAGAAAAGAGGTGCATTTTTTCACCTTTTTCTTTCTATAGAATTTCCTTTACTGGCTGGTGGGTAAGGGTGGCTTCCTAAATACAACACATAAAATATAAGGAGGGAGAAGTGTGAATGATATTCCCATGCATACTCCTTCTGTACTTTGCTCTACTACAAATAGGATCAGACCAACACAAGTGTTTCATTTCATATTTGAGGCATTTCATAATAAATGTGGTCCCAAATTATCATCCAGATTTCGCACACTACATTTTGCAAAGCAAGGAGAATAAATATTTCTCCCAGTGGGAATATATGTCATCACAACGTTGAGTTTTCCACGGCTAAAAAGAGCATCTGGATCTAAGAGGTACATGAGAGTTATTTTTAAAACCATCCTTTATATAGAAAACCGTTATGTGCCTGGAGAATGAACACTTGGCAGGGTTGGTACAAAAGAGGCCCAGAAAAACTTAGTACATGCAGGTCAGCATGTACATCCATCTCCTGAGTGGCCCAATAAATTCTGCGTAGAACTTGCCTACATTAATGTCATTTGTTCAATCAAATAAGTTTAAACTAATTTCTTATTTTATTCATGTACATACAAGCAACACAGGCATATGTAAATACGTATGTAATTTTACATTCATTAACATCAACCCAACTGCGAGAGTACACGCCCTTAAAAAATCTGTCATGACTGAATTTTTCCTTATCTTACTGTGCTCAGCACCAAGTTACAATGGTGGATGGTGCCCAGTAAGTACTGAGACAGGCAGCTAGATGGAAGTTTTATCTGTTTTAGACAATGTAGATAACATACAAAGCCAGAGTTGCAGCAGTTGAACTGGAAATAATGCAATACATTGAGCAGAGCCTAGATGCTCACTGAAGTGCACATCGTTCATCAGGCAAAGAGAGGACTGCATGCCATGTACAAAGTGGCAGCCTGAAAACATTGTCAGAACATCATGTAAATCATACTGCTTTGACCCAGGTGGCTCACAATAATGAGCTATTGAAAATGAAGAATAACTTCTCCTGGGAACCCTGAAGGAGAGGAAGCCAGTAGGCTTTAAAAAGTGCTAATCAGTCACACATGCACAGCATGAGAAGCACACCTAAGTCTACGTTCATTAGAATGAAGAAAATCAACGTCTGGATAATTACTATGCTACCAGCAGTTTGCCTGCTGAGGGGGTCAGAGGCTGACAACACAAAACTGAGAGACCGTGAGAGCTGTTTCAGCTTTGCATCACAAACAGGAAAAAATGAGACATAGCTGTGGGTAAAATTCAATGTTTAATAGAAGCAGTGCAGCAGTGGTACTGAAGCAAACCCTTCAATGTGTGTTGTCTGTTCCATGTAGCCCTCTCTTCCCAGCAGGGCCAGTCTGGGTGGCCACACCAGCAGATCCCACCCCTTGCTCTCTTCCAAGGACAGCACTTGGACATGCAGGTGCATGAGCACAATTGCAAAGCAGACCTCTGGGCTCTTTCCCAACTACCCATCCCATGCCAACAGAGCCAGCCACTCTTCATTTCAGCCACTGTCTTTCCAGCCACTCTTCATTTCAAGAGTCATGCCAGCTCAGTTGCTGGCTGGCAACTTCTTGCCCTTGTGTCTTGCAGAAGAAAATAATAATAATAATATAAATAATCCTAAGGAAAACAGGAGACAAACAAAGCAGCAGTCCTCAAAACCTTGGAGTCTGGCCTTCCTGCACACCCCTACAGTGTTGCAAACTGCACTGCAAAAAATGGTGGTTCTTTGTGCCTCCCTGAGAGGCGTCACTCACCTCTTCTACTCCTGGTCCTTCTGTCTGGGCTGGTTGCAGCACCTTTCTCACCAGCCATCCTCATTTTACACCCAGAGTCCCACTCTGTCCTGCCAGGAGAAACATGTTGGGCCCATCCAATGCCTTTGCTCTGTTAAATGTTTGCTGTCAAGCTAGTTGTCCCAAGAAAGGCAAGTCTGGCATTGGCCCTGGCTCAGCAGCCTTCCCACATGGACATCTATGAACCAGTTGAAAAAGCATCTTTCAAAGGGATATGGGCCTTCTGTGAGCCTCATCCCCACCAGCACAGGGGATGGACAGGATGAAGGATGGAAGGGGGAAACCTACCTTATTTTGAGCCTTTGGAACAAGTCTGTGTCTCTAAGCCCAAGTGTTGCATGAGTCATACTAAACATGGAAGAGCAATCTCTGGTTTTAGCCCATCCACATTCTTTATTACTCTGTATCTCCAAATTTTGGCTCAAGAAATGCAAAGTGAATGCAAACCTCTCTTGCTTTCTCCTTCACTCACTCCACATCCTAATCAGCTGTTGCCTTGTGTCTTTCTGCTCAGTCTTGCAAAGGTCTCCCCTTCCTAGCTTTTCTCCTCCTGCCACAGGTGATGCTTTCTGCGTCTATTACCCAAGGCACAGCGACATCATCCAGCCCCATTGGTGTACCTGTATCTCAGCCAGGGCTGAATGTGGCCAGCACAGCCATGGACAAAGTAATTCATCTGAGTACTATTAGTTAAACTGATAGCTACTACTGTGGTGTGACAGTCTAGAAAAGCCCACTGGAGCAAGGCAGGGGTGGGGGGTGTGTTATCGGTATTTATATAGTTTGTAGCATTTTACAATGTAAATAAAGTGGTAAATACACAAAAATGGTCCAAGACAAAATTAATAGCTTACTCTTACCCCTCATCTTACACCTGCAGCTTTTAAACTGCCTGCTGTAGTTTTCCTGTAGAGATCCGTACAGTCCTGTGGCTTCTAGAGGTTACTGTAATACACATTACTAGTACAACTGACAGGCAAATCTGCTTTACTGACATCCCGCAACTAACTCACAGGTGTTTTATGGAAAGAACAGAAAATTAGTTTAATTCCTGTACTTAAATCTTCGTTGGATGCTAAGGCATTTCTTACAGTTTTTGTTAGGAGTGCAAAAGCTCCCACATACCCAGACTGGAAGAGATACGCTTCTTCCTGAAGACTGCAGCGCCAAGAGCACTGCTATCCTTCACATCACTTGCAAGGCTCTGCTCTCTGAAGACCCCAGAGACACCACAAGGAACCCGTGCTGATTCTCCACCCAAGTACTGGGAGTGCAATGGGTCATTCAAGCCTGCATGCAGTGTTAACTGGGACAGCTTCTGTACCCTGCACACTTACATGCATTTTGTTCAAATAAAAGGTGGCAGGCTGGGCCTACCTGTATCTACCTGCAGACAATGAAGCCTTGTTTGTAGGCTAGATCTCAGCTGCCCTGCAGCAGGGCTGGAGTGCAGGGTCAATTAGCTGTGCAGAAAGCACCACTTCCTAGTCTGGGGTCAGGCAGCATCCGCCCAGGTTTGTCCATATTGTATTCCCAGGTCATGATGCTGTAGCTTGGTTTCTCAAAAATCCCAGTGGCCTTTATGTTAGCTCATGTGACATTAGTAAAGGTTGTAAAAATAGTCTTCTTCTCTGCATAATGCACCCCCCCAACACACAAACCCAATTGCCATAACACATCAGCTGAGAGATCAGATGCTGGAGCAGACACACAGTTCTTCATCTGACTGCACTGTACTCACCCTTCAGACTTCAGTTACGTGGAGTCCGGTAATTGAGAAGAAAGCGCCTTAATTTCTTGAGTTTTCAGTGCTTTTTAAGAAGTCTTCCTGCTTCAGTGCTCCAATTATGCCCCTCATAGATTTAGCTCACTAGTCACATTTAATGCTAGCAATTAATGAAACAATCTGCAGCGAGCCAGAGGCATCAAAGGAGCCTCTAGCCTTCAGTACTATCTCTGTGAATGAACTCTGCCTGCCAGATCAGTGCAGTAAGGGTGGTAAAAGTATAGCCACTTTTGCTCTCCTGGTGGTTCTACCTCCAGACTAAGCCGGATCATCCTCAGCCCCTAAAAGTCCTTTCTTGAAGGCAGGCATCACCAGGCAGTGGTCTTTGCATATTTTAACTTAAAGATCAGGATGATACCCCTTGGCCCTTCTGAGTAATACCACTTTCATAGCCAGCATTCAAAGATATTGTTCTTTTGTAAGTAAGATTTCACCCTCTTTTAAGCAACATCACTGTGGTTTTGGTCTCAGACCAGTCAAGCAAAGACCCAACAAGAAGATAGAGCAGCATCTAATGTAATATTGTAGCCTCTGAGTCTCCCCACAAAAGGATGAAGACTCAGCACCTGCTTAGTGGAAATCCAAGCAGAGGTGGGATAAGTGCCTTGCCTTCCCAGCACCCCCACTATCTCGGGAGCCAAGGAAGGAAGAGCTGACAGTGCTAATGAGATATGTAACAGGTGATGTAATTATCATCTGAGAACCTGAGTAGGATAAGACAGATGTTACTTTTAGGGTTCATTGCTCTATTAGTGGCACCTGTTAACCAGCTTACATCATTCACCCCTTGGCACACCAGAAACAGACTAATATTAAATGAACTGGTTTGAGTAAAACCAAATAAGTGTAGGTGATACCAAAGCCATGCTCGAGGCTTCCCTTACACAGTGGGAGTCCCAGCAGGAGCTGTAAACAGGGACATAAATGACTTTTAAATAAAGTAAATATGCCATTCCTGCTTCCTGAGAATCTGTCTCTAATCTATTATGTCACCACAAGCCCCTTGTTCCCAAAACAGAATCACCAGCTTTGCACAGAGCTGCTGAGGAATGGTGACTCTCTTCTCAGCTGCAGGCTGAGAAATAAGCTAGTTAACCATGGGTTTGAGGTTACTGTAGGAGGGAGGGCCCAGCTGACATCCAGCTGATCAGATTATGTGGTGCTGAGGAGTGGAGGAATGGCATAGAGGGAACGGCACAAGGAGCCTTTAAGTGTGTGATTGAGCCACAGGTGATTGTCAAATCACAGTCAAGCACTTGCAAAAATGTCCAACATGACAGGTCATCACTAAAATAGGCAGGATGTGTTTAGGTGCTTGATTTTGCCCTAGAGAAGATGAAGGGAAGCAAGAAGACTTTATGGATCAATTTAATCCCCAGCTTCCTGTGTGGAATATCACAACAGTGGTTGTATTCTGTGTGATGTTTGGAGTTGTGTTCATCCATGCTACTGAAGGCTGAGAACAAGTGGACAAGGGTGATAAAAATCCATTAAACATGTGACAAGGTAAGTGAGTTAAGACCGTAAAGCACTTTGAGTCTCGTACCTCTAGAGTCCAAAGTGTTACCAGTAGACAGACACTGGGCAGCAACCAGTGCTCTATAAATCACTGTAGACTGAATTAGATTAAATCTAAAGTTACACCCACAAAAAGTGTTGCTCTTGTTCTTAGGCTTGTCTGATTTTGGGGAGCAACATAAGAGCTTAAAGGAAGGTGGTGTTAACAGTGTCAACAGGCACAGAAGAAATCTATTTTGTGCCACTAGTCCAACTTGACAGGAGAAAAGAACTTTATCTTTTCAAGTTGTGTTCCCTCATTTAAATATTTTTCAGGTAATTAATACTGGGCACCAACAGAGTTGATGTTCCTTGAAGAAGAGTGAAATATTTGTTACCCTTCTTGTCTTCCTTCCTGAAATGATTGAGGTGAAAGAAAGGTTAGAGAAGAGAGTCTTTTCTTGGTTGTCTTATTTCTCTTTTGTCTTTCACATTGGTTCCAGGAATGGAAAGTCATTAATCACCTATCAAGACAGCAGATAGGAGTTGCCTTGGGGTTAGAGAGGATTGGAAAAGATCATTTAAGTATGGCAATTAATTGAAATGAGTAAAATGGGGACAGACTCTTTATCCAAAAGTAAGTAGCAAGTGATAGGAAACAGATTTGGACTGGTATTAAGAAAAATTAAGTGAGGAATCTTAGCTGATAAAGACTGAAAGTAGAAAATTAGTTATAAAGTAAAAAGAAAAAACAGTAAAAGAATGGGGAAAAAGGTTTATAGTGATTATCCCAGTTTATTTATTGTTTTAAATTAGTCAGCTGAAAACCTCTGGCTCTGCCTTTCCTCCTAATTATGTTAGCTATGTCAGTTCTATACAGAAGAAGCAGCGGGAGCCAAACAGCAGCACCTTTGAGGGTCCCGAAGAAGAATGTTTCAGGCAGTGATTGTATTATGCATGTCTGTGACAAAGTTTTCTCTCCCAGTTAGACTTCGGAGACACTGCAGGTATATCCTGGAATTCTGCAGCTGCTGACTTGCACGAGCTCTCATTTCATCTTTTGCTGTTTTTAGCCATCCTGTGCTTTTGGCATAGCTGCCAGCAATTCCACCATCCTTCTCTTCACACAAGCTTTCCTCTGTGTAAAGGATGCACTGGGCAGCTCCTGCTGACCACTCATCTCTCCCAGATTTGCTGCAGACTCACAGTGAGATTTTTTACTGGGCAGACAAAATGACTGCAACACTTCCTGCTTTTATGTCCTTTCTGAAGGAGGTGCCAAAAAACTGAGGAAACAGACTGCTTTGAAGAGCCAACACAACACAATAAAACCTGCCCACAATCTAAAAATACCAAAAAGATTCCTATGAGGCCTTTCCTCTGAAAAGTCTTACGTTAAGAACAACTGGGCATTAAATGCTTTTTACCGTGTTCAGCCATAAAAAGCCTGCATTCATAAAGGTCGTTGGGAGATAAGACTTGACCAGCATACAATATTTTAACTGCAATCAGTTTTCCCATGGGTCGCACTCACCTCTTCATTAAGCTTAATACATTCTCTACTACATAAATTTGATGTACCAAAGCCATGAAAAATGCAAAAAAATCCTGATGGCGTATTCTGAGTTGGAAGCTCAAGAAGTCCCAACTTCAGCTTCTACAAAGTGCCATTTCTGTAAGAATATGGCATTAAAAAAAATTTAACATGGCAATGGATGCTGCTTCTTATACACTTAGATGTTTAAAGATGCTGTAGGGCTACAGGGTTATGTGGTGTCTATTTGCAGGGTCTGCTATGCTTCCCTGTTAAGACTATTTGGATTTTAAGCCAAGATCTGGTGAGATACAGGGAAAACACACTATGCTGCAGTCACAATCCAAATTTGCCATTGGAGCAGCTGCCAAAAAAACCCCCTTTGGTCTCAGAGGCAACTTGAGAAAGGGAAAGGTTTCCAGGAGGAAAAATTAATTAAATTCACTAATATTATCAACTGACTATGAATTGTTTCTATCTAGAAGAAAGGAGAAAACAGGACTGAAATTTTATTTCAGAGACAGTCACATTTTCAGAATTTCTCTCCTGTCTGTTACTGAATAACTCACAGTCTTTAAACCAGGGCAGAGGAAACCAGGACTAAGTTTTCATCTTCTCTGTGTCTTGAACATGCATCTCTTAGTGAATCCTGGCATGCAACCATCGGAGGTCAGGACCTCTTGGAAGTTACCTCTTGGAGCAGACTGTAGTCCCAGAGCGGTGGTTTCCAGGTAAATTAGTCATTACTCTCCCTTTCACCTCATTAAAAAAAAAAAAAAAGGCAACTGAAAGGGTCCCCTTTAAGTTGTGATGGATGGCTTAATAAAAAGGCATCCATCCACTTCTTGGAGCTGACAAGAGTTTCCTCTGCTGTATGTGTGAAGAATCCAGTTATGATTTAATTCCTGCTGAATAAAAGACCAATTTTGATTAAACTTTGATGACTTCTATTCAAAGTTCAATATTTGGTGCAATAATCATTTTTTGCGTAAATATCCTGTTCAGCTCTTAGGCTAGAGAACGTGGAGCCAGGTTGATCTAAAGCATCCATCTTGAGGAAATTGGAGAAGTTCATAATAAGCTCTCAGACATATTTGCAATGCAAAGATAAACACCATTTATGCATGACTTGGCTCATTCTAAGCCTTAAAGAATGATAACACCCAAAGCAGCCGTGACTGAGGTTCACACACACTGGGCTGTCATTTAGTGAACATTATACAAATTACAGTCCTGCTGGCTTCAGAGAAGAATTGTTCTGCAATGATCTCTGATGTCTTTTAAGGCTGCTGCAATCATATGTATCACGTTTTCAGGAATTGGAAATAAATCTCAAAGAACTGCAAATAAATCTAGGGGAAAAAAGAGTTCAGGTAGCAATTTCATTAAGATTGGGAGCTTGAAACTAGCTCTGCTGCAACATGGCAGATTCTACTTTCCAAAAATGATGTTTTCTTTGGATATGTTGGCTGGTACAATTCTCTTTGCATGCACTATTACTGCTCAGTACCTGGGGCATGACTCATGATACAGCACAACACAGAATGATAGCTTGAGAAAATTGAGCTTCTGAAAAGTGAAATTAAAGAGGAAAAGCCACATGAATAAATAATGCAATAGACAGGCAGGGCTGGAGCATACAAATGAGATGTCTCAGGATAAGTTTCAGCCTGTTGTCTAACCCCTGGCAGTGAGCTGTGGACATGCTTATCTTTCTAGCATCCTCAGGGAAGACTCAACTAATTATAAGTGCAGCATGAGGCCACCTGCTACCAAGTGAAGGTATGCTGGTACTTGAGGATCTTGTCCTTTTTTCCAGCATCCACTTTTCTTTAGTCCTCTGATAAACAGTCCCAGACCACCAGCCAGCTCTGCCTACCTGCATCCCACAAGGACGAACGCCCACAGCAACTCCCCTGTGATTCAGGCCTCAGCACTGCAACCCATTCCCACCCAGCAAACCTCTTGTTTGCTCTGGATGTAGTGGGTCCAAGCTGTGCCACACACCTTCCCTTGGGAGGAAAGCTGCAGTGCAGCTTTGCCCCCACAGTAAAGATATCTGTGGTACAAGTAAGTACCACAAATTTTTAATGTTGTTTTTTGATGATTTGGTTGTTTGGGTTTTTTTACTGAATAACCTGACTTGAACAGTTGTCTCGAACTTCTTCCTATGAACTTCCTATTTGTCAGGTGGGGACTCTTATGGCATCACATAACTTCAAGCACTTCTTACAATAATATATATTTGTGCAAACTTTGCCCTATTCTAAGGAAAACACTTTTTGTTACTTCCAGTATTTCATACTGAATGGAATACACATGCAGAGCGCAATGCAGGAGCTAAGCAGAGCATGACTTACCACCTCTGCTGCTTCCTTTGGAGAACAGAAGAGATGGCACATTTGGCAATTGGAAGGCAAACAAACAGAAGGAACAGTCCTCTCAAATCTCTTGCTGCTGTACTGGCTCTGGAGATAAACACACAAAACTAAGTTAATTATCAGGCCTCTCTTTTTTTCCCAAATGACTATCACTCAGTAGTAAGATGCAGAGGCTGATGTTATAAAAGGGTAGATGGTTTTAAATTGCATTAAAATAAAACAATAACTTCATAATGGCTTTTCCAGAACATAAGCGTCCTTCTAGAAAAAAATAATCAGATGTTATTGTAAGAGCTGATAAGATTTCACACCCAAATTGCCACAACACTGAAGTCTAAATCCAGGCAACTCATGTATTTTCTGTTATCCTTAGCCGTATGTGCCTTTCACTGGGCATGCCACCTGCCCTTTCGTTCTGCCTTGTTTTCGATACTCAGAAATGAGCTGCTAAAACTCTTCTCAGAAGTGCTAGGATATATGTGCCCAGGAAAGTCATCTTGTGTTGGCCCACCCACTCACCCTCCCACTTGACAGACTTCTTTTGTTAAATCAATACCACAGAAAAGCCCACAGAACAGGCTACATCTTTCTCTGAGCAAGTGCAAATAGCACTTCAGCTTTGATCACCCTTGAAACAACTGGGAGCAAAAAACCACTGACAATGGCTTCTATTTTCCTGAAGAAAAGAGTGGAATCCCAGAGGAATAAATTAAATACTTGTGCTCCATCCTTAAGTTTAATATGATGGCCTTCATCCCCACCCAGTCAAGTCCCAGAGGTGCCATCGGAGTTTTGTGTAGGCAAAAGTTTTAACTGTCAAAAGCTCATGGCTCAGACTAAACAGATCCTAATTCTGCTTCTCTTGATGACAGCTGAAAGACTCACAGAGAATAGAATATGACCTCTCATTGCCTGTGTTCTAGCATTGAAAAGAGTTAAAGAGCAGAACAAGAATGAAACAAGATGGATTAAGAAATTTATTTTTCAAAACAGGTATGATGGAAGAGGCAGAGAAGGAAGAGATGGAGATTCATGCATTTGGGAAGAAGCTTAAAATTTCAAGACAAGAAGTGATACATTAATGGAACATCATCGTTAATAATTAGAATGTTTAAGGTGGACGCCTACATATGTATTCCTTAAAGAAAAACATACTGTACCCAGTGAAGTTCATACATGCCCACCTAGGAAGATGTTACAGCCAGGGTGAGGTTGATGCTATATAGATTGTCAGTAGAGAAAAATGAGTTTACAAGTCAGGTCTATGGGAGAAGATAGGTCCTGGGAAAAAAGGATGCTAGCCCAAGGACACCATCAAATCCCTGTCCCTGTTTATGGAGGTACTCTAGTACAACAAAGTGAAAGAAATCCTTTGCTAAATACTCCCTCTGGCTCTCCCATAAAGGATGCACTTGCTGATATTACAAGACAGAAAACTAGAAACTAGTAGAAACTGACATGGAACAAATTACAACACCTAAAATATTATTCTAGATTTCTCCTTATTCTTTGATTTTCATTTTTTATGTTCTGCACATAAAAATTCTGTGCTGAAGATACCAGGTTAAGATCTAGGATGGACAGGATCGGGAAAGAGGAGTTTTCAGAGTACCTCTGTTCAACAGAAGTTTTATTAAGAACTACTAATGTTGATGTTGAAGTTCCAGTTCAACACCAGGCAAATACAGCTCTAATCTTTTTGGAAAGTCATGACAAAAGATACTGACAAGGAGGTGAATCACCTGCAAACAGACCCATTCAAACATGCCCCTGTGCTGACAGCCCACAGACACAAGATCTCTCCCAGACAGACCTTTAGAGACACCACAGACCTTCAGATCAGGACAGTCATATCCTGGAACTCAATAAAAAGAATTTAAGTTCTACAGGTTTCCCACCTAGTAAAACAGAATTTTCAGCAGGAAGCCCTAGGGAATTAATAATAGATCCTAGGACACATTTTAAAAATAAATATGTGACCTGCTGTCAAGGAGATTGTGTTACCTGTGCAGGCAACACAGAGAAGTTGAATACCAGCTACAGAACTAGTTGCAATTTAGGTGCTGAAAAACCTAGTGCTGGAAAAGGCATAAAAAATGATGCCAGACACATCAAAAATTACTTTCAGCAAGACAGTTACTCAGAAACTCATCAAAAAATATGGTTTCTGAGTAATTTTTTTCACCTTGTGTTATTGCTTTCGGAGAGCAAGGCCAAGGCCAGTGACAAGTTCTTTCATCCAGAGACATAAAAAGAACCAAGAGCTCAAAGATGAGAATAATTCAGACCAATGTTTTTAGGAGTAAGGGTAGTTGACTGATTGGACAAGATGCCAGAAGAATGATAGAGTTTGACAAAGAGAGGACTCAGAAAACTACCTTCGTTCTGCACGGAAGCTACTAGCCTCAAAAAAGTAGTGATGCTGCAAGACCAGGAATAACCCAGGAAATGTAACAGACAGCGTAAGGGTCATGTCAGAACTTAACCTCTGAATTATTGTTGAAAATCATTGTTATTAACCTGAAACATGAAATGGGAGTCAATCACTGAGAGGTGTTTCCCTGTAAGGGAAGTAGCACTAAGCTATTCAGAGCATTCAAAGAAACAAAAAGGAACAAAGAGTTTAAATGATTTTAACCATTAAAAATGTCACTTACTTTTTCAAGAAGAGTTGCCCAAGAGCGCCCAGCATTAACCAGAGTTTTCAATTGTCTAACCACAGTTAATCTCAGCCTCAAAACCAGTTAATAGTCAGGCAGTCATTGGGAAAGGAAGGGGAGGAGGGGAAGGGTTTGAAGCCACAACCCTAACAAAACCAGAGAAATCACAATAATGTAATTATTATCTAATGTAAAGCACACACATGTTTCAAACCACACATATTCTAATTGTGGGGATTTTGCCCATGCCACTGTGACTGGCACATGAGTCAGCAGCAGTGAGAAGCAGCCCTGGGTGCCGACAGACACCTGCTCATTTAGTCCTGTAATATGCAAAGAGCTTCCCCAAAATGCACTCTCTTAGCCAGGGAGGGGCAGCAAGCACTTGCAAGGCTGGCATTGGAGGGAAGTAACAGAAATTAATCCAATAGCCACTTGTGCTCTCCTATACCCTGAGGCACTGGTTTTACGGAGGAAAAGCTGGTGGCATCAGACAGGTTCCCTTGGTGGCCAGACCTGGCGTGGAGTGATCAGCCATAGGAGTTCATATGTCGTCGGTGGGAGCAGAAGACACGGTGGTGTGTATCTGCTGGAAAAGACACAGAACATTCCTGATCAGTGCTTTGAAAGCAGCTTTTCTCCTCCTCTGTATAATTATGCAATCTTTTAGCATGGTCCTGGGAATTATCATTTTTTCAGTACCCTGTTTGACCTTGTTGTTGATGTCACGGAAAAAAAGTAGTCAGTTGTTTACCAGAGCATTCGATTTCTTATCAGCAGATCTGGCTATGAATAATTATATCACTTATTAATACTGTAGTAAGCCAGCTAATGGGCTACAGATGCCTAACAAATAACAGGATGAGAGAAGAAAGGGCAGATTGGCAGGAGGTTGTTTGCTTTTGCGAGGGTTGAATTATAGAACTGGCCAGGATTCAAAACTATGAATCATTAAGAGCATGCACACAGCAGTTTTACATCAGTGAGCTCTATTGACTGTAGAGGAGCTAATATTGACCTACTAAACATATGGGAATGGGGAAGCAGGTCCCACATAGTTAAAAAAGTGTTTTAATATCTGTCCTTTGAATTGTGTTGGCTCCCTGAAACACCCACACATTTCTGACATCACGACCAGCCCTTTATCCAAAGCCTTTGAAAGCACAGATGTGTCTTTTCAGGTTCACAGTGACAGAAATCTTTGAAACATGACTGGAAACAAGATCATTGTGAGTTACCATGCTTATCTTGTCTTGTATCTCCCTTATTGCATTGGCTTAGTTTGCAGTACCTACACTGATGTTTCTATTAACAGAGGTGTTTCTGAATATAAAATAAAAATAATTAAAGCATTATCTTGCCTTTCCCTAATAGTTGGGATTTACCTTCATTTGTGCAAATCAGACAAAAAAACTTGCCTCACTAGGCTGCAGACATAACTGTTGTGAACTCTGACATCAGCAAGAAGCTGCTGTACAGCACTTTGCTCTTCACCCCTGAGAGGGAGGAAGAATGAATGTTGCACTCAGGGAAGGGAAGTCAAACTAGGACTGCTTTTCTCCCCATAAATATGCTTCATTGTCCATTATAGGAGACACCACAAATTATCCTAATGCTGTTAGAGGCTATTTCATGGGGCAACAGCAAAAAAAATTGGACAGAAATTATACTTAACCTGTTTTATTCACAAGACTTAAAGACCTTGGACTAACAACAATTAGACCATGATCATATGGGCTTCCACCAGTGTGTTTTATCACACGTTTGCACACAAATAACAAATAAATATTTAGCATGCTGGCATGTAGTAGGTAAACAGTGAATTTGGGATCTTAACTATAACATGAATTTTCTTTATGTGCTCAGTTCATGCCACAAGTCATACACGGATCTTGAGTACATATTTGCTTCTCTCCTCAGACTTTAACATTTGCTTGAATTTGTTCATAAGACCCCTCAGCAACACAGTCTCCCACCCCCAGTGACCTGGTGCTGATACCCTCTTATTTTATTATTCCAAATATCTCAGTCACTGTGTCCCTGTCACTGTGAGCCATAATACAAGCCTAGAAAAATGGAAGCTGAACATGGTCCTCTTCTTTCATTCTGACAAGCAGGAGCACATCCACAAAATTTACTGCCCTGGCAGCCTTCAGTAATAATAATTAGCCTGTTGAAATACAGACAAGAAACTCTCTACAGGGTAGGGTTACTTGAAATACAAGACATTCTTCAATTCAAATGCTGATTTTCCATCTCTTCACTGTAAAGAAGCAGCGAGTGTGAGATACACATCAGTTTCAAGGCAAAGTCTGTTCATGACATGACCTCCAAACACTGTGGCCTATGCACAGGTAAATAAACTAAGCCTGATGGAAATCTATCATTTCAGGTTTGGCTATTGAAAACCAAGAATAAATGTGATTTAATTTTCAGCTCTTTATGAAAAGGAGGAACAAGACACAAAGCTCTTTCATTTCTCCTGTTAATCCAACCTACCTCATAGAGAAACTGAGCCATAGCCCTTTGTGGCCCTTTTCCTTTGCTTTTATGTAAGAGAAAGAGAGGGAGACTAAAGGAAATTAAAAAAAAACCAAGAGAGATAAAGTGATGTCTCAAATGACCAAGGCATTGAAAAAGGTTCTAAACCAGCAACTCACCTTAAAGTTTCCAAGTCTCCAGTTTCCCAGACCCTTTCAGGGAGCCAAACTTCATGCCTTGCTGCAGACCACAATATTATTGGCCTCTTCTACTGAGAAAGCACATAAATTTTTAGATGCTTAGGAACAAATAAATACTTGCTCTAAGACAAATCTTGGCATGAAAGGTTCCAGAGAAGGACTAATTTAGTGCTGATTGGCCTCACACAGACATTTGGTTTTGTAAAATTTGACCACTTTAAGTCCCTCAGTCACAATCAAACTGTATGTCTAATTGCATCCCCGCTTTCTTTTAAATGCTTTTGGAAAAAAATTCCATCCCTGAAAATATAAGTTAGTGCAGAATATATTAGATATTTATGATCTATGTGCAGTTAAGAAATGATTTCACCATAGAGAGGAAAGCGTAAGCTAATGGGAACAGACACAGCATGGCAGAAGCTTTCTTTTACTACCAAGTGTATTTAATGCAACGATTTTATACTTCTGAATAAAATGCAGTCTTTCTGACTGCAGTAGACCTGCATCTGCACAAATAAGAAGAAAATCTAGCTTATAGAGCAAGAGATAAAAAAATAAATGGAAACATCTATTTCCCTGAAATACGATGGGAATTCTTCACTTAAGGAAACTGAGCAGCTTTCAAGAACTGAAAGTTATTTATGATACTTATACAGTGATCAGATTCACACCTTTTGCTATATGATACATTTTTAAATATAATTAATCAAAAGCAGTTTGATTTAAAAGCAATCTTTGGTATAGTGTCAATTCATTTATTTTATACAGGGCTTCTAATATTTCTAATTCTTGTTGTAATTCTCCTAGCACCTATTAATTGTCCTCCCCTTCAATTTCACATTCTTCAGCTCAGACAAAATCCTGGTAAAACTTTCACATCAACTCTTCTCAGGCATTGTGACTGTTGGATTTAAACCACTGTGCTATGTTGAATATCCTCAGTCTTCAACTGGTCTTGCACCTACTGGACCTTGAACAAACTCTATAGAGGTAAACAAGCAGTCCTATTGGAAAAGGAAACATGAAAGTTGCTCTGTCAGAGGCTTCTGCAGCCACTTGGCTTGTTGAAAGGGAAGAATTGTCCAGGAATGATGGGCAGAAACCAGAAGAGGTTAGATCTTCCCTGTTTTGCAGCACAAGGCAATGCAGTCCTTCAATAACCACTGGGTGGGAGGAGACTCACTTTAAAAGGGATAACAGAAAGAACAACCAAGAGTTTGAGTGGTCATGAAGACATGAAAGAAAACAAGGCAAGATTCTTCCTCTTCTCCATCTGAGCTCTGGATACCATGAGGTTACCCCATTTTCAATCTTGTGTTTCTCACCAGCATTTTATTCAATGCTGTCTGAAGTAATAGAGTCCAGTGAAATAATATATCCTCACTGCTCCTTTTCACACTGATTCTGCACTCTGCCTAGAGCTTGGATTTTAAAGTTTCATATTCATTCCCTATACAGAGACCTGATTACCTTGGCTAGACGACAGACCATGTTACTCGCAGAGTGACACTGGCCAACCCGGAAAATTAACTGAGGACAACATAAACTTCACAAATCCCATTTCAAGGAGATCTTAAAATAAAAACTCTGAAGAGAGTTGTCATTCTCTGACTCCTCTCCACCTCCCAAAAGAATTCTGTCCAATAAGGGAGCTGCAGAATGGAGATTGCTATCAAGAAAATCAAATTTGCAAGAGAAAGGACTATACTGCTAGCTTCTTAATGGGAGTCTTCGGTTACCTGCACTGTTCATTTGCTTTTTTTAATAGCAATAAGTACATGGAATTTGAATAGAGATTTGATCATATGAACTAAATTGAAAATAGGAACCTGTACAGTAAGCATCCATGTGGTATTATTCATAATAGAAGTGGAGATACTGCTGCTAATGGAATTAATAACCATTAATGACCAAGAAAACCTGAAACTGATCCCCCAAGGAAAAGGATTTACAATGCTGTCTCTCCCTGCCCTCATTTTAAGACTCAAACTGGTTCACACTGTTAATGGGATAAATATTCAGCATTTTTCTCTCCTCTACCATCTGCCTCTCCTATTTTTACCTTGGCAGGCATCATTACCATAATATAGTCTCATTATATCGTGCATTGGACCCAATTTTGAATGTCTAATAAGAAAACCTCCCTTGTCCATGTACTGCTGTTGAACCCAAACGGACTATTTGTGGGGTGATTATTTACATAATTAAGGATTGTGCCACAAGATGTGGAGTTGACTTAGCAACATGTACTGTGCATTTGACAAATTCTCTTAATGTATTTATTAACCAAGTAAATATGTTGAAATATAATGCAATCATTATTACTTGACTCTTTTAAAACAAGTGAGGGAGGCAGAAGGGAGGGGCAGAGGATCCCAGACTTACAATAACCTCAAGGCAGGTCTCAGAAAAATGGAAGGAAGGAAAGGAAGACACTAGGCAAACAGAATACTGAAAAAAGTAGATACAAAGGAGTATAAAAAAAATTGTATGAAAGATGGCAAAAGAGCAACTGTGATATCCAGTGATTTTGCAAAGCACCTAATACCATGTCACAAAATCTCACTGTTGAGGTCAATTCAAATTGCTTTGGATGTGAACACTGCCACCTGGACAGAAACTTGATAAACCAGCTGTGAATTCTGGGTGATGACAGCAAGCAGCAACATAAAGATGAGAGATGACAGAGTTGTAGAATCATTAAGGTTACAAAAGTCCTCTAAGATCATCGAGGCCAACCATTAACCCAGCACTGCCAAGTCCTCCACTAAACCATGTCCCTAAGTGCCACTGCTAGACATTAATTGAACACTTTCAGGGATGGCAATTCCACCACTTCCCTGGGCAGGTTGTTCCAATGTCTGAGAACCCTCTCAGTGAAGAAATTTATCCTAATAGCCAATCTTAACCTGGTGCAACTTGACCCATTTCCTCAAGCTGCATGCCCTGTTGTCCTGTTGCTTGCTACTTGGGAGAAGAGACAGATCCTCACCTCGCTACAACCTCCTTTCAAGTACTTTCAGAGAGCAGTAAGGTCGCCCTGAGTTTCCTTTTCTCCAGGCTAAGCAGCCCCAGCTCTCTCAACCTCTACTCATCAGACTTTTTCTCCAGACTCTTCCCCAGCTCTGTTGCCCTTCTCTGGACACACTCCAGCACTTCAATGCCTGTCTTGTAGTCAGGGCCCAGGACTAGACACAGGATTCAAAGTGAGGCCACACCAGTGCTGAGCGCAAGGGAATGATCACTGCCCTGGCTCTGTTGTTCCTTTCTATCAGACAGCTTTCCAGCCAGATTCTGCCCATTATGAGGTTTTGAGAGCCAGGACACTGTGGCAGTGTACCACAGAAGTGAATTTAGAAGTTTGATTGAAGAAAAATAAATGGTATTTGCAGATTTAGACATAAGGAAAAAAGGTCAATGAGGAAACAGAGCAAATAGTACTTAAGGAGAAATACACACATCAGTCAGAATGAAAGCAAAGGGATTTAGATCTGTTGCAGTCTGCTTACCAGTGGGTATTTTAGTTCTGATAGTACGGCAGCATTACACCTTATTTGGTTCTGTAATTGGAAAACTCAGGATTCGTGTGCAAAAAAGTATTTTAATATATATTTTAGTAAAATAACCTTTGCAAGGGGTAAATGCTCTGACATTAAGAGTAGGAATGAAACAGGTTTCTTAACCAAGTTGTCTAATTGCCTTTCCATAGACTCATGGGGGACCAGACCCAGAGGATGCACAGACACACTCGGGTCCTGCCCTGAGTCTGTGTTCACAGGGGCACCTCTTTGTTTTCCAGGTCAACATCACACCTTTCTGCCATGCCTCATTTACATGTTTCTTGCCACCTCTGCTGTGCCTTCCATCTCCGTCATCAGAGTTCATCCATCAGGATTAGGTCAGTGTGGGAAGGTTCACTCTCCTTCTTGCCCCAGGAGAAGCTTGGTGTAGGATGGGGGGCAGGATGTGCTGATGAGGGCAGGAGTGCCCCTTTTCCAGCTTCAGTTATTTCCCATCAAACTGGAAGAAATAATTCTGCTGGCCCTTTCCACACCTCTCCACTGAAGGGGTAAGGAAAGCAAACAGAGAGAAGCAGAAATTAATTCCAGCTTAACTTCAGCGCACTTGTTAAGAGTGCTCCCTGCCTGCCAAATGAGAGCGCCATGGAAACAGCAACAAGCAAATTAGTGAATTAGAAAACACTGATCTTTGCAAATTGTAGCTGTAGCCACAAAGCCCCATACAAGGAAAAAACATACAAATTCAGAGGCACGTGACACGGATTTAATACAACTGCAGAGCTCCCTTGCCCAGCCAGAGAAGGATGCCAAATCACAGCTAAATGCAGGGATCTGAAGGACTAATTTCAGATGGGGGACTGTTGTTTTCTCCACTCTGATTCTGTGCTTTTGTTGCCATCAAACTCTTGCCATGGGAGGCCTTTGAAGGAAGAATTAAATCTCTTGCTATCTAAATAGTAGTTGAATTTATAGCGAAAATCATGGGATTGTTCTCCAATCCCAAACCACACTGCTTTTACAAGTTCCAGCTTCTTGCTCAAACAGCAATACTAGCAAATTTCGGTAAAAATCTGAATAATTTGAGCCTCAGTTTAGGAAAGGAAGCACAAGGATTTTTAGGTATTCATGAGGTGCTTGCTTTTTTTTTGTTGTTTGGTTGGTTTTTTGAGGGTTTTTTTGGCCTCCTATAAAAGATAGTTTTATTGGGAGATTCAACAAAAGATTAAAAAACACTTTTCTGTATGCTTAAGAAGTAACTTCTAAATGTGAAGATGGAAAGAACAAGCAGAAAATTCAAAATATTTGGAAAAATACAAGATATGGGCAACCTACCAAACAGCAGAGCTGCCCTAAAGAGGGAGAGATTGTTGATAACAGCTAACAGTTGTGATGAAGGATGAACAGTTGAGTTTTAGCTTTCTTGAACTGGAGCCGCGGGTGACACATCAAGAGGAAATGCCAGACAGACAGGCTGAAATTTCATTTGGACACAAGCAGATGGGTCTGGAACAGAGAGATTGATCTGAGGCTTGTCCATATAAAGACAATAATTAACTTTGTACTTACAGATGAGTCAGGTTCATGAGCAAAGAGAAGGAAACCACAGGCAGACTTCTCTACAAGACTCAAAGTGTGAGCTAATATTTTCCTCCACTGTTTTCATGCCCATGAAATAATGTGTGCACTTTCACATCACGTGCTTCAGTGATTTCTTAAACACAGAAACCAGATTTTCCACAGACCTGAGCCTTCAGAGGAATCCTACAATACTAAAATAGGGTACTGATGACAGCACATATTGTCAGAAAAACAAGATGTATTTCAGTTTTGGGAATCTAAATGATTACTGATATGTGTACAAACAGTGAGTTATGTATTAAATATTGCACATGAGAAACATTTTATATGACACTTTGAGAAGAGAAAAATATCTCCCACTGGTGCACCTTACTGAGAGACCTGGAGATCTGAAGCTGCTGATCTTCTTTTTCACTGACCAGATGTGGACTTCAGGTTATTTCTGGAGCCTGTCAAGAGAGCATCAGACTGGCTTAGGTGACAAAGGGTAATTCCAGCAGAGGACTTGTGAGGAGCATGAAGAGGTTCTTTGACTCCTGTGGACACTCAGAAAATGAGCATCCATCACAAGACAGGGCCTGAAGTGCTCTGTGGTCAGCTCATCTTCACAGAAACACAGCTTCTTCAGTGAAATTCCCAATGGGACATGAAAGATGTGGGATGACCCTTCATACTAACAGTAGGACACCTTAAATTGAGGCAAAACAAAAAACTTGTTCTGAGATGTTTCAACACCCCTCACTTGCCTCACTCACTGGCCAAAATCAGTCCTGGAAAAGTTCTTCTTGGGCAACTTGGAGATAAGACTATCTTGAGTCTGGTGCTTGGAAATGCAGCCCAGTTGCAATACCTCTAAAAATCTATGTTCTGTCAGAAACAGGTACATCCATGCTTGCTCTCATCATCTCTGTCAGCTTCTGTCTGCCTCATGCTTTTGCCAAAGCCTCAATACCCACCCACGTGTAGCAGCTCTCAGCCGACTTTGGCAGCTGCAGTCCTCAGCAGCCACTACCTGGTCAACACCAATGAATACTCACATTGCTGTTGACTTCTGCACATCTCCTTTGGTGCCTCTCCCACCTGCAACATCTTCAGGTGAAGGCAACGCAGGTGCCCAGACCCCATGGAGGTGTGCAGAGCACACGTGCACTGGCTGTTGTCCACAGGCACCACCGCATCCATAGTGTCCAAGGGGACACCAAGGCTGTGAGACGGACGAGGGTGTAGGTGTGCACCTGCAGAAACAGCTAAAAAAATGGAGATTCTGCTGCATGTGAATTTTCAATGCAGGGCTGTATATTTGGTAGATATCAGTTTTAGTAGATCCAAATTAAGCATATATTGCTAATTTAGTTTGCCATTAAGCACATTTCACAGCAATCTTTATTAATTCTCTCTTGGCTAAATGTAGCTACTTTCACTCAAGTACCAGAATTTTCCTCATCTTCTTTGTCTCCCTTTTTCTCTTCAGGTCATTTGATGATTGACAGCTCAATGTACTGCAGGAACATTGGAGGGTAAGAGACAACTGTGTGCTGCAGTCAGAAGGTCCATGCTGCATAAAAATGTATTCTCTTCATTATTACCTACTTGACAAAGATTTAAGAGGGTTTTGCAGCTAAGGGCCACATATAAGAAGACTACAGATCATTTCCAAAAGACAAATTGCAAAAAGTCTGGCTAATTTACAGTGAGATATACTCACCTTCTTTAAGGAGTAGATGAAAGCACATCTGCAGGGCACACCTCCACATCATGGGAAGGAAATTGAAAATAGCAGACAGCTGGTTACAAATTCTAGGAATTATAAATGCTTCCACTGGAAAATGAGAATTTGTTGAACTGAGAATCAGTAAAATCCCTGATGTTTGTTTTTTTCTCTGTTTGTTTTACAATTAGCAAAAGAAAGGCACACATCGTATCTGCAGCTATGTGAGAAGGAAAATCTGCTTCTTTTGAGCTGCTACTGAGCACTTCTGGAGTTGCAGTTCATTTCCCCATTGCTCTCACTTTCCCTGTGGATTCTGGGTCCCAGCTGGATCAGACATCCCTGGAGCCACACCTTCCTTCCCAGAGACATTAGCAGCACCCACTGCACTGCGTCTCCCCAGCAAGGCAAGGGAGAAGATGTGTCATTGGAGGCACAGCACATCTGCACCGGTGCCAGGAGAGAAATACAACCTTCTGTCCTGCTCTCCTCTTCTGTCCTCACCTTCCTACCCTGCTACTGGGCCCAAACGCTTGAAGTTTCATGGTGGACATGATCCCACATGGCACAGCCTGAGAGTCAGTGCTCGGCTAGAGAGCAGTACAGCAGGGAGGAGGGCCAGGGAGCTGGAGGTCCCATGAGGGTAGCTCAGACAGATGGAAAAATTAATAACAGATCATAATGCACAAAGCACTCAGAGAAAGCCAGTGTTACATTCTTGCATGTTGGTACAGATTATGGGAACACCATTAATCTCCAATTTAATGCATGGCTGCTCTGTAGCACCAGCCATCAGGAGCCTCATGTGCTCCCTGGTTCATCCATATAGTCCAAAGGTGCTGGTGGAGGTTTTTGATGACCTGAAAAGTCGAAGAGATACTAACCCACAATGCACTAGATCACCTTGTACGTTACAGAAAAGAAAGAACTGGTGAATGGTCAGATGACAGATGCAAGAGGGGGCTACCCGCAAGCTTCTGAATTCAAGCTGATCCCACTTATACACATATCTGTGGGCTCCTTTGCACAACTCCTGTATTTAGATAAAATGCACCAAACACAGCTTGAATATTCCATTAAACCAAACTTGCCTTTGCAGGCAGCTGTTCAAGGCCTGTATTACTTTAGCCCGTGAGTGCTTTGCTTTTAGGGTTTGGCTTTGAACAGCACTGAAAATGTGTGCACCTTGTAACACCAAAACAAAAGGAACTACTATATACAATATTAAAAATAAATGCAGAAGAAAGTAGGCACATCATTAGGAAATCTTCCCTCTTGCCTAAATGGCAGTGATTCCACTCTAGAAGTAATTCCCATGAACAGTATTTCCAGTGTCTCTTTGCCTTAGCGACTCTCTGATGCCAGTGTAGCACAAGCCTCTCCTCTGTGAATGCACCACTCTCTTACACAAGACACTTTCATAAGTCTTGTAGGACATTTTGATCTTTGAGACACATATACCTCTGTCAGATATGACTGATTCTGACAAAGAATTTTTAGGTAGGCGGACACATCCTCCGAGAGTGTGCTCACACAGACTCATTTCCATAGGGACTAAACTGAAGACGGAAAACCCTGGTGATAGGAGGGACTCGCACCCAGACTGTGATGCCATCCCATCAACTTATATACCCGAAGAAGGTTGGCCACTTGGAGAACGTGCAAAATATGTAATAAAGGGGCAGAAAAAAGCTGAGAAATCAGGATGAGCAATGATTCGGTTGTTTGCTTTGGCACATGCAAGGAAATCCACAAACCTCCTTGTTCACAGCAATCCCAGTGCATGTACCAACAGCATATTTGCCTCCTAGACCTTAGCTAACCCATGTTCAAGGCAGAGAAAGGGACAGGTGGATTGGCTGCCTGATCCCAGATGCACAGCTCTCCCTGCTGTCCTGACTGGCCAGACCCTGTAGAGAAGAGAAGAGAGGCAGGGACAGCTGTCAGAGATGACATCACTTGTCTCCCTCCCTGCTTTGCTGCAGCAGTGGCCTTTCCCCACCCCAGCTAACAGACTGGAAAGGGAACATCTGCTGAGGGACTGGTGGTGAGAGCGAGACCGACGCAGCACAGCTGCGGGGCCACTGAACAGCAGGGAGGGCGAGCATGAGGAGAGAGAAGGGCTGTTGGAGAGCAGCTGAACAGATGGAGCAGCATGGATGTAGCTCCAGGACCAGCAGGGGAGGCTGGGGTGCAGGTATGCCTTGCACATAGATTTGTTTAAGGGTTTACTTCCCTGGGGCTTTGTGTTGTTCTTCTGGTCATTTCTGACTGAAATAAGGAAAGCACATGAAGAAAGAAAGAATCATGGAAAGAAGAGCATCTCTAGTGCAAAGCTGTCACTGAGTAACTTGGGAGGCTTCGTCCTAAGACAGAGGATCCAGTTCAGCTCCATCTCAAATCACAGGAAAGGCTCTGATGCTCTGCTCCCCTTCTTGCTTAGCAAACTACAGCACTGCAGCCTGGTTCCAACTATTTCTGTTCTTCAGTTTCTAGAAAATTCTCTTCACCTTGAAGTCAAATTATCAAGAGATATATTCAGACATCCTAAAAGTTTTACCCCACAATCCTCTTGCCTTAAGACAAACATCTATGGGGTGCACTAATCTGGTTTCTGTCTCACTCACCTGGCCTGTGTACTTCTGCCTAAGAATGCAATCCTGTCCTGCCCTTTCCTCCTCCCAAAGAGGTCCAAGCAGACAAAAACAGAGTAATTGTTTTGTTGGTAGGACAAAAGTATGTTTTCTGTAAGCCACCAAAACAGATGAAGTTGTCTAAAAAATCCCGACAACTCTAAATTTAGTAAGTGTCAGAGCATTGCTGATGCAGTGCTCAGCTGATGGATGGGGTGCTGAGAGCAAACCAAAAGTCAATGCCACTCTCAATACCATCTGCGGAATAAACTACCCATGTCATCGACATCAACAGGCAGCTGCATTAGTGACAGCACCTTGCCTTGTTTAAATCAGGGCCAAGCTTTAGTCAAGCAAGGGCAGGAAGGGAAATCAGAGCCTGAAGCTGCTACAGCTTGAAGACAGAGCACAACTCAAAGGCCATACAGGGCAATGAAGCAGCATGGAGACAACCTCCTACCTTCATCTCAGGTTCAGTAAACATTGAAATTATATGATCCCAAGCTAATCTTGACAGAACTATTTCACCCAGGCAAAGGACCACACTAATGCAGGTGTATTTGCTCCATTATTGGAGAATATAATAAGTGTTTTGTGGAAAGAACTTTGTCTTAAACAGACTTGAGTATCCACGGGAAGAGAGGGAAATCTGGAGTTTTCTCCACACCCACATTTCTGTTTCTTCTTCTGTCTCAACCTAGAATTTGGTAACAAAAGTAGGCATTAAATTAGGTCCAATAAAAGAAATATGGAGACTTTTTTTTTTTAACACTTTTTCTCCATCATCTTTGCTGGATTTTAGCTCCAGGGAGTGCTGAGGAGACATTTACTTAATGGTTCCTCTGGATGGCCTTTGTTCAGTGTCCAAATTAGATCCCTGATTTGGTCTCCCAAGTGTTTTGAATGCTCTGCATTTGAGAGAAACACATCTGACTTTGGGTCTCTAGTAGGAATAAGTTAAACAAATGCTATGTAAGACCACACAGTCAGGCTGGAGGGGTGAAAGAGAGTCTCAGATGTTGTTAGAGCAACAACCAATGTCTTGTCTGTGTCTGGGTTGTTGTACATTGTCACATAATCTTCTGGTTCTACAGCACAAATGGCTTCTGCTGTCATTACAAAACAAAAGGGAATCTTCCAAAAGCAAATCTTGAACTTTAGACTTTGCCAGCTAATAAGAATAAAATCAGTGCTAAAGAAGAATTCTACTGACAACCTCAACAGAGGGTGGAAAGTAGGAGTTTAAGTCAGTCAAGCAGTACATTCGGATGCATTAATGGGAAAGCATAAAATGTTCACAATACTACTGATGGTGCCAAAATTATCAGAGCTTGTGCCTGATCCAAGACCCATCTCTAGGGTTTTCCTGGACTGTTCCATTGACATATTAAGAAAAAAAAAAAGCAAGCTGTTGGAATAAGATGAAATGAGTACCAGAAGATTCACTTAGGAGAGGAACAAAGAATACAAACACTACCAGATCAGTGTTCTCCATTGCCTAGATGACAGAAAAGTTTTGAGGAGTTATAAAATTATGTCAGAGAGTGTGAATGTCATGTTCTGTTTGTTGGAAGCCTTCAAGTTTCATCAGGAAACAGTTCATTAGAAATTCTTCTGCAGCTAGTACAAAATGTCTGCTCTGAATGACTCAAATATTCTTCAACCTTATAAAAAAACCCCTCCAATATAACCACAGTATGCCTAGAGTTGCAGTAGGAGACATAATAATAGTTATTAAAGGGCAGGTATGATCAGCTTCATGGCAAGTATTGTAATGTTAGTGCAGAGTGCTACTAGTAATGTAATTCAGTGAGTGTGATAGTTTTGACTATTTGGTATTTTTAGAAAGCATTATATTCTACTTTTTAATAGACATCTGGGTTACCACCATCAAAAAAATATACCATCTAAAAACACCACTGTAAGTTAACCTTCTGGTTGGTTTTAACCTTCTTTTTCTTGGTACTAGTATCAAATCTCTCACTCCAGTCTTTGACAGTACAAATGAGATCTTAACCTGATTTGTTATCCAGAGGAAGGGATGTGGACAATGTCTAGCAGGCAGTTAAATAGTCCACATTCGAAAACTCACAGGTGTCAGGCATATCGTACACCAGGAAATTTGCTTTGCCAGCTCATCCTTACATCCTCTTTCCTTCTGGCTGTGAAGGGGAATCCAGGTCTCATTGCCTAACATCTGGGTACCTACCCTCACAGAGCAGCTTTATTCCCTTCTCTAACTCTGCTGGCACCTGCCAGATGCCTCTGCTAAATCACTGGCAAGCAACCTCTGTGACTGTGGCTGGCACAACTGCGACCTTGTGCATCTTTGGCCTTCCCAGATAATGCAGAACAGATCTCTATTTCTTATTTGTCCTTGGGCAATGAAACTAGTATGCAGTGACTTTCATTGGATGTCATTGATTTAATGCTTCTCCAGATTTACTTCTGCTTTGCATAACTTTTGGGGTTTTTCCAGTAAAATGCAGCAGGACTCACCTGCAGATATCTTCATAGATTAGAGCTTACAAAATCAGATCCTGTTGTCATCCGTTTTATCTTTTCTTTTCAAAGGGAAAAATACAACCAATAATTAGCTATGGGTAATGGTAGAATGGATTGCTGTTCCTTGTCAAGAGCACTTTTTACACTGCATTCAGACTTCTGGCTGCTGCAATTTCATTAAGGTTTGTAAATACCTGTATTTTCAATGGAGGTTCATCTCATCCACCACCAGAAACTTAAATGTACTTTTACTGCTCAAAGTTATAGGTCATGGAGTCAAACACCTTTTTTTCTGCTCTAGCTAGTTGTCTGACAATCAGGAGCCATGGCATACCATCGGAGAGGAGCACTTTTCGCATACCTCAAACACCCAATGCTTATTTCCCCCCTGTAGACAGATCCAAGGCAAAAGCAACACCACAGTCCGAGCAGCTTTCATATGTTAAGTCTCCTTGCCCCAGAGTTCAACAAGCTTTGCAACAGGCTGATGCCTATGCAGTGGGGCATCAAACATTCACCTTTTTTTTTGTTTTTTGTGAGTGTACTCATCCTCCATTACAAAATTATCTCTGAGATGTGAACATAGCGTATTTTACATTCATCACTCAACATTAGTCAATTAGATTAATAGAGATGGGGTATATCAAACATCATTTCCGTAAGCTCTGTGGACACCATTGGCTAAGTTTTGCTCCTAGATGTAAGCGTTGGCACACTCAACTCTGGAAAATCCAGGAAACAGAATAAAAGTCCTGTGAACGGCAGCTACATGACAACTATTTAGACCAAGACATGCAGAGGAAATTGGATACAGATGAAGCTCCAGGAAACATTAAATATGGATGGGATACGTTGAAAGAGAAAAGATAAGGTGATGTGTCACAGCCTTAAAAAATGCACTGGGTTGCTAGGAAAGTCCAGTACTATCAGAGACCTGCTGCATTACCTTGTGGAACATAACTTGACAGTCTTTTCATGTATTTCAGGGAAGACCTATTATCTGAAAGGGTGAGGCCAAAAAAGAAGAAAAGAGAAACCAAAATCCTGCCTGGAGAGCTTTTTTTAGTGCTTTTATTTCAGAATGATGACAGCTAATTATAGCAACTGCTCGTTATGGGTGACCTGTGCTCGCAATGTGTGGTACCTTGTTACTAGAGCAAGCCAGGGAAATTAATTAAATCACCTCAGCCTAAGTCCTCACACCTTCAAAGCATAGCAGAATCTGGCCCCTGGTTATCTATGCAGCCATGCTGCCCCTCCAAATTTCCACAAGAAAGGATTTACTGCTGTAAAGGAAAATGCTGCAGCAGTACACCTTTGTGTGGGCCATCTGAGCCTAGAAAGCTGCAAAAGAATCCCTAACAAAAAGGAAGAGGTAATCAACATACCTAAGGCCTTACTTCAACTTACTGTCAGGGATAAACTCATGGTTGGCTTTCTGATGAAACACTAATGCTTAAGGGAATGTCTGTATTCTAGACTTGTTTCTGTCTCCATGAATAAATTCATGTCACAGCCTCATGTCACATCTTGGTTAGCTGGCTACTCACAGACATCAAAGGAGACATGAAACTTTGAAGGGATGGGCTGAGACATCACTGAAAGGTGGGCAAGAGAGATTTGTCTTGCATATTTGCTAAATGGTCATAGAAATGAAATTAAAACAAGTTATCTTTTCTCTGGACAGAGGAGGAAAGTTGTGCCTACCTTTCAGTGAGCTAAGAAAATAGAATCCTTCTATCACAACACTGTTTGAGCAGTAGAGCATTTTGGAAGAAAAAAATCCTTTTAAACCCCAAAATATATTTTTTCTTTGAGAAATATTGAAAAAGTTATTTAGACAATGTGATGTTTCTTGGGGTTTTTTTCCCAAACAGTATGTTCTCGTCTGTGCTCCAATTTTTCTGCTGTCCAGTTTGACTTCCAATTTCATTCCATATGAGTCTCCATTAACCTCCAGGCTTTATTTTCTTATTCTAAGTCAAATTAATTGAATCATGTTGCAGAGCTGCAGCTTTTTGGCGAAAGAAATATGATAAACCTAAAGCAATTTGAATGCCATGTTACTGTATACCGAATTACTCTGCTAGCAGAGAGAGGAGTTCAAAGGCTTTAAAAATACAGACTCCTTTTTCTTTTTTTTACGGTTTGTGAAGTTGCTAAGAAGCTTAATGCACTGTTCAATATCTATTCAGTGATAAAATACTCAAATATGATGATGTACACATGCACTTCAAAAGTAGTTTCAAAGCTTTGAAGGAGAACTTAAAAGACTTTGTGTGCAAGCAATGCAAAGGGTTAAAAGTTACCAATTTGACCCAAAAGGGGAACAAGTGTGCTTTTGTATTTATTGTGCTGCACAACAAAGCCACATGTCTTTACTTTTAGAAAGGCTGGGAGTAATATGTTCAGAAAACGTTAGCAATGCTATCAACCCAGAAGGTTAAGAGAAGGATTTACTTATCTGTAATGATTTATTGAACTGACGAGACAGCGTACAAATGGGGCTAGGAGATGCATGGGCAGAAAATCTTAGAAGGAAATCATTGTGTCAGGGCACTGAGCAGATAGATCCTTTCAGTAACGAAGCCAAGTATTCTAATTCATAAATCATGTTTGTCAGGAATAAATAAAAACGGAATCAAAGCTGGTACCTCCTTGTCTTTAGCACGCACTGAGCAAAAAGGTTCTCTCCCTGGAACACAGCAGAGAAGGAAGCATTATTTGTTGATCTGATCCAACAAGGCATGACTTTGTGCCGTCTTCCACCTTTCCGGTTGAGTTTGTGCTGTATATTATCAAGATTGGCTGTTGATGCCAAGGTCTCAGTTGTCACCTAAGTGCTCTGCTGTGACTTGGGTTTTAAGCAGCAAATTTTCAGTGTCCCTCCAAGAGATGGACAATGCAGTAAAACCTGTCATTTACTTTAATGGCCCAGATGTCAGAGAGAAGTTTTGTCATGGCAGATGAGGCTGTCTTTTAATCCTCCCCCTCCACACTGAGACTGATGGGATTGCATTCTTACCCATCTAGCAAAGCTCCACACATAAATTAGCCTGAGCAATTTCCCAGGGGGTAATAAACAACCATCAGCCACTCACTGACATTCATTGGATGGCATTACAGATGAGATATATCCAAGGACACTTTACTTCAGTTCAGTAAATTTCAGCCTTGGGGCAAGAGCAGTACTTGACATAATGCAAGAACTAACCAGAAATACCTCCCAGATACACACAGGATAACCATGATTTGAGTGGCATACTCTTCATTTTGTACCTATAGCATGGTACAGCTTAGATCTTGAACCAGTGCTGGATCTTTCCCTGCCATTGAAAGAGAGTAGATGACAAATGTCACTACAAAAAAAGGATCATCTGTCCTAAGTTTTATGATTTAAAATTTAGACAGGTATGTTAAGGCAGCTGTCTGGTTGCCGTCCATAGCTGACAAAAAATCATTTCCATAATGCAATTCATGCCACTCCTTTTATGTATTTATGTCAGAGTGTTCTTCAAAAGTTCCTCCCTTTTACCTTTAGGAAGGAAAAAAAATTCACCCACCCTGTTTGAGATGATTTAACATAACAATGCAACTGTGCTCTTGAGCGACAGACACATTTTGTTTGCCTGAGACTACTCACACTCTACAAGACTTCTTCAAACAAGAAGTGCAAACAACTATGCTGAAGCAATTAAAAACAGAAGAACAAAGATACTGAGTCTGACCAAAAGTCTAGCTAACACAATATCCTGGATCTAACAATTCCCCCATGAGATGGTCAGAGACACATATTTTTTGAAAAAACAGGATCCTGTAGTTTGATATTTCACTGATTTATCCAGCCACCATCTAACATCATTTTATCCTCAGCACAATCTCTCTATGTACCTTTAGTTTCACCAGAACTGAATCAGTGACATTTTATTCAAAGCATGTGCAGATTCTCTGTATATCTAATTCATCAATAGTACAATTTCTTGTCCATATAGGCATCGTGCACCAGATCACCAGTGCATTTACACATTCAGGTAGATTTAAATGGTGTGTGGATTTTTCTAAAAGTCTTTGTTTATAGAAGATTACTTCATTCATCTGCATTTCTGACACAAAGCAAAGGTTAAAAAGACTCCCTATATACCAGACTACAGGGCAGTATCATGACCTCCATACCTGCACCATAACCAGCAGTATGAAAATGGGAAACCAGTCCTGATGGAAAACACTCAAAAATGCAACTATCCTGCAGTGGACCTTGGTTTGGAGCAAATGTACTCAAAAGTGAAGATGTTCACTGTGTGTCAGTGTGTCAGATGGGCTTGCACTAGAGGGGATGAAGAAAAAAATGTAACCCATAAGACACAGAGGAGAGACAGGTTTGTGCCATCAAGAATAACCTTTTGTTTTGAACCTCCTGCCTTCACTGGACCTGCTAGTCCTAGAAGGAGTGTGCCTTTAAAACCATAATTTTGCAGGTTTGGGGCTCTATTTCATGCACTGCTGTGTAAGACAAGATTGAGAAAACTGAGTCAGTGTTTCTCTTCACAGAAGAAAAACTTCACAATGACTCCTTTTAGCTTTGGAACAGGTGTGAGTGAGGAGTCACAGAAAACATTGTGAGCATGTACAGATGCAGACACAGCTTGAGCTGAAAGTGTAGGTTGCATTCTGTCTTTGCTCTGGACATGAATATGTAGAAAAAGTCCACAGGGTTTGCTGCATCACAGGGATGGCAACAAATTTCAGGAGCTGAACAATGAGAGCTACTAGTGACTGGCACTTTTACAGGCAAGAGAGAGTAGACAGAAGAGAAATCAGCTCCTTCTAGAGGTAGAGTTAAACGTAGAGGTAGAGTAGAGGTGGAGGTGTCCTTGGCCTAGACAGGAAATGTTTGTAAATCAGGGCACTGTCTGCATACTGTTTCAGTTTGTTTCCTCCAGTAGCAGCGAGCCAGTTCACAGCCCCATATGATGCTCCCATGGATGATATACGGAGCAGTTGACTGGGAGTATCCAAGCACAAGCACTGCACTTGTCCGTGCAGAGCTGTTATGGGGAGCTGTGTCTGTCACCCTTCTGCAAGGCACAGAGAAATGCTCAGCATCTGCAGTGAGCATGGGAGGGAAGTGAGGCTTTTATTCACTTTCTTTTCTTCCTCAGGAACTTTCAGGATTTAGCTGAGCCTGTGGAAACTGCCCAGGAATAATGCTAGGAAGCAGAAGTGTGTGCAGGGATGTTCCATGTCAGTCCTGTCACTAATGTTTCACTTCCATTCTTTCCAGCTGGGAAATAACGAGCCTGAAAAATTTTTGACTATTCTAAGAAACTCTCCTTTCCCCAAGGGCACCAACCATGCGTTACTCCATACCATACATCACTGTCTCTCACTGGCCACTCTGTTCCAAAGAATACAGGTCAATTTGCAAGGGTGACTTAGCCCAGTTAAAAATTTCACTCAGGCTTAAAGTTGTTAGAATACTATACATTTCACTAGCATTTTAGAGCCAAGCTGATTGATGGGGAAAAAGAAAGATTTGACTGAGGCACAATAGTGTCTCTTTTCTACTTTTCTTACATTTCCTACAACACTTTGCCTCTAGAGAACTTGAACTCCTTTCAGATATTAAAAAATACATGAATCTTTATTCATCCTAAATAATGTACTTTCCCCATTTTGCAGAGGCACGAAAACATCAAATGATTTTGTCTGATTTCCCCTTCTGAAAGAGCTAGGAATAAGCTTGAACTGTGCAAGTTCTCAATCCCATCCCTGGGCCACATGGAAATATTTTTGAACCAGAGTACGATATAGGGTCAATCCCTCTGTATTACACAAGATCAAAATTAATCCTTCCCTGCATGTGAGGAGCAGGCTGGAAGATTCCTTTGTTCCTTCTTATCTATCTCACATGAAGAGATGAAGGAAGGATAGAGATTGCTCTGTCTAACCCCTAGGAAATAGTCCCAGCTCCTCAGGCTTAACCGTGCTCAGACAAAGGTGGAACCAAGAAACTCTTTACATATGTTATATTTCCCCAGTTTTGCTCCTATCCATTCACACATTACATACAGAAGCAGAAAGGAGGGAAAAGGGAAAAAAAACCTGTTAAAATGAAAAAAAACCCCAAACCTCTTTTTGCTATGACTTGAAAATTTTAGAACTTTTTTCATAATTCTCAACCTATACTGGTTGGCAGTGTAGGCATGGTGGTTCATCCATTTCTAGTCCTGTCTTATCGACTAGCAGTAGCAGAACTTGCTAACTTCCAATCAGCGCAAAGGAGGAATTAAAGTATCAGCTGTCGGGTTGCATCTTATGTGGACTTCTTCCATTTTATGCTTGAACAATGGTAAAAATACAATTTTTATACATAGTTCCTCATAAAAAACAATCAATTTCTTTGTTTACTTGCTCCCAAACTATTTTAATAATTAGTTTTTCAATTAAAAAGCCAATTCTGAAAAATACAAGAAAGTACAGACTGCAAATACACTAAGATGTCTCCAAACCTTCCCCTTTGACAAGGTGTATGGGGATCTTCTTCCTTCTGTAGAGATTTCTGGAGCCTTCATCAGAGGAAGTTTATATTGAATCAAGGTGGAAGATAATCATTGCCCATTTTTCGCCAGTATCTTTGTCATCCTTCGGCAAATGCAAAGTTCTGCGTGTATATTTTTATGTCTTAATTAAGGTATTTTTCCACAAGTACCTCCATATAAAACCACACTCACAGAGATGAAATAAATTAACAAACTCCACAATCATAGAGATGAAATAAATTAACAAACTCACTAGCTAAGGAAAAAAAAATAAATGAAACCTCAAACAAACAAACAAAAATCAAATGAAAAAAACAATCCGAAAAAAGTCCCTTTTAACTTTTTTTAAACGACTAACTGAAATACTACATGATGCCTAGGAGAAACTGTGTTTCAGATGTTTTGCACCCTTATTTTCTCCCAGAGCCTGTGCTGGCTGGATCAAGCTACAGCTCTCAAGGTTCTCTACAGTATCTCTTGCTGGTCTAAAGGGACTTGAGATCATAGCAATTACACGGCAGCTTTGGGAGCCACAAGAATAACTGTGGCACTGGAGAGGAGTTTGGAGCTATGACAGCTGTAATGTAGCAACGAGGGGCGTTCTAGAAATGCTTTGAGTTTAGGCTGAAACATTTCAGTTTGGAAACAAGAAACGCATGTGCGCAATTTTAACTTTCAGTTGCTCCCATTTTTTGAGTAAATAAAAGGTGGTGAAAGGCATACATGGAAGGTTTCAATCCAGCAGGGAGAAAAATGTGCAATAAATCATTATTTTTTAATAATGTACTTTCAATGACAGTTCTGCCAAAAAAAAAAAAAAAGGGAAAAAAAAGAAAAAGAGGATGGCTGGCTAGGGCTTCTTTACAGAACCCTTCCACAAAGTGGGTTGTGCCCTTCCTCCTCCCCACCACATCCTGTTGCATCAGGAAACTTCAACTGCTGTCAGTTAGAGTGACACAACTATCATGCTTAAGAAGGAAAAAGAGGAAGGTATTTTCTTGAACCTGATCCCTTCAGAGCTACTGCCTGACCAAACACCCAGTGCTCCCACGGCTAATCCGTGGGAACACTAATCCTGCCTATGAAGTTTTACCCAGGGAGTTTGTTGATAAGTGATGGTGTCCTTTCATTGCAGCTTGATGGGGAGTGCCATCACACTGCCCTCCATGCATTGTTAAACTCACCTACTGATCTTCTAGAGGGATGTTGTACCAGTAACATATCTATCTGTTATTACTGCACAGCTGTGAGGCAAGTTTGCAAGCAATCCATCAAATTACCAGCTTTTGTGACAAACTCTTATTAAACTATTAGTTACTGACACTTTAGTAACAGCGTTTTCTATGAAGGGATAAAAACAATCCGATGGACACAAGGCTTATCTGTGACAATGCTTGAAATTCTGATTTTGGAAAATTATGTTGTTGTCCTCAGGCTTCAGTACTTAATGAATTTGAAGAATATTAAATTAAAATTGGGCTTATTTTAGGCAATTCAATGGCCCTTCTGTCCTTCCAATCTGTTAATCAGAGCTGATGCTGAGAAACTTACTGGAAATGAAGAGGAAATATTTTAAGCAAAATTGTGCCACAGTTTAAAAAGCACTATCCTCAAATAAGATTTTGAAAAGTGATGCCACCATCTCAACATTTTTCCAACTGGCTAGGACATGAATGTTTCAAAACATTTCTAACCATTAAAACTGAACTGTCAGGAAATACCCAGGACACCATAGGAGAAACTGTGTTTAAAGCAAGTTGCTGTGTTCTCTCTGAGATTCCTGTGAGGGCAGAAAAGCCATTACACTAAAAAAAAAAAAAAGAATAAAGTGGCCCAGCCCAGATTTAAGAGAGCAGAGATGATATTCTTGCTGACTGCAGGTATTACAAGTAGACCAAATCATCCTCCTTTAGAGGGTCATGGCCTTTTGGCTGTGGGCAGCATCACTGGACCAATCTTGCACCTCAAGAACTTTGCATGCACCATGCTTCACCCAGGGCAGTGGAAGAAAGCTGCAGCACACACTCAATTACCAAAGGTACTTTACACTTCCTTCTTGACCTGTTTTTTCTCCCCTCTCCTCTTTTGTGTCTGGTCAGTCCCTCTTCACTCCCTGCTACAGACTTCAGGGCTGTGCCAGCCTCTTCCCACTCACAGGTTTTTGGGGATAACATATCATGCCTTCCACAGGGCAAAATTTTACTCCTGGGGCTGGAGAGCAAGGAAGGGAGAAACTACAGAAACTAAACACAGATTCTGATGGTCACACACTGGAAGAGGCCTTGGACTTTTCCTAGTGGTTTAACTGCATTGGTTTATTCAGAGATGTGCCTGGCAGATCCAGAAGCAGCCAAGGAAAAAAATGAAGGCCTTTCCTAAACAGCAATAAAAATGCACCAGCTTAAACAAACATTTAGGGAGGTTTTGTTGCACTGCAGCCTTTGTGGTAAATGTGATTTTGCTGTTTAAGGCCCACATAGACAACTTGCTGAGAACAGCACCTCTTTACCTGGACATGAGTTAGGTCCTTCCAGAATTTTTCTTTTAAATGTTTGTGTTCATTCAAATAATTAAAAAGGTTATAGCCTTTGCAATAATTATCTCAAACAGAGACATTAATGAATCATTCATCAAATGAAGAGGAACAAGTGATATATAAAATGCTTTAGAAAACTTGCTTTTGTTCCAGTAATTTAGCAGCTGGCAGCTGCCTCATCTTCATGCACACACACAGGGATTAAAACAACAAGACAAAAACTGGGCTTAAAGCTGCCATGGACAAAGGCTACAGGGCAAAATTTTCGAGACTCTGTATGGTTTACACACTCACATCCTACCCAAGAACACAACTTTTGAATTTCCATGGCACATTTCTTGCAAAATTATCATGCAGATCCCCTGTTGGCACTGCAGCCCCAAGGCATAAAGGATACAGAGACATCCCCATCCACAACCATACTACACTGGCCCAGGAGTATGGGCTCTTCTCAGAGACTGGTCCCTACAGAGAAAGACCACTGTGATCAGAACAAAAGCATTTAACACCCCATGCCCATGGCTGCTTCTCCGAGCTGAATGGGAGAGAATTTCAATCCAATACTGGAGCTGAAATGCTCCTTCAGCCAAAGGGTCAAAGCTACCCATTTCTACAGTCACATTTGCCTGCTTCATACCTGTGCTTTATCATCATTAGCTGCTTAAACAGAAGGCAGATGGCTGCTATTGTGCTGGGCTGGGGATTTTTCCATTTCTCTCCTTAGTGTGATGGGTAGTGTGTTATTGAATAAACAGACAAGACAGATCCTGGGAAAGGTCAGAATTCATTATGAGTAAGAGGAAACAACTTATCCCCCACATGCATATAATTGGGCATGACTTCCATTAACACGAGGCAAACAGACAGCTTCCGACTGGGTACCCCCAGGGAGTGTTATAAAAATAGCTGCAGGCTCAATCAAGTTCATCCAGACAGGAGTGAACACTAACACAATAGCTAACAGGGAACCACAAAGGAGATTAGGAAGATGTGCAAAGCAGACTGCAGGTGATTGCCTGCACCCCAGACAAATATTTTACTCCATTCATTGCTGAGCCCCCCAAGTAAGTCTGGAAGGAATAAAACATGGAATCTTCAAACTATTTCGCCACCTCTTTTGTGAAGATCTGATACTAAAGCAATATTACTCCTTCTTGCTAATACTCACATGTTTTTGACATTATTCTTTCCCTGCTGTTTGTTTTCAGACAGACAATAATACAGTAATACAGTAGTCAATATCTCAGGAGGATCAGCCAGTCAAATGCCTGTTGGTTTTAGGGAGACAGGGGCACCAGCATAATTGGTGCTACAGCCAACCTTCCACTATAGTGGGGTAAAGGCCAATGTAACTAATGCCTCCAAAAAGGTACTTGAAGTCTTATGATGCCCCTGGAGAAGATAGGTGATGGCAGTGTTTCACCAGCATATTTCTGCTTTGAACTGAGACAAAAGAGAGAGAAACTCAGGCATGACCTGCCACAGAGTTTGCATCAATATGCCCAAACCCAGCTCAGACCATGTTAATTGCACTACTGTAACTCCCAGGATAAACAGCTGCACCTGCTTAAGATGCTTTAATTTAAGTTTGCTCAGCAGATGTTTCAAAACAGTGCAAGCCCTCGGTATAGTCAACTCAGCCTGGCTTTGTACCAACACATCAGAACCATTCTCACCAAGAACCATTCTTAGGAGGACTGGGGAACTCAGTGTCAAAGGTCTGGGCTTTTCCTGGCATCCTCAAAATCTCATCTGCCTCTCCACTGATTTAATTTGGACAAGGACAAATGCAGCAGACTGGATTTTACACCACATGGGTTAGAGGTACTGATTGTGATGCGATTTTGTGGGAATTGTGAGCTCACCCACTTCCTTGGGCATAGAATTGGCACCAATGGAAAGTGGAAGCACTTATCAATTGGCAAAACTGGTAAATAAAATTGACAAAATGGGTGATAAAATAATGAGAGTAAAGCAAAAGCCCTGACTCCTAGCTTAGCTACTACAGGGAAGATTCTCAACATTGAGGAAGCCAGGTGAGAGCTTCCTGCAGGTTTCTCACTGACAACAAAACTTGTAGGTAGAAAATATATGTGTGTGTGTGTATATATATATATATATTTATATATATCTCTGTCTTACAAAAATATCATAAGAAATCCAACATAGTAGTTTGCCAGTGGTAATTGATTGGAGACATTACTCTGCCCTCCAAAACACTTTGGCGGCTTTCCCAAGAGAGGTGTGATTTTTTCTTAAATCTTTAATGACTCTCAAGTCACACAACAAGCAGTTCATGTAATTCGTTAAGTTACATTGCTGCTTGTCTTGCTGGCAGCAAGCAGAAAAACACAGACTTGCCCTTGCACCATTTCTGTGCCTATTGATTATACCATTAGGTAAGCAAATTGGTTACCTCACTTCAGACTTGATGCTAAATTACAGTCACTAGGGTTTGCCATTACCTTAATAGGGTATCGACTGCCACTAAAGGAATATGTTGAAAATCCCTGTGTCCCAGGAGAAGTGATTGTGAGGGAGCATTCCCAGCTCAGATTTACTCTCCAGCATGAAACACATTGTCATAAATTGTCATTTATATCAAGGTCAAAATTCAAGTCATTGTATGTACTGCAAGTATTCATTTTAACAGAACAAGTAAGCTACCCATCAAATACAGATTTCCCTAATAGTTAAATTGCTCTGTCAATGGACAGGACACTGGCTTCTCTGCAGACAGAAGCCCTCACAATGTGTTAGTGATGGCTGAACCTCCGAAGAGACAGCGATATGGCAGATTTACGGGAGCCTCTATCTGCAGGGATGCTTCTCTGGTCCTGCAGGTTTGACTCCTGGGTTTCATCTCCAGCTCTGTCACTGCCTGTACTGAGGATTCTGGGCTCTGCTCACCTCTGTCCTGATGAGAAAAGGGGATTCTATGGCTTTCACCCACCTGCAAAACAGTCCCAGTAGGGGAAAAATTGGTCAAAGGGACTAAACCTCTCATGGTACAGGAGTAGCCTAAGCCCAGGTCTGGCTTTTCCTCCTTACAGAGTGCATGCTTCAAGTTAGAAATACAGCCAGCAAATAACCTACTCCAACCAGTCCTCAGACCAAATTTTCACCTTATAGCATAGATATAATGGGAGTGTTTGGGTTTGGGTTTTCTTCTAGGCAGATCATGTTAAAATCCTTTAGTAGCCCCAGAAGGACAGAGTGAGCCTGGGCCAACAGCACATCCTGAGTTTAGCCTCAGGGAAAGCATATTATCACTGCTCTGCAAAATTCCCCAGCCTGTATTAAAGGGACAAAGTCACAAGGCCCGTTTGTTTAGGTCCTGAAAGCAGGGAGATGGGCAGAGATGGCTTTTGCTTGGGTTGGGAAGATACCAGGCATCCCAGAGGTAATGTCTCCATCCAACGCAAACACACACCCTACTTCTGCTGGGCTACTAGTGAGTGAAAAAGTAGATAGAGTCTTCTGAAAGGACGTCTCTGTCAGTCACAGAGAACGTTCATTGATTTCCATCAGCTTCTAGATTAGGCCCTTATTTGTTATTCACTTCAGCTGGGGATTGCGAAGCAACTTATCGAAGCAGCTTAGCAACACAAAGGCTGGCAAATACTTGAACTGCTCTGTCACTTCATGTTTAGGCTCAGTTCAAGTTTGGGACAGATATACAGGTTCTCACTTGCTTACTCCAGAGAAAACATTGTCTGCTTTCGGGCTTTATTCTGTATCTCATGAATCAGTCTTCCTTCTCCACATCCATGTACAGTTTTCCTGGGGTTTTGCTGTACAAGAGAGTTAGCTGGTGAGTTGTTTGCATTTCCCAAGAAGCACTGTTAACAGTGCCTGCAGCACTGTGATTAAAGTGCCCCCCACAGAGCTGCACAAGAAGGTCGTATGTCACAAACCCCACAGTGGAAGGAGAGCAAGACACGGAGGAAAGAGGTGGACATGGAGGACTTTGCACAGCAGTAGTGCTAAGGCTGGAGGAAAACAGTACCTTTGCTGTTCTCTGGGATCTCAACTTCATTTTTTCCAAGAAAGAAGCAAAGATGTGAATTTCCCCATGCAATTAGAAAAACTGGTGGAAGACAAAGCACGAGTAGCTCCTACCATGGGAGAGGCCACATGTCTAAGGCAGGATGGAAAAATGCTTACACCAGGGAGGTGTCTCATGTGCTGCAGCTTCCCCCCAAGCTCAGAACAGACATTAGGAAAATCCATCAAGGAAGGGCCTTGTCACAACTACATAACTCCGAGTAGTTTATTCTAGTAGCAGGATAAATATAGCCTTGGCTCTCTGAATCACAGTAACTGGATGATTTTAAGTATAGTTTCTTTGTAAATGTATTAAGAACTCTTATCATCATCTCAGGCATTGAATTCAATGAAAGATTCACTCAAGCACATACAAAATTCTAAGTAGCTTCAAGGAAAATAGATAACTGAGAAGGCTCGACCTGCACCACAAGAATTAAAGAGTTTGAGGCATACTTATTAGCAGAACATACACTACCAAAAGAGCGGCCTAATATTTATTGAACTAGTGTCTAAATAGCTTTATCAATACTGGATGTATTTAATAGGTATCTTTTATGATTAAATTTCCAGGCAAGAACCCATGGAACCTGTCAGCAAACAATTCTGCATGGCAAGTTGACACATATCAGATGTGCTTATTTCCCTGACATTTGAATTTCAAAGGAAATTAATGTTTTATGCTCCTCATTTTGTTTGTTTCCATATTCCCAAGAAGTTGCAAAGCTCAGTGCTTTTTCTGGCAGGGCATCCTGAGCCCAGAGCAGGGAGAGCGTCCTTCATGCTGTCTAGAAATGAAAATGCAGACAAGCACACCTGCACAGACAATCTGCAAACACTAACTTCTCTCTCAAAAATACAGCAGAAGATAGCAGTTGTGAGGAGAACAGTGTTGCTGCCTGGGGACCTGATTGTTCCTCAGGCTTCAGTAACACTGTGTCTGAGCCCGAGTGGTTTTGTAAGGCAGCCATCTCACTCACAGTTCTTTGCTGCACTGAGGAAGATGCAAGGACACTTAACCCACTAACTGGGCACCAGCGTGAGGAATTTATCCCTGCTGGAACGTAGGCCAAGGCTCCTTGTGTCCATGAGTGGTCATTCTGCCACCTGAAAGAGTGGTTTCCATGGGTCATTAGTGGTTTCCATGAATCATTGTTCGCAGTGAGGTAGCTCCTTCCCCAGCTCCAGCCAAAGGACAAGGCACAGGTCTGGCCAGGCTGAGCTGTTTGTCTTCTGAGGGGAACCTCTTCACATTCCTTTGTAAGATGCTCTGGGATCCAACCTGCGTGATGGGTGGATGGGCCTCCAGCTGAGATTACAAGACCTGAAACTGCACATTCTACATGTATGCTGAAGAGCTCACAGCATTTTTCATTCAAGGTGCTCTTTGCTGAAAGAATCCTTAGGAAAAATCACAGTGAGCAGCTTTCTCAATAGCACCTTGGGATCCTGAGTCCCAGTTTCACAACGTGACATGATTTGGTGTATCTAGGCCACTTAGGTGCTTTAAAATTCTTCATCAACAGATCTTTTTTTACTTCCAATTCTAGGAAGAAGCAGAAATTACAGCAGCATGGGGATACCTGCACCTGCACAACAAGGGATGATTTGAAAGGGATGCAGAAGTCAACAGTGCTTGCAAATAAAGTTCTGAGAACCCTGTGCTGAGAGAGTGCCTGCCTCAAAATTCACATTGCCAGGAGAAAATTAACAAGAGTTAACAGTTTGCCTAAGACAATGATCAGATGGAACAAACAGAAATGGATGGACAATTCTGTAGAGACTTGAGGAAAGGCATCAGCTTGGAATCAAATGTGAAAAATGCACGAAAATTTAACAGGACTGGGGAGAGAAGTGGCAACAGCAACAGGTAAACCTCAGTTCAGCATTGCCAGAAAGTTAGGAGGGTTAGTTGTAAGAGGAAGTTTAGGCATTTATAGACTCTAACTAGCATCTTGAAGGTACCTAGTCCCATTGTTTACCTGTTGTGTTGATAATACTGATGCTAACCAATTGTTGGTTTACCAGATACCCATAAGTGCTTTGATCCTGATTTCATTTAAACCATGTGAGCCAAGCAGTTGTTCCCTGCAACACATCCGAAATTTTCAAAAGTCAGAAATTTTCCTGACTGCAGGGGACAACATAAAAGGAGGAGCAAGCTTCTGGGTCCAAATCCCAAATCCTTAATCATCTCTGAAAACATGACTCACCCAGCAGAAATTGTTCTCATTATCTGGAAGTTTAGAGCACCATTTCAGTGCTTGAGATAAAAGATGCCATACAAAAAATATTTTATGTTTAACACTTTGGCAAGTGTGACATTCCATCTCATAAAGGATAATCAGAGTGATATACAGGACAACATATTACAACTTTATCTTGTGAGTCAACCCCATCAGAACTTAAGTGTTTATCTAGCAAATAGGACAGAGCAAAATCAGAAACAACCCAGAAGATTTTTTTAAATGTTATATTTGATTCCCTTTCAAACCAAATTTTTTTAATTATTTTTTAGAGCTAAAAGAAATCATGTTAGGTATGTAAATTCAGGTGTCTTTATAAATGGGAGCAGATAAATCCAGAGCTCAAATTTTAAAACCTACATAAATCTTAGGGGTTTCTGGAGCTTCAAGCAGAACCACATTGCCATTTATGCTCCATTCATGGAGAGACAGATGCAGTCCCAAACCCAAATATGCCTGGATAATACAGACTGCTCTCTTTCAGACCTTTTCTGACCTTGTGCAATCAGCTCTTTCTCTAACAGGATCTACTTGGCAGCTTTTTTCAACACACATGAATGACCCAATCCTAAAGTTTTATTCGTGTGAACTTGTCAGTATGGCTGATCTCAAGCCTCATAACTGTGTGTTGAGATTTTTTTCCTTCAGTAAGTTTCTCACTCTCAATACTGTGGGGGAGGGTGGGGGGGGCGGTTTGTTTGTTTTTATTGGGAGTTTTTTTGTTTGGTTTTGGTTTTGTTGGGGTGTTTTGTTTTTGTTTGTTTTTTTCCAGGGGGTTTATAAAGCTAACATTAAAAAAAAAAAAAGAAAGAAGAGAGAAATTTGTACACATGAGGCAGTGTATCCACTGAATATCCACCAAGATTTGAAATGTGATGGGAATCGGTAATATTTGCATGTTTTTTCTGTGCAGGAAATAAACTGCAGGAGAAACCTGGCTCAAAGCAATGTCTGCAACACAGGGGCAGGGGGCAGGGATAAATATTGAGAAAGCACAAGAGTCTCTGCTTTGTCTTTTGAAGGTTCTCTGTGTTCTTCGAGGATGTAACCAGGCCCCAGGTAATGGACTGGAACAAAATTTGTTTATTCCCATGATTCTTTATTAAGCTAAGGCCTAAAGCTCTACAGTCTAGGATGCACTTCCATTAAAAAAAATTAAAAACATCTTTCCAAAAGGCTTCACTCCAAAATGTGTTCCTTCTACACAACTGAATGCTATGCTTGGTCTATAAAGCAGGATATCAAACCCACATTTCTGTGGTGAACAAAAGGAACAGACCCCCTACTTGCTCACAGATTATGTATGTACACAAATGCTCAACAAATTGCAAGCCCACTACAGACGTAGGGTCATGCCTGAAACCTGTCAGCTACTAACAAACTTTATGGGGCTGCAATGACCTCTTTTTGAATAAAATCTGCATAGCAGATCTAGAAAATTTACCCTTATTCTCTTGATCTGAACATTCAGATCAGGCAGCCACCACTTATAGCACAAACACATATTTTCTTCATGGTTTCATAGAGTTCTAGCCATTTTTTTTCCTCGAGATGTGCAAAGCATGTTACATTTCATTTGTCGTTTTTTCCTTCAAGATGTGCATGTGAACAGCTTCTGCAAATCTTTCAAGAGCATCTTCAGAGCATAATTTCTTGTTAAAAGCATGTTTTAGACAAGAAATCTATTTTAAAGCAAACTATTTACCAACGATTCAAGTCAGACCAATTAGTGTCCAGGACACACCAAATTAGAGAAATTATGATCCTTTTCAGTACTCAAGTGTCCTTTTACTCATGCTACTACTCCATGGGTGTCATCCCTCACCTGTGTACACCCAGCCAGCTCAGTGACCACCTCTGGCAGGGGAAGCAGGTCACTCCCAGGGCCTGGGCCATGAGCACTCCCCAGTGTCTGACAGTGCCCACAGGACTCTGCCTTTCAGGCACTGCCAGCACAACAAGGGCTCCAAATTCCACCTAGAGATGAGAAGAGAATACATAAGGAAAATGAATTTCCCTTTTACTTGGTGCCTTCACAGAACCTTGTCTTCCCTTGCTTACCCCTTAATTTTGAGACAAGCAAGTTCACAAGAAAAAGAACTACTCATAAGGAGCCTTACAGCTCATGGTCCACCCCAGGTCATAAATCCCTGCCTCTGACTTCTTCACTCCAACATCAGACTCCTTCTGGTGCAGGGTTTCCACCAGAAATGCTGATGGTTCAGGGTCTTGGGTTCTGCTTTTGGGCACATGCTACAACTAGCAGCAAAGCACAAGGCAGAGAGGCACTGAAAAAGCAAGCAGTGTATTTGGAACTTTTTACAACCCAAACCAGTTTCAGCTGCTGCATAGCCAGCAATACTGTCATTTTGGTAGTTGAAGTTTCTGGGAATAAGACAAATATTTAATTTTTTTTTTCAGTTGCAACTGAACAGTACACTTAACCTCAAGAACTGGAAGTCTTGATCTACTATAAGGAGAGGTTCTAGCAGATCCCATAACCTATTTCCTTTCCAAGCATGATCAATTCCACTTGATTTTGAAATCCAACTGTTCTAATGGTATATGTTGCTAAAAGGGATGGTCTATGAAAAAAAAAGATCAGAGTAGTGTACAAAACACATTTTCCCTGTCCCAGTCTGGCACCATTTTATGTATCCAAAACATTTTTTATAAATAATAATAATCTGCAGAGGGCCTCCCTCATAGCTGAACTTTTTATTAGCAAATTCATCTCTCCCGAGCTTTGGAAGACCACAGAGAGACCTCTTGTGAAAGCAGGAAGTACTGCAAGCAGACACACCACAACACTTTGTTGGCAACTTCTTTGTCTTTTTCCTCTTTCTATACTAATTGGCTCTTTAAGTGAACAACCCCACCACAGTCTTGTGCTCAAATAACAGAAGGAAACAACCTCAGAGGTCCTGCTTCTCCCTATCCTGCCCCTTTGTTAGGACAGCCCTAGAGGAAGGTCAGTTTAACCCAAGAAGGAGAATGAATTTTCATCCATCGTGGAAATTTAGATTTATTTCAACAGGCTTGAAATCAGATCCATGCACGTTTTCAAAGTGCACTCCACCAAGCCCAGTGATGGCCATTTCTGACACAGGAGAGGCTCCTGCAGTCAGTCCCTCAGCACTGCCCCACAGAAGCAGTGGAACGGCTGAAACTCATGACTTGGGCAATCAGGTCTCAAAACCTGGGCTAAAATAACCAAGCAGAATTCCTGCCATGGCCCAAAGAATCATGAACCGGAGGTGGCTGCAATTGTTTTACTGGACATTGTATGGGAAATAGAAATATCTGAGTCTTCCCAAATACATTGTGGAAATAAAGAAATAAATTTGTTTTCAGACTCTGGCTGTTCATCAGTTAAGAGAGATGATGAGCTATTAAAGGATGGCTGCATACAGAGCATCCAGTGTTCCATTCTGGTGCCTTGTTCGGTTTTTTTAGTGTCATCTGTTACAACAGTAGCATCAGCGGTCTTTTTTTTTATACAGGGGTAGATGTTTCCTGCAGTAACTTGGAGAGGCCACTGCTGTTGCAGCACCTGTGCCATGCCCAAAATGAAAGGTAGTGACTACGTACTGGGCTGCCAGCAGGAAGAGAATTGCTCGCCAGCGCCTCAGAGGCCTTTGTTTTGCCAGGTGCCTCACCTTCTCATGAAGATGTTGGAGGCTGTGAGAAGAAGTTGAGTGACTTGAGAGGAACTTGAAGAAGAAAAGTGCTATAAAAATTCAGTATTTCCCTCTAGCAGAAGTAAAACATCAAAAAAAAAAAAAGCTGAGGAAAGGGAGGTTGCTGAGGTCCCAAGTCCTCCTCTGACATTCTGCCTGGCAACAAGCCCCCATTTCAGCTGACTTCTGCCTATCCCATCAGTTTCAGCTGCTCAGGAATGGCTGGTCCAGGACCAGTGTCCAAGCTCCAGCAGCACAGGTCAACCTTACTACAGCACAGGAACAAAACTCCTCAGCTCTGACTCAGAGGAAAGCAAACAGCCCACACTGCTCAGTAAGATAGAGAACAAAATAACACATTTTATCTCCAGCGTCTCCATCCACCCTCAATCTGTTTATCACTTGGGGACATGACTTACAAGACTGTCCCCTGTTCATCTCTGTTGGATCCTTCTTTGTATCTGATGGTGTCAGATGGCACATCACTGACAACAGTTCTACTCATCTCAGAAACGGGCACGAATCTTGGATTTCATCTCTAAAACAGACGAGCTGAATGGGAGGTGGGGGCAAAACAGTGGCCAAAACAGCCAAGTCCTCAAATTGTGAAAAACACAGGGTGCCGTTTGCTGCCAAAGGGTGGCTGCTACCGGCATGGTTTGCAACAGGTAACAATTCCAGAAAAAAAAGGGCTGTAGAGTTTTCCAGTAGGGAAGTCTTAAAGGATTCTCAGTAGGAGAAGGAGAGAAGACTACCTTTTATAACCACATTCAAGGTGTCAGCCCTGTTCCCACAGAGGCAGCCAAGGGATCTACCTGAGCACTGGCACAGGCTGCTGGGACAGCTGGGCGGTCCCTGCTGGGACCTCTCCACCAGGACAGGCACTGTGTGAGCTCCTCCGGGGCAGACCCTTGGGACCAGAACACTAGAGAGTCTTCTCAGGGAAGCCGGCAGAAGGAAGGCGTCTTTGCATTTTTTCCCTGGGGAGATTAAAAACAAAAAGACCAAATTTCCACACCCACTGCCCCGGCAGCTATGGTACATGTAACAAAAGCTATGCTAGCACAACTGGTCTCCCAGTCCTCTCTTGTGTACAAGTCGAGGCATCATCAGAGCCATCCTCTAGACCACACTCTTTGCTGAGGGGGTGTCAAGAAGATTCTCATTTTAAAACTGGTCTTTTTTTCCCCTTTGGGAGACATTGTAAGAAGATGTCTATATTTAAAATACTTTTCCTGGACTAATTCCAAAATCAGGAGACTTTTGTGCATCCTGGAGAGGAACAGCTGTTGGTGTCAAAGTTCATTTGTAAATTATTGCTGCAGCCAAGCCCAAACCTTTACACGGAGCTCAATCCCGAGTGGAGAGCAGCGCCCTGCAGCGCCCCAGGCCTCCCATTTCTGTGCCAAGAGCACCACCCGGTGGCTTTCCCGGCCATGGCTCTCTCCCTCGGAAACCATGATAAAACTGAAACATTTGAAGGGGAGGAAAAAGCAGAAGCCTGTAGCCGTGCACAGAGCTGTATGGATAAGCTGGGCATAAACCCTGGGGTGCTCATTGTGTGAAACCCAGCCAGTATGTGAGCAATCTAAAAAATCCTTACAGGTGTCTTGCAGAAGAGGGAAGAGTCACAGGGTGGGTTTTGCTGGGACCAGGTGAACGTGCAGGGCTGCAGAGGCTTTGAGAGAGCAAGTCCTGGTCCTACTGTGGCTGGCACTGAACCTCCTCCTCCTCCAGCACCTCACCTCCCAGGACAGCAGCTCTCCTGCTCATGGGGGGCAAATACCAGCACCCCAAATGTGCTGCATTGCACAGCAGCTGTCCCTGCTCCTTGCACAGATCCCTGCATCCTCAGCAAGCCAAGACAGGTCTGGTACTGCTGGCCTGGGCAGCAATGGGCCACCACCTCCCCTTTTCTACCCTCCCTGCACTATCAGTTTACTTCTACCCAGTGTGTTTCACAGGGTCACTGCAAGTTTTTCTGAAGCCTTGATGATCCTGAGGCCTAAAAGTGAGGATTTAACAAGTGTTCATGAGTAGTTTTCCACATACTGCTCACAGGCTTTGCCTGGAGTTGCACACTCATTGGGTTCCCTGTGGCATGCTCACCAGAGAACACCTCCCTGGGCACTGTGGGATTTCTGTGTGCATCCTCCTGCTGCCTGAAGCAGGAATACATTAAATAATTCAGTCCTGGCAAGGAAGACAGCCCTGTGGGAAACAATTTATACAAATGTTATTGGCTGTTAATGGAAATCTTTGGGAATAAAAAGAAAATGTACGCTTCTATTAAGATGAAAAAGGAACGTGTCCATAGAACAAATATTTCCCAGTAGTTACACCTCGAGGCCCATGTGCAAAGGATAAGAAAGGTCCATTGCTTTTAGTACTCTGTTCTGAAGGTTTTATATAAGAGCGGAATGGATCAGAGGGAAAATTGAAGAGGGTTGAAGAAAGTCATGCTCTGCCTGACACTAGAGACCTTATCAAGCAGGCAAGTGAACTCACCAGTTACCTCAAGTATTAACAAATAAAAAGAGCTCACAACAACATGAGCAGGAAGGAGGCAAGGGTCAGACAGGGCTAATTTGGGAGTGAGCAGCCTACACCAAGCGCCCGTGAACCCCGCCTGGCAGCACAGCACCATCTGATATGCAGGTTCGGGTCACCCAAGGCACCTTTAGATAGGTCACAGGAGCCACGGCAAAAGCCTCTGTCAGCTTAGACAGTCCTTCACCTCTCTTCCTCCTCTCATTTCTTTTTGCTTTCTTGTCCTTTCCACTTTCATTTTCCCTATGAGTTTAGGAAGAGAACTTTCTCTCATCTGCAGACAGACCAGCTGGCAGGTCACGCAGCCATAGCTATGACAAATACTACAAATGTGGGATGAATACATCCAGCACACACTTGTCCTGTTTATCTTCTGGATGTCACTTTGCCTCAATACGGCCGCACCATGAGAGGTGTTTTCTTGCTAAAATATCAAAGCTGCTTTAGTAAAGACAGAATTACCGAAAAGGCTCTTCACTTCAAGAGACGCTTCAAGACACCACAGCATTTTAAATCTTTATCATTTTGGTTAATAGAAAAATCTGCTCAAGTGTTTTGTACTGTGAGCAGTATAGTTTCTGGGACAAGTCAGCATCACTGGAAAAAATGAGATAAGTACACGTGCATGAAGATGTTGTGTCACAAAATGTAGTGTCACTTTCATTGCCTAAAATTGCAAGGGCCCAATTCTATTGAGAGACACTGAAAATTGAAGCCCACACTAATTAGAAACCTAGAGTAATATTACCTGTGTACATACTTTTTTCCAGGTTTACCAGATGTCTGATGAACATCATCTAAATTATCTGTCTTATGCTTAAAGCTCTTCAGAAATGCATTCATTTATTTTTGTTTTAAACCACCCTTCCTTTGTTCATAAGAAATGGGTGAATATGAAAGGAATACCTGTGTTTAAAACATAGTAACATTATTGGATTTTACTTTGATATAAAGGTTCTTGATGTTACAATATGCAAAGCAACATTTTTCACAGGTTAATATAGCTTCCTAAGTCATATCCTTTTGTATACATTCTTCTTCAAATTTTCATTTTTTTCCCCCTGAAATGAATTTCATATTGCAATCCTTTTCAGCCTGAAACTACAGCCATATCTCTTTCTCAAAGCTGTTTGCAGACTGTAGAAAGGGATGCAGGCAAGAAGATGGTTTCTCTGCAACAACTGCAAAAAAATTACCTGCTATTTACTTTCACTATGGATTTGCACAAGGATTGCTTTCAGTAGCGAAATTTTGAAGAATGGCATTGGAGATTTTTTTGTTTATTTCTAAGCTGCTCTTTAGACTCTTCTTATACCTCCCCTACCACAAAAAAGAAGGTCTCTGGATGCTGCTCCACGGAAGGTATTTTAAACTCTCTTTGTAGACCTCCTTCTTCTTAAACCTCCTAGCACTCATCTAAGCAAAGTAGCTGAAATATTAATATAAAGTACCACTAAAACTCAGTTCTCAAGAGCATTTCTCCAGTGGCAATGTCCCAAGCTGTAAAGGTTTTCTTGTGCTGAAGCCACACAGAAAGGAATGAGACTGGTGCGAAGTAGGAGGAAAGACCCAGTCTGGAAAGTGTTTGTAGCTTACACAGCTCTGAAATGAGGTGCAGACAGTGAAGGAAGATGAAACATGCACTCAGGCATAGCCAGCTGTCCCACTGTAGACTTGATCAACACAAGCCATTGTCAATGACTGAGAAAAGGATAGGATCCTTTTCCTTAAGCTTTTAAAGATCAGGCTTGCCAGTGGCCAGAGGAAGGCCACAGGAACCTTACCTTGGAAGAAGATAGAGGAGTGACTTCTTAAAACACTTTCTAGTCCCCTGAAGAGTCACAGAAAATGTCTAGAGGAGACCATAGCACAAAAGACCACAGCATAACACCTCTTTAAGCCTGGGGGTTTCCCTGTGCAACACCTGCCAGCTCAGGTCTCCCATTTGTAACTTCTTCCCCTTCTCCACACCCCCAGGGCAGACAACGTGGGCCTGCAGCACACTTAGACACTAACTACCATTCAACACCACAGTAAGAAGTGTTGTTAGAATCATAGAATCGTTTGGGTCAGTAGGGACCTCTAAAAATCCTCTAGTTTCAAAATGCCAGCCTCCTGCAAGATGCAAAGGGTAGCTGTCATTCTCTAGACAAAGCGCAGATGAGAGAGTCAGAACTCACGCACAGAGTAGCCTCCCTCAGTCCCTCACTGCTCTCCTTGATACTACCACTCATTGCTACTACTAGGGATTTTCTCTTTGAATTTCTCCTGTTGAAACCAACCCATTTACAAAATGACTGTTTAATTCTAGGTTATCTGAGCCTCTTTGAAGATATTTTGCAGCAATGAAAAATAAGCTACTGTCTCCCCAGCTGCTTTTAAAACCACCACTGACAGTTGTCCTTGCCTTTCCTTGGCTGAGGATTTCCTCTTGCAATGTTTTTCTGCCCTGCATAATTCTCTCCCCCAGGCTAACCTTTCTTAAACAGAACTTACTTGAGCGAATCTACCCAATTAGACATTTAAATCAATTAGGATGACTGACAGGAGGATTAAGTCTAGCATATTCTTGATTGCAGACACAAACACTCAGCTGGAATAAATACCTGCCTCATAAGGACTTGCTGAGGCTTAATTAGTTAATGTTTGTGAAGAGCTTTGAACACATGAAGTGCTGTACCTGCACTGTTATTCTCTCTATTCCTAGTAATTGAGGCTTCAAATTTGGACATGGCAAAAACAAGGAGGACATAAGGGTACCTTGACCCAAGGCCACTGGGGACCACAGCTGCAGGAGAGGACAGCGATATCTTTGCTGTAACTAAACATTGCTGCTGCTCTGGGCTCATGAAGCCTCTCATTCCTCTCCAGGATGGCAGCAGCCCCCAACCTCCAGACCTCTACACCAGGACTTTTCCCCACACTGGAACCACACCAGCATCAGACCAGCAGGCAGGGTATGAGTGAATCCTGGATCCCAGCTGTTCTGCACCCTGTTCTCCAGCATTCTTCCCAGGAAGGAGTTCAGGTTGGTTGTGCTTTTAAAGAAGTGTCGTTCACTAAGGCATTAAGGCACTGACACTTAATAAATAAAAGAGAGCTAAAGTTCACGGAGGCCTTTGAGGCTGCTGGGATTATTACCAGCTAACACATGCCTAGGCAAGCTTCACATTACCAGAAAATGTCCACACACCTCAGCGATACAAAGGATCTCTTTTCAAAGAAGCATACATAAAGCGTCACCCTGAAAACCTAAATTTCTCTGGTTATATAGGGTTAAATACAGATCCAGTTTTGCAAGTTGTATGCTTCATCAAAAAAGACCACACCTGAAAATCAGTAAAATAACTAAGTATAATAACTAATATACCAATAAAAATAACTAGTTTTTTTCAGCCCACACAGAACTGTCTTATTCAAATTGCAAATCTGTACACACGTGTGAACTGAAAAACTTTAAGTTTGGGTCTCACAAAATATAGTTTGAACTGTCATTAAAAAAAAATTTCTCAGAATCCAAACCATTGTAGCCTGCCAGTAAGGAGGTTTCCAACTGAAAAACAAAGCTGTCCCATCCTTACCCTTCCTCTGTCCATTTAACTTTGAAAACAAATTGAACAACAGTCAGTCCTGGTAATTTACCTTGCCAGAATGAAGCTGCTGAATTCTTTGTCTGTTCTCCACCCAGAACCCCTTGTACAGGATCTGTCCAGAAGTTTATCCAAAGTATCCTCCTGATAAATGCTGTTTAGTTTTTGGTACAATTCACAGCAGTCCCATCACTGATTCATTAAAACAATGACCTGATGACACTATTTTCACTAACACATTTTGAATAATGTGGGGGATTTTTCTGCTGTGTAGAGAAGTAGTAACGCTGGCAGATAGCCCCAAAAACCAACACAACAGAGGACAGGCACTGAATTCGGCATTTATACCATTAAAACACGTGTGCACACACAGAGAAGCTGCAAACCTGATAAGCCTCAAGCAATAGTTATTTCCAGCTAAGGGAAAAAAGTCTCCGTCACCAGCTCTAATCCACTGAAACACAGGAATGCCCTCAGAAACATGAGTAGATCTTTTAATTTCAAAACATACATTTTGGAATATGTTCATGAAGGAATATTTGCTACTGGCAAGTACATAGGAACTAAGTTTGAAATGTGACACTAAACGTTTCTGTTTTCCTTAAAACCTGGATTAGTGAGCAGCAGAAAATATTTTAAACAAGGGTGGGATTTTCAAGGCAAAAGCATGAATTGTACCACTGTTTCACAGAAAGCGATAATCTAAAACCCATGTTTGTGTCTTTTAAGATTCCCACCATCAAAGCCCAAAAAAATACTAAAAGAAATATTTCATCATAAAAGCAATACAGGTTCATTTTCAGCAACCATCACATTCTGTTTTGGAAATTAGAGAACCAGTTCATTTTCCTGGTCATTAAGGGATTTATTTGCACACCCTTGTTCCAGTCTTCCTCATATATCCTCCTGCCTTTTTCCAAGTGAACTCTGTACCTAAACACAGCTTTTGGAACATTATGATTTTATAAGCTTACCAGTTATTAGCCAATAATTTATGCAAGGCTTCAGCTGTTAGGAGGAGTTTATTGCTGTCACATTCGAACATCCAGCTTTAACTTCTGTCCCTTGAACATTAACTGTGTGAGTTATGAAAGCATGTAAAAATAAACTTCCATAAAATTCTTCTGTGGATGAATAATTGCTCAAAGTTGCTTACATGGTGGAGCAGTTTTGCTTTTATTTCTTTTAAGGGATTCTTCTCCTGTCCTGTCATTAGAAAATTATGATCCAAGTGAGACAATCTAGTGGTTGCTATAGTATCTGCTTGGAATCAGCTATTCCCAGACACACAGAAGTAACTGGGGAACCACCACAGGAATGTTATACAACAGCAAGGGGAAAGACATTTTTTATTTCACTCATAAAGCTCTGTTAGATTTGTCTAGAGCATTGATTTACTTAAGAAAATAACACATTATGGAAAAAAGTTATGTTTTCCTTCAGCTTTTCCTCCTCTTCTTTTATTTCGCACTCGTTTCTTTCAGAATCTTTTTTTTGTTTGTTTGTTTCAAATCAGGAGGGGATATTTAACATGATGTGTCTCCCTCTTCCTTTGAAAATAAATACCAGGACAAATGCTGGCCTTTAGCCAAACAGCCAAACTCCCATTTTCAAGAACACAATTTTATGCTTCCATTGGAAATACTGGTCAATAATACATTTTTCATCCATCAGTCATGTGAACAATATTTTGGCCAGTATGTTTCCAGGCAGGCTGAAATTAATAAGATGCATTTGACCCATTTAGTTACAGCCTTACACTAGGCACAAAGGTTTCTTCTGAGCTGTTAAATAATAAGTTTTTATGCTGTAGCAGTGCAATGTCACTGAAACTGACAACATTGCAATCTGAGTAGTTGCTAATGCTTAAGATCACAAAATTGCACTTTTTGAAAATCCAGCAACAAGGTTTTCTTGGCAACTTACCATAGCAGTTAACAATCGTACACTACCATTTCTAGAAAAATTATCTTCATTACTGAAATCCTTTATGTTAAACATTCTCTAAAATGTTTTACTCTGCAATTCTTCACAGGAAATGCCTTCTTACAGCACAGTGGTTGTCACTGAAATTTAGAAAGCTTTATGAAGAGAGAAATGACAATGCAGGAATAACCTTTTATGATTCAATACATTTTTCCAGTGGTTATAAGAAGCACCCCTTTTTCAGACCTACACTCCTTATCCCATCTAGCAATCTCACACAGCTCCTGTTGCAGCACCTGCTAAGCTCTACCAAGATATTTCATGTTCTCACTGCACCAAATATTCTTATTGCTTGAATTGCTGAAACACTCTGGGAATAATTCCTGTATTTCTCTGGTTTTTAAAATTCTTCCAGCTCTTCATTTCAGTTTCTGAATTCAGAAAACAAAATGTATTTCCAGTGACAGTTTAAGGTTATCAGCTTTACTTTTTCTGTTTTTCCAATTGCTACATTATCAAAACAGTTCTAATTTAAAAACAAAAGAATCTGCAAGAATGCAATATCTGACTTTCATTCATTCAGTCAGTCATTCCAAAAAGTTTACAGTTATTCTTAGAGTTGTGAGGAGGCTGTGATGTCTTTAAGGACCAATATGCAATGAACTGTTCTCACTGGCAGCCACTTTATCACACACGATCACAAGCAGAGAAGGCAGCTTCTTCAAAAACACCATCAATATCCCAGACAGAATTTTATTTCCACTGTTTCAGATGATACTGCAGGCCTGCGGGAAAATACCCATTTTTAATAACAGAACTGAAATATACACAGGCTACTAAAAAATTGTCTCCTTTGAAAGAGCCATTTTTTGCAAGCAACTCAATTTCAAATAGAATGCCTGTTTCCACAAAGAAAGCAAATCTTTTTCTAAACAAACTTGAATTTTAAAGAAAAAGAATTAATGATGGGAGAAATCAGTCCCGTGTGGATAAAGCCTCCATGAAGCTTGGTCTACTTGTCATGATTGCTCTAACATCATAGCATTTATGACTAATGCATTACAGGGCCAAAAATAGTGGTAAAATGAATCTCAGCTCCAGTTCTGCAAAGATTTGTGTTGGTTTTAATGGGATTACATGCAGCAGCAAACTCGTAAATGAAGGTACACACAATACTTACTGAAATTGCAAACCCCTTAAAACAAGAATTTTCCAAATAGATACACTGCCAGAACAAAAAACACCCCAAAGAAAAAACCAACAAAAACCAAACCAAACCTCAAAATACTTGGCCACACAGATGTTTCCCAATTTATTAGAAAGAACTGAAACATAATATTCACTGTATAATTTGCCTTTATTGGAGGTACAGGGGGAGGAATAACATCTTTTCTGCTTAAGTCTACAATGTATTTTAATTTAGAAAATTACACCTTCAGCCTAGTTACAAATAAACCATACTGTAGAACAAACAGTGCCAATGTACACTGTCAGCCCAGTTAAAGTGCCCATAATTTCTTTCAGGAGCAATAATTTCAACAGTAAAGTATGACTCGTGGACTTAGAAAAGACAGAAAAACGCATGCCCAGCAACACAAAAAGCATTTTCCTTACATTGCTTAAATTAAGAGAAATCCAGGTGACAGAAGAAATCATAGGAAAAATATTTAGGAGTGATACTTACGTGTCTTTGGGAAGATCAGTTTATAAGCACAGCAAATTTACTATATTTTCAAGCAGACTGAATACCTCCCCAAATGTGGGTAGAATCTTGCAGAAAAGCAAGCAGTCAACTCCTAAAAGTCCACTTTTAACAAGAGGACCAAAACCCAAGAGGCCTAAGCTCAGGGGATAACATCTCACTATCCCTCCTTCACCCTACAGCCGAAAATTGCAGCAACAGAGATACAGGAAATCCACCTATAATGCCAGCCAGAAGGGAGGTGGCAGGTTTGATGGTGTTTTGAGTCCAGCTCTTCCACACAGCTGCTAAACAATCTTAGATTAAGAAGGTCCCTGAATAAAAGAAGTTAAAGCAACTGTGTCTCAGAGGAAACAGCCTCTGCTGTACTGCCAAGCTTCAATCACAAGTCTCCTGGGCACACATTTTTAAATATTAGGTGGCTAAATATACAAGCAACGACCAAATTCCCACTGTTCATTTTCAGGCAGTTATGCACCATGCAATGTGAAGCGCCAGTCTTTTGCACAGTTTCAGATGCCTAAACACTTCCAAAAATTTTTGCTCATTCCCATTTCTAAGGCCAGAATTCCCTGAAGAAAAACATATTAATAAGCACAGATTTCGCCATCTTTCAGTAATGGGAGTCATCCACAGGGCTAAGAGGCCAATGACAGCAGGCAGATGACAGGTGATAGAAAATACACAGGTGGGGTCTAGGAGCAATGAAATGTGATGGCATATGGGAAAGTGAAGAAGTTGACCTTGGTGGCAAATGGAGGGGATATCCAGGGACCACTTCATCTTCAGACAGTGGGAAGCATGCCACTGGAGAGAGCTACTACTTAGTTTTTCAGTCACAGGCAATCACTAAAAGCCTGGATTTAATGTTCAGAAACTCCAAACAAAGAAAGTTTATGATGCACAAAGCTAGTAACACTGGCTTCTAAGGATACTCAAAATGCTTCACAGCACTCTTTGGCTGATCTCTGGGAATAGCACATCCTTACCAAAACTCCAACTATCCTTTAGTGACACCTTTTGTAACTATTGTTGTTGAAAGCCTTGACTGTGATTTTAAGTGTTGACCCAGTAATAAAATTTAAAAAAAAAGAGAATTAAAAAATTAAAAGGTTAAAAAAGCAACTCTGTCTATTAGGCATGTGTTTTACTACAAAATGAAATATTGATACTCAATTCTATATGTTTGGATCTTTGTGCTTGCTTCAAGTCTGAGAAATATTACAGTTAGGGCATGAAAATATGCAAACATGCTTAAAAGCTGCAACCAATTAAAGAATAGCCAAGTCAATGGTTAAACATGACAAGAGCCCCTTGTTTCTGAAAAGAGAATATTTTTTGAATAGTCAATATCAGATAGTAAAGAAATAACCCTGGAATAACTAGAACTTGATCAGGATACCCATTATGAGTTAGGATTCAAACAACACCTTTTACAAGGCATGAAAGGATTCCTACTCAGCTGATTTGCTAAAGCTTGCAGCAAACAAACAGGTTCTTCCCTTCTACTGCCTTAGACCCAGGAAATCCTCTGGAAGTGGAACTTTCCTGTTGAGGTCTGCAATAATTATTAATACTTTGCACTTAGCTCTTGGCGGGGGAAAGGGGAGTAATTTCTTGCTGATATTTTCAGACTCTTCAGACTCTCTTAGTATTTAAAGAGATGAGGACACTATAACTTGTTTTGTTTTCAGTAGAATATAAAGCCATACGAGAGTCTAATCCACAAAGATTTAAGGAAGGGCAAGGACGGATATATCCTCTTCCTAAGAAATCAGCAAGAATTTTCTCTGAGTCTGTATTCTCCCTCAGCTTTGAGTTTCCTCAGACTTACTGTAGACAAAGGAACCAACCAAGAAATGAAAACATTAAGGGGAAGATGACTCCGGAACCCAGTGAGAGAGTATACATTAGAAAAACCTCAGGAAAGGAAGAACAGTGATAATCCTCAATCACGGAGTGTGAACATGGTTCATACATTATAAACCATCATACAGAGCATAAAGATCAGGTCTGCATTGGAATGCCCCACAGCGGGAAAACAAAAGCCTGAGAAAAGGCAGTAGGAGATGAGTTGGGACTTTCACCACTTTTTGTCTCAGTCCTGCCTGATATTACTTTCAACATCAGCAAGCAATGTTGAGGCTGAGCTCTCCAAAATCATATGGGATTTCATCGCTACAAGTAACCTAAACCATAATGTTTGGGGACCTGGACTCCAGAGGACAGCACAGAGGCAGAGCAAGAACACTGGAAGCAAGGAGAGAAAAGAAGGAGTAACAAAGTAGGAAAGAGAAAGAAAGAGGTAAAAACCCTGAGAAGCACCTGGAAGCTTTTTCAGCCTCCAACCTGAAGGAGGAGGGCCTAATGCCACACGTCTATTAGCAACAGTAACAAACCAGTGCCTCAGCACTGCCACAGCAGCATCTGTACTTACAGGTGCCGTGCAGTGACTACCTGGCACAGTCCATGTTTAGCCTGTCTGGAACACAGAGAACTTGAAAGAAAAACAAAATCATTGAAAAAATAATTACTTTTATAATCATTACAAGCAAATTCTCCATCTTCTGCACTATGAATAAGGCTGCAGACAGGTTCTTAGAGGTGAAAAGGCAACTTGTAACACAATCTCCAAACTTTCAAATTCATTGCTGATTAAATACTTTTTGTCACTTCAGACTTTATTCCTAAACAACTATATTAAAAATAAGATCATTACAAAATATAATATTGCACATCAGAAGCTATTTTTACACAGTTTCCTATTCAAAATAGACTTAAATTAACAGAGGATACATTATTACCAGTACTCAAATACTACATAATGCTTTTATAATATTAGGTTACATTACGTTCCCTTAACTGAGGGAAGCACTTAAATCCATTCTTGCTTTCAGGAAAAGAGTCTTCCTGACTCAGAGACTCCAAAGCAGAAGTATGAGATATCATAGGGATACTACTTGGGTATACAGTAAAGATTGGTTCGTTTCACCAATTCTTGAACTCCACAGCAAGTCTTATCCCAGTAAGTATTAGAAATAAGCTAATTCAATTTAAAGTGCAATTCTCCTTTAAGAGTCAAGTGATCTCTACTTTTATACATAATTCTTGCAGCAAAACAGTCACAAGATGAAACAGAAACATGACGACAGCACCCTACACTTTTTGGTTATTCAGCAAGTTCACACAAAATATTAGCACTCACCAAAAAATAATATTCTGGTTCATGTAGTTGTGAAAATGTTCCACTGATTCTGAAATGTTTCTGACATTTCTCATTTTGAAATACATAGGCAGAGCAGCGGCTCTCCAAGAGTAAAATACCATCCTTCTTTTCTACAGGCTGTGCATTCAATGCTAACACCACTGATATTCTAACATCAATATTACTTGCTAGCACATGGAACTCGAGGACAAAGAATTATAAAATGGAAAACTCATGTGCTTTTTGAACTTAATTAGTCAACCAAAAATTCTGAGATTCAAAAGCTGTTCTAGGTCATGGCACCTCTCTGGACTGTAATTTTTCCCCTCAGGATTTCTTCAAAACTGCATCCAATAAAAATATTAAAAACACATGCAATAGAGCATCTGACACTTCCCCTGGGAGACCTTTCCATAGCCAACAAGTTGTTTTTCCCCAAGTGGGATTTTAGTCTGATTTCATCCCATTGCCTATTCTCATGGAAGCAAGGAGAAAAAAGGCTACAGGGAAGACAGAGATGAAAAAAACCAAACCAACCAAACAAAACAATTGCTAAACTACACTGAAAAAGTGTAAAAAAGTGATTCAGCTGGGAAGCGTGTTCATGAAAGAGAAATGGTGACGGCAAGTGTTAACTTTAGTCACAATTTCCCAGCTTTTTCTTCTCCATCAGCACAGAAAAGTCACAGATGCACATGGATGTCTCCAAGGGGGAAAAAAACTCAATATGGAAAAATGCATGAGTTATCATTCCATAATTATGACTTTGGGAAAAGAAGCAAAGTGCCCTTAGAATTGTTTAACTTCCTACTTCCCAGAATAGGAAGAAAGCCTCTTTGAAAGTTGTTATTATTTGAATCTTGGAAAGGTATCAGCCATATGTTCCCCCTTTTCAAAATAAATGGAACCTCCATACTATACAGCACCATCATAGTGTAACATTGTACCATCTATTACCATCTATTCTCCTGAACAACCAATGAAAGATGTTGCCAAGGGAGACATCATAAAACTTCGGATTTAGGCAATAAGGGTTTGTATTCCCTCACAACTTAATAAATACAGTATTTGGCTGCTTATTTAATATATCCTACAGCTAAAAAATATATTTACTTTTTATTCTTCCTTCTCTGTTGCTAGAAGGAATTAGTGAAAAGACAGTTTAAAGAATTAGTGCAGGACGTGTATGCAGACAGCTATTTTGAAAACATTACAAACACAAAACTCCTCGAAGATACCATACAAAAATGATGATAGAAGACTCACCACTAGTGTCAGTCACAGATGCAAACATTTGTCGTCTTAAACAGATATAGAAGCCCAAATCAGTACTTAAAGAAAAATAACAGACACCCTCCAGAATTTATCTAGTCCCCACTGCTTAAAACAGAGAGACTGCCAAGTAACATCAGAGGAGGTGGATGTGAATTTGATCTCTGTCCTTCAGAATCCCAGAATCAAAAAAAGAGGCATGGCAATAGCCACTGACAGCTACACGTTAAATTCCCAATTCATTTAGAAAAGAAAACATAAATGATTTGTTAATCAATAAAAAGAAGACAAAATGAGCTTGAAAGATTTCATGTGTCCCCATCAGCAACTTCCTTTCGGCGCTGGGCCCGGAAATGGCGCTCAATATTTATTGTCACTTCCCTCTGCAAATTCCTGCTGTTAGTTTTCCCAGCTGTTCTGATCCAGGGGTGCTGAAGCACTTGCCGTGCTGTGTAGCGCTTCTGGGGATCCACTATCAGCAGTCTGGTGATGAGGTCTTTTGCTGCTATTATGTAAGAAAGCAAAGGAGAGAGGGGTGAAGCACAGCGGTGTAATGATCCTGTGCAATGCACTCTAGGATGACCCTGCTCGGGCAAGGTGTTTGAAACACACGACCCACCGTGGTCACTTCCAGCCTTACCCATTCTGTGATGGTGACAATTATACCCACACAAAATGTCCTTCTTATTTTTTTCATTAGTTTTACCATGACTTCTGTGACTATCCCCAGCAGCTATTCTAACAACTGGAGTTAGAAATAGTGACAGTAGATATTAAATCTCCATGACTGATGTCATTCTCCCCTTCAGAAAGAGGAGAAAGTGAGGGGAATTTAATCTCAAAAGTGTGCTAAAGGCATCATGCTAAGTGTTCACATTCACAGGAATGAGCACTGGGTATCTCATCCCTTAAGGAGCATAAATGTTGTAAAATGCTGTGGAATATGTTCTTTAAAAGACTGTACACTAGGTGTAAAAGAATTTTAGGGTTTCTTATTTTAAAGAGTGCACAAAAGACACTGTACTAGCCTGGAAGAGGGAAAAAACTACTACATGCAGACCCCATTGTTGTCAATAGGAAATCCACATTGTGTTCTGCAGGGCAAGGATTTCATTCTCAGCTTTTGAGATTTTTGATAACATCTTTACAATCTGACATAACTCTTGAGATTATTTTGGCACCTTTTTCTGCAGAGACACACAAACAAGATGAGGAAAATTCTTGCTTTTGCCTAGAAAGGGAGGAATCGAGGGCTCCATTAAAGCATTCAAAACTAATATGCAGAAACACAGCCAAAAACAGTACCAGAGGACTAAATTCACATTTAAAGCACAGATTCACACAAGAGAGACCTGTAAAACACCCCAAGTTGATCAAGCTCACTCCCCTGAAAAAAAGTTTTTCCTACTTCAGGGAAGAAGACTGCCACTTCTTAGATCTGCTATAAAGGCAGAATCTTACCTGCAGAAATATTGTCCCAGTAAGGGGATAGGAACTCGTAGTGACCCAGCTGTATGATCTGAAACAGCTCCTCTTGATCACGGTCCTGACTGCGAAAAGGGGGAAAACCGCAGAGCAGGATGTAAAGGATCACACCAGCTGCCCACATGTCTACTTCGAGTCCATAGCCTAAGGAAGAAAGGACAAACCGTAAGTCTTGTTTTAGAAAGAAAACTCACAACTGCAAGGGAACTGTTTCTTGGAAATAAAATGAAAAAGAAACACAGGATCTCTGCTCAGTTCCTCAGAAAGATGAGGTCAGAAAAAGAATAAGTGGCTGGTACACCACGCTTACAAGCTGCCCTTTACTAGCTACAGCTCTCACAGAGTCTCTTTTCCATAACACATTTCACAAACGCTGTCTCACAAGGCCAGTGTCAACTGGAGACTAATTGAAAAAACACAGCACATATTTCTAAAATAGTCATCCTCAGATTCCCTTCAAAAAAGAGCTAAGAGTGCCAAGTTTCCATTGAAATTAGATATAACTGGAGATGTGCAACCCAGCTCCACAGAACAAAAACCAGAAATAGATTTGCTTGAGTCACCAACAAAACTGACTTCTTTCCAGGTCTGAATCTTTTTGGCGATGAAATCTTCAAAATTCCTTGTAATGTAAAACATATTTTGGATTGATACATAAATTTAAAACACATGTTCACAATGATTTTGCATCATCAGGGGCTTTGGAAAGTTGCTTGGATTACAGTAATGAAATGGGGCTGGCTACTCTTAGGTTGCAACATGAACTTTTGGTCATTTCCCCACTTTAGCAATTATTATCTATGATATTTTATGGCTTATCTGCTTAGAAGTCAGTGGCATATTAGCACAGACACTAAAAGTGCAAATATAACTGATGTCATGCTTGTGTTTGTTAAAAACTAAGAGGTTTGCTTTCCCAAATTACACTGCTAGTCAACCTCCTACCCTGAAAAGATATATCAGTAGGCTGAAATATTCAGGACTATTTCCATTATTAGAAAGTCCAGCGTAATTGTAAGATTTATGACAAACTATAAATAAATACACTCACCCTTCTCAGCAAGTATTTCAGGAGCAACATACGTTGGTGTTCCGCAGACAGTAAATATGGGTTTTGTAACCTGCTTTGCAAGGCCGAAATCTGCCAGTTTCAGTGTAGTAGATTTATCTGCATTGTGCTGGACCTACACCCAAACAAAATATATAGATATATATGTTTAGTCCAGATGCATTTTAAAACAGCAAAATATAAAGGAAGCAGAAAATTAAACAGGAGGGAATTCTAACAATAGTACTAATAATGGAAACAGTCTTCAGAACATGTTTTTTTTTCCCCCATATACTAAGAGGCTGCATTTAAGAGGATAAGCAATTATGGAAAAAAGAAAACTTTGCTCTACAAACTCTGGCACACTGCAATTTCCAAGAAATTAATAGAAGGAACACAAAAAATAGCCAAGAGTCAATTAAATATTATTATTTCCTCTTGTGAAAAAAAACCTGGTTTTTCTCTTTTTTGCTTCCCTGGGAAAGCAAAGAGGAATGCTGTGGACATCTTTATGCTTAAACGCAATGAGCCCAGATAAACCACTGATTTTATAGATGTGTTTTAGCCCCAGACAGCAACTAAGTACCACACAACTGCTCATTCACTCATCCCCCTTCTGCCCACAGTGGGACGGGAAGGAGTATCCAAAAAACCTTGGGTTGAGATACAAACAATTTAATAAATGAAATAAAAGTATAATAATAATAACGGTAGGAATGGTAACAACTGTAATGAGAAGGGAGATGGGGAGAGAGAGAGCAAGAGAAAGAGAGAGGAATAAAACCCAAGAAAAACAAGTGCTGCACAACACAACTGCTCACTGACCCCCAGCCCAGCCCATTCCCCAGCAGAGACCAGCAACTCCTGGCCAACTCTCCTCAGTTTATTTACTGAGCCCTGGCCATGCTCCCTCCCAGCATTCGGTACACCTGCTACCTGGCAGAGCATGTGGCACTGAGAACTCCTTCACTTAGGGTAAGCAGTGCTCAGCAACAACCAAAACATCGGTGTGTTATCAATGTTATTTTCATACTAAATCCAAAGTACAGCAGTGTACCAGCTACTAAGAAGAAAAAATAACTCTATCCCGGCTAAAACCAAGACACAGGAAAAGTGTATCTCCATCATACTGGTCTAAAAACAGAAAACAAACCAACAAAAGCTGTACGTTCCTTCCAAATTACTCTTCTACTCTACCTGCTGCCCTAAAACTAGATTAGTAATGGTCACCGCACAGCAAGAGCTGAAGAAATAGGTCCATGCAGACTGACCTCCTAATTGCACCTTTTCATCAGTTCTCATCTCCTACATCCACCTGGCAAATAGTCAAAACACTTTTTTCAATTCTAATTTTGTATGCATGGGTCTTTAGCATTACTTTATAATGCAGTTAATGAAGGGTTATTTAAAAAAATGAAGTATGTTAATGACATAATGGGATCGAGCACACCCTCAGCAAGCTGCCAGACAACACCAGGCTGAGTGATGAGTCTGAAGGATGGGATGTCCTCCAGAGGTTAAGCCTCATGAGGTTCATCAAGGACAAGAGCTACATGTCCTACACCTGAGGACATGTCCTACGCTTGAGCTGGGGCAATCCCTGGTATCAGTAGGGACTTGGTTATGGATTGAGAGCAGCCCTGTGGAGAGGGATTTGAAAAGAGAGTGGAGGAAAAACTGGAATGAGCTGCCATTGTACAGTTGCCGTCCAGAAAGCCAACCATATCCAAAATAGTGTGGTCAGCAAGGCAAGGGAGGGGATTCTGCCCCTCTGCTCCACTCTGATGAGACCCCACCTGCAGTGCTGCATCCAGCTCTGGGGTGCCAGCACAGGAAGGACACAGACCTGTTGGAGCAAGTCCAGAGGAAGGCAAGGAAAGAGGGATGGAGCACGTCTCCTGTGAAGAAAGGCTGCAAGAGTTGTGATTGCTCAGCCTGAAGAAAAGAAGGTTCCGGACAGACCTTACTGTGGCCTTTCAATAATTAAACTAAGATGGGGACAGGCTTTTTAGCAGGGCCTGCAGCAATAGGGCAAGGGGCAATAACTTTAAACTGAAGGACAGTAGATTCGGACTAGATACTAGGAAGAAATGCTTTATGGAGGGTAGTGAAACACCAGTACAGGTAGCCCAGAGAGGTGGTAAATACTCAATGCCTGGGAACATTCAAAGTCAGGATGGATAGGGCTCTGAGCACCCTGGTCTCGTTGAGATGTCCCTGGTCATTGCAAGGGTTTGGGCTAGATTACCTTTAAAGGTCCCTTCCAACTCAAACCATGCTATGATTCTATATTCAAAGGCCAAGTCATAAACAATGCAGTAGTATAATTTAAAAAAACAGTATGTTTAATACTAGTGACTGACACTCAAATATTCTTTGAGAGGTAAAAAATGTCATTAATTTCCTTTAAACGAAAAATTGTTTGTCTCTGGAACTATGGGGAACAGATCAGCAGTTAAAAAGTCTACAAAAAAGCCAAGGAAACCTGGACTTGGTTTTGAATGGACAAACTGGAATATAATGTGACAGGTGTACTCCATGCTTTAACACCTCATACTTTGCCATCAGACACCACTTAAGAAAGCCAAAAATTTAGGATGGTCTCTATTACCAGATAACTAAGGACACAGAAGGGACGAAATTTGCTCTTGTACATTACAGTTGACTAGTCCCCATTTATCATCTTTATAGAAACCGTAAGTACCCATGCAATTTTGATTAAGCAAAAGGAGTTCGGACTTTCTGGTAGGATTTTATTTCTTTTTGAGCAAAAAAATATGACATTACAAAATAACACAGTATAGTTTACTAATCCCTTTTTACCTTCTTTACAAAAAATGCACAATACAAAACTGGGAGGAGTGACCAATGCCCCAGAACCCTACATGGCCATTCAGAAGGATCTCAACAAACTTGAGAGACAAGCAGGGCAGAACCTTTTGAAATTTAACAAAAACAACTGCAGGGTCCAGAACCTGGGCAGTAATAACCCAGGCACCAGTACAGGCTGGGGACTGACCTGCTGGAAAGCAGCTCTGCAGAGAAGGAGCTGGGGGCCAAGGGGACAACAAGCTGTCCACGAACCAGCAGTGCCCTTGTGCATTCTTCTGGTTTTGATTAAGCAAAACATTTTATGGGGTTTTTTTTGTTGCTCTTCAGTGAAAAAATATTTCTCAGCGTGAAACTGAAAATAAAGTTTACTACAACCACGTAGTCAAAACTTCTGCAAAAAGAAGCTAAAATGCCACAGCCATTTTCTCTGTTATATTAGGCAACTACGTGACAATCTTCTGCCATCATGCACTGTGGACAGAAACTGAAGAAAATGACAAAAAAAAATTATAACGGTAACGCTTTCTAGAACATCTATCTACAGAATTTATAGTCTAATAGGGGTAATAGTGGTAAGATGTTACAAAAATTCACAACTGAAATGCTCAATTTTATATGCAATATGAATATATGAGCATGAATTTATTTTCCTATTCTATATATATTTTTTAATTATATAAGAAAAGTATGTCACATGGAATTTCAACTACCCTGCATGCTACTGTACTAAGACAAACAATACTGAAACGTTTATATACATTTTTAGAAAACAGCAGGGTGGTGGGAAGGGTGGAGAACACACTGGTCTTAATCCCAGACCCAAAATCTTCAGGCGATTTCTTTCTTTGTAAAACGCACTGTTGTACTTTTTCTTTTCCCAGGATGCCAGACTCCTAATCTCCCATTACAGCACAAGGTGGCAACACTGCACCATCTGTTCTTTCAGGACAAAACCACCGAGCTTTCACTTTACTTAACAACGGAGCAGGTAGGAACAGCAGGCACGGCGGGTATATTTTCACAGCTTTGTGACAATCACTTCAGAGACAGCATGTAACCTGTCAGCAAGCCTGAAAACCTCAGCCCAGAACTTCTCAGCAGCTTCACTAATGCCTATGCTCAGAATAACTCAGAGTCAGCTCAGAGCATTCCCTTCATCCCCTTCCTGCTCTCCCGTCTACCTTTCCCTCACTCGGCATCACCTTGAGCATGCAAATATGCTTCACTGTAGAAGCAAAAGATTCGAGTTCTTTTTAATCATTCCTCAGGCCAGACTACTTCCTCGCAGCAGTATTACAGAAACATGCAACCTGCTCGAGAGAAATCTAACCTCTGACATCTACAGTATGTATTCCATGCAATGGTGAGAACAAAGCAAAAATAGTGCTGCCTGCCTGTAGACTCAATGGAGGTAAGAAAGACCAATATTCGACACACTTTCCAAAGACAGCCAATTTAGGCCATACAAATACTGTCCTTCAACTGCAAAGCACGCCAGCATCTGGTGGTCTTGGACTAAAGGTAGTTCAACTACTCACTATTTTCTCAAATACAGATGACATGGCAGGATATTAGAATATTGGCTGAGGATTTCTAGCTATCCCAGCCATACAACTAGAAGATTACAATATAAGGCCAAATTCATCTTCAAAGAAGGGAAAAAAATAATCTTTCTCCTTCTCTCCTGTCTGTGGATGACTCCCAGTACTTAATGCTCGTTTGATTTCATATCTACCTTGTTAAATCCATTAGTGTGTTTAGGATGATGATATACAACATTAATATTTCTCTGTATGCACATGTATATGGCAGCACAGATTCTTCCTACGGACATCATGAAAGCCAGTTAGCCCATGTGACATTTTGTATATTGGAAACACACAGAGCTTAAGAAAAATTACTGCTTACACATTCGAGTTTCAGACATCCCTTGCTGCTAGGAAGAAGAATCTCTATGAAAAATCTTACAGAAAATTCCCTATGTAGGTTTATCATACTGAAAGTTATGACAGGTAAGTGGTTAAACAGGAGCTTACCTCACATGAACTCAGAAAACTGGCAGTTCTTTGTATAAATGTAAATAGTGCTGGAAAATGGACAGTGCTTTGTATATATGTAAATAGTGCCACAAAGTTCAAGGGCAGAAAGGCTACACTTAAAGTTCTCATATATACATGAAAACTTGAGAGACAGAAAAAGGGGCAGGAGGGTAATCTCAAATGCATAAAAACATTTATGAAGTTGAGTGTTAAACAATTACCACATTAGCATGTGAGGGAAATGTACAAGGAGGTGAGTACACAATCACAAATACAGCCCTCTCCCCCCTAAAAAGGGGTGACTTCGTCTCTTTTACAGCTATAACCTGGAAAAACACCACCACACTTTGGGCATTAATTTCTCACTCACAAGTGAAGAAGTGCCAGCAGCTGTAGAACTGAACAGTCCCTTACCTAAAAACCTTGCCAGCAAATCCCGCTCCACGAGATAGCATGAAAGAAGTGACTGGATCCATTTGTGAGACCAAACACACCACATTGCCCATCCTTGGCAGCAAAGGTTTTCTTGCTGAACACCTAGTCCTAAATGAGGTGATTCTGTTAGCAGATGGGAGGGAGTCGTAGCAGCTGTCTTCACACCAGCTGTCAAACAGATTTTGTTTTTGTAGCGCAAGTCACCACCCTTCTGCCTTGCAGCTATGCTGCAAGGAGCCTGATCAGTGTGGGCAGACACAGTAGTGAAAGAGGGAGGGGGGAAAGCAGAAAGGATTATGGTGGCCTGGTACAGAAGTTTATACCTAGAGGACAGTTCCATAAGAGAAACTGAAGTGCAGTGAGCTAATAATTAAACCAGGTTTCCAACTTTCTCCTGTACCAATAATTTTACAATTTACTAGACATCAAAGTATATTTCTACCTTTTCTTCTGTGGGGACAGAAACTGTTTTCCTTCTTTCCCCAGTTGCTTATTTTCATGAAACTTAGGGAAGTATTTTTTCCCAGATTGCTGCTTCTCTGTCATCTCTTGTGACAATTAGCCAATATGTTTAAAAGTCGTTAGGAACAGGGTTAGATTCTCACGCAAAGCAGGTTTAGAGTAGACATACACATTTCCTTAGTAAAATAGACCAAGGATCCTTTCCCTTCCATTTCCCATTTGTTTGAAGGAGAAAAACAGCAGATAAAGACAAGGTTCACCTGACCAAAAGACCCAAAGTAGGATAAACAAGTAAACAGCCTAAGAGTACATACCTATATTTTGACCGCTGTGTACAAAGTCTAGGTAGACTAACTCAGATTTAAACATCCTCAATGTAACAAGAGGTATCCCACAAACAGGGACATCTCTGCAGGATGCTAGAACTTGAAGCACTGTGCTTCATCTCCTGATGCTCCTGCTCCACCAACAGCAGATGAACCCATGAAATTTGCTTCAATATTGTTTGTCACTGTTCAGCACTGGCTGATGGTAAGATTAGTGGCAGCTCTCCTTCCTACTTTGCTGCTCCAGCCACTCTAAAGAGACAGCACACTAAAAAGACAGAAAACCCAGAATCTTGTTCAAATGGCCTGTATAAATAGGAATACTTACTAGACAGCAGGTGACCTATCCAATACTATCAGGACCTCATAAGGTCATTTGCATGGTTGAATAGACTTGCTTTTCAAAAAGATGCTTTGTGTACATGGTATCTAATAAAGGTGTGCACAGAAAATCAACAGCAAGGTGAAACTAGAACAGGTAAAATTTTATTTCCCATAGTGTTTAGGTAACACCCTTCTTGTATGACAAAATACAAGACAGTCTGGGAGCTGCTCTGTCCTTGAAAAATGTATTCTGACTTTCAGAATGAGCAACATGATAATTTCAGTGCTACCCAATGCTGCCACTGCCCAGCATTCTCTGTTTTGCAGTTCTGTGAACTAAATGTGAAAACAACCAGAACAGACCTTTATCTTGCCCTTCTTTGCTTATCTACATCATTGTGATGATTATGTATTATAGAGGGAAATGAAGCATCAGATCTCAGGTGTTTCACATGTACTAGCTTATTCTCAGTAAATAGGAAGGAGCAGGACCTGGTTAATAATGGAAAATCAGCTTCTGGAAAAAGCCACGCAGTACCAAGTGAAGTTTTTGTTCAAACTTTGTGCAAACAAAGCACAAAGGCAGGGCCTACAAGCCCACTTCTTCCTGCAAACCAGCCAGTTGCATTCACTGCACTCACAGTTGCACTCACCATCTTTTACTTACACAGAGATCACATACCAAAGATTTTCATCAAACTAAGCAGGATTCTTAGCAGGACCTAGTATAGATGCTATTGCTTAGTTAAAAGGTTTGGGAGCAAATTGTTCCAGCCCAGCCTTGTGCAACCTCTGCATTGTCCTCGAGGCTACACTGCTGCTTTTCTCCAGAAATTCAAACTGACCTCTGTGCAAAATTAATTCTCTTAAAAGCACTGAATAGCCCATAGGACTAAAAAATCTATTACTTTTTTTGTTTGGCTAACTGTGATCTTCCACAAAAGCTGATCAAACCCAATTTGTTAGAGACTGGCAAATACTTGCTATTTATCTGTTTAACAGGAAATTTGGAACCCTAATACAAGAGTGTAACACACACTTAGCAAGGGAGAGCTGTTTACTGTGACAGTTCTACAATGGGTTCCTTGTGGAGTGTCTATACTACAAACATTTCTGTGCATATTCACACATGTGAGTAACTCTATTGACTTCTGTGCTACATGCAAAAAATGCAGCCTCAGAAATGTGATGGAAACAACAGGAGAATTTTTCTCTTTGGCATGAAGCTACTATCTGAGCTGACTTTAATGCTGTATTCATCAAAACGTTCTACTGTCAGATTATTTCAGTCAACTGCATAATACTTCTGCTTCTAAGAAAATAAGTTGTCACAAGATAGAAATCACTATAGTAGAGGACTAGCACAGCAGTCTGCAAGATACGCAAATGCAGTGAACAAAAAGTCCGACAAATAAATAAGATAAATTAGCAATTTTAATAAACTTCAGTCTGCAAGGAAAATGCTTTATGATTCATCCTTGGACACCTAAAAGTCAGATGCTAAGTAACAGGTCTGATTTCTGAAAAATACAAATGCTCACTACCCCTGAAAGTCTGATAATTTTTACTTGAATACCTTTCTGCAACCACTGCTATCTGCAATGCACAGCAGATCTATGTAAAGCAAACTGCAGTTGTAATTTCATTTCAAAATTGTACCCATTTTTCCAAACAGTCCTACCACAGCACATTATTTCTGCATGGGATTTGCTTAAAACAATTCAAAAAACCATAATTGAAAGGAAAATAAATTCAATTCCTGCACATATGCAAATGTTAGACAATACTTACCAAAAGATTCTCCGGTTTGAGGTCCCTGTGGACAATGCTCTTGCTGTGAATATAAACCAGTGCTTCACACAGGTCAGTGATCATGACAGCAGCATCGTGCTCCGTGAACTTCACACTTTCTATGATTGCATCAAATAAGTCTCCTCCTGGGACATACTCTAGGATTAGGTAGATCTCAGCTTCTGTCTCATACACCTCCATCAAGCTTACTATATTGGGATGAGAGAGACTCCGAATAATCAGAATTTCACTTTCCATCATGTCTTCCTTCCCCTTCAGTTTGGATTTATCAACAATTTTCATAGCATAGATCTGATTGGAGTCACAGTGGCGACATTCCTTCACCACTGCAAAGTTCCCATCCCCAATAGTTCTGCCAATCTCATAGTGTTTTTCCACATCAGTTCTGCTTTTAATGGCATATCTCCGGCTTGTGCTTTCCAATCCCTGAGCTTTGTTGTCTTCTTTATTCACTCTGCGCTCCCCTGTTTTTTCTCGTCGAGCCATGTCACTCTCTCTACATGTGACATTCCCCTCTCTTCTGACAGTTTCCTCTTTAGACCTTTGTCCCTCTCTGCCCTCCCTATGTGTTTTAGACATTTTCTCAGCATCCCTCAGAGTGTCTTTCTTTAGCCAACCGCTTTGGTTCATTACACAGCTACTTCCACTATCTTCCTTCACTTCATGAGATAGCTGGAGCCCTTCTACAGCATTCTTCCTAATTTTTACTACTTCCTTCCCATGGTTTTCATGCTTCTCCACATCCCTTTCTTTCTCAATGCTCCTTTTTTGCTTCTCCAGCCCTTCATTAACAATCCTATGTAGCGGCTTCCACATCCTCCTACTGCTATTATCTTTCCAGCCAACTTCCTCACCCTCCAGACAAGTTTCAGAAGATTTTCGGCAGTTCCTGACTTTTGTATTTCTTTCTACATGGTACCTCTGACAGGCACCTGTGTTCAAGTCTCTATTCTCAAACGAGGCCTCAGCCTGCCTTTCCCTCTGTAACTTTTCCCTGGCCTGCCTTTCCTGTTCGCACTTCTCACACCTCAGTACCTCCTCCGAACTTTCTTCTAAGCCTTCCTCAGAACTCCTCTCATGGTTAAGGTATCTTTCACTTTCCCGTGTTTTTCTAGAAGGCTTCACTCCATGCTCACCACTCCAGCTCTCTCTAGTCCACTTTTTTTTGGTTCTCATTTTTTCCTCTTGCTTTGTCTTGGCTTGACTTTTTCCTTCATGTCCAGCTGCCAGTTGGGAGGACAAGCCATCGCTGCAGTTCTTGCTCATTTCTGTCTCATCAAAGCCACTGTCTACTTTCGAGGCCTTGTCATACAGCCTGCTCTTCAGTTTTTGGGACTGCTCCTCATTCTGCTGAATGGCAGCACTGCAAGCATAAGGATTTTCAGGATAAAGTTCTTGTAATACTACCTCCAGATCCTTCACAGTGAGGGGCTCCCTTCCCATAGCTATGAAGGCATCACCTTCCCTGAAGAACTCAGAAACACTTTGGATTTCTCTGCCTCTCAGATTGTACAGCTTTCTCACACGGTCATTTTTCCAACGAGGAAATCCCAGAGCTTCTGAAATGTCAGCCATCAGCTGCTCAAAGGTCTGGACTGATCTCCTGTTGAGAAGCAAGGTTATCCTCCTGAGCGTGCGTCCCCCGGGTTTCACCACTGTAATTATCCTTGGCTTCACAGGACTGTGCTCTGAATGTATCGTGTGAAAACCATTGCGGGGACTGAAAAATGAGGACCTGTGGCTGCTTTCACCCAAACATGGTTTTCCATAGTTTCCACGACCAACAGGAGGACAAGTCCCATGTAGTTTCCTCTCTTTTACTTTTGAGCCTGCATTGTGTGGTGAATGGTCCAACAAGCCTTGGCGTCCTAAGGTAAACAAAAAGCAGCTGTATTAATGATTTTGCATCATCAGACCTTTCGCAGCAATCGTTTTCTACATGTCAGTGCATGTGACCTCAGAGAGTAAGGGTAGGTGACTTCAATGCTTATAAAGAATTTTTAACTACCACTAAGGAGTATCTCTACGTAGTTGCAACTACAAACATTGCCAAGTTTGTGAGAAAATCTAAATTAATTTTGCGACAGGGGAACGTCATTAAAAAAATAAGAGTATTGAACACAAACAGATCTTTCTTCTAAATCCTCACATCTTTCAGAAATCCTCAAAGAATAGCAGGATTGCATCCAGATTGTTTAGCATTCTCTTATTAATAAACCTCCCATAAACTCACTCATTTCCTTTCTGAACCCAATTGCAATTTTGGCCTCTGTAAACCCCATGGCAACAAGTTCCACAATTATATTGCATGAAGTAAAATAAACTAATTACTTGTGTTTTAAAGTTCCTACCAGATGGCACTGTGTGCAACCTTACATTTTTATAAATAATTATCTCCTCTTCATTTTCCCTGGACCTTCTATAACAAATTAAATAAATAAAATTCTTTTTAAAACACATTACTTTTGCTATAATTTTTACAGCAATTTTATAGGTCATCTAATAGTAATGTAACTTAAGTTTTTGTCTTATAGAAAGGCCATCTTAGTTTTGTTTGATAATTGGAGTCATGGTTTTCAATACCTTGGTTTGACTTTTTTATTCTAAAAATGATGCAAAATCGCACAAGGTTCTGAGTATTCACTGGGGACACTGACATTTCATCTTAGAAAATCATCAAAGAAAAAGGCACCATTTGTTACGCGTAATTGTGAAAAGGAAGAACTGAAACATAACATATGGTTACGGACAAACCAAGATAAAACATAATTCCCTGTCTATCAACAATAAGCTAAGAATAAAAATGTCCCCTAAAAGTATTCTGAGCTGTTGTACTTGCTAGGATTAAAACCTGCTTACAATGCATTTATTTTCAGACTCAAGAAATGAACTTTCAGAGCGAGATCACACAGTGTTTCCAACTCCATTTAATAGCTTTGCTCTTCAGTTGGGAACAAACATTCAATATATATGAACTAACAGGACCAAGACAAAAAGAAACAGCCAGAATGGTTACCGAACCATTACAAGGAAATTTCTGTACACCAATGGCTCATCTCCCAGAGAATCGCGTCCATTTTCATACATTACTATGATTGCATAGTCACAGGGCAGTGGGCAAATCCTCAAAGGAAAATCTGCACATACCAGCGTTTCTCTTGGTGTTCGGCTCAAGCCTACTACATTCTGGGTTTCAAGTGCAAGAAAAGCCATTTTCAGTATTTCATGGTATGGATTTTTATTTGCCCTTTCCATCAAGGCATAATAGAGTGAAGAAGAAATATGCCTCCTCGCCTAGAACAACAAACAAAAGTGCAAAAACTGCAAAAGTGCTGCAGCAGAGCATTCACTTGCTCCGCCTCAAAAAATACCCAATAGGCCAGGGCTCGAGAGCGGAAAGCACACGAGGAGACAGCGCCATAGGATCCGCTCTGCTTGATGCAGGATGATGGACGCTCCTTAGCTGTAATACTCTCACCAGCTAAGCACTGTGTGCCCCCCGGCATGCCCCTTAACTCTTGGCTTCATTTTCTTCCCCTGCCAAATGAGATAGATGCTTCTTCTCCAAACAAATATTACAAAGAAGCCCAGCTGCCAGCATGCTGATTGAAGACGTAAGCATTATATAAGAGCTATGTGTGACTAATGCTTGGTGGTTGTACAAGTTATTTCTGTCTTCATTCTGCTTTTTAAGGATGATCTCTTGTTATCAAAAGATGACTACATACGTGCTAGTGATTTTTCAACAATCATGTGTTTACATTCCACCCAGAATAAAGCTTGCTGTGAATGGAGGAAAAAAAAAAATCAGCTGTAATAACAGTTCTCTGAAATCTAAATCAACTCCACAACATGTTAGTTACCAGGAACTGATGAAGCTCTGAATTTAATCAGCATTTCCAGGTTCTTGCATACACACTGTCATCAAAGCTTTATCTTGCTTATGGGAACTGTGAGTGACATTTTTACTGCTTATAATCTTGGTACAACATGAAAACAATGGTGCAGTAATAATGATTTTTCCCACAGATTATGTTCCTCCCAGTCATGCTGCTATTAGCATACCTTTCTACAAACCACTGATTTTTAAGTGCTTGGTTGTACCGTTGATTGTTTCAATTACCCAGGCATCAATTATGTTTCCTTTCTTCACTAAATTGACTAAGCCTTAAGGAGAAGCCAAGTTTATTTTTTAATTCTGTAACTAATGGAATAAGAGCAGTTTCATCTCGTTATAAAGAACAACACAGGAATGTTTTGTTCTTTTTTAACTGACTTGATTCCTAGCCAAAAACTTTGACAAAAGCCGCAAGTCAATATCTAACAATGTTCAGAATAAGAGTAGAACTGCAATATGCAATACGCATATTTTTTCTAAGATGAGAAAGAAAATAACTGCTTAAATCAATGCATGAAAGAATCTTCTAATATTTCCAAGAAAAGGGGACCTGTCAAATTTTGTCAAAGTGGTGGTCACAATGACTATATATTACATACAATTAAAAATTCACTTCAGTTGCCTGTTACAACTATTTCAGTCATAATTTCTGTTATTTTCCAGTTATGCTATATTTAACTGATACACAAGAAGCAAGCCTCAATCTGTCAGGAAAGTGCATATGCTTAAAGCAGTAACAAGCATTTCTAGAAAGCCTTCAAAGGTCACATGCACACCCAAATCCTATAGCTACAATTTATATTGCTTCAAAATCTTGTTTCCATATTTATATGCAAGTGGGAGAAGGAGGAAGAGGGAGGTGGTATGAGAAACACACTTCAATGAGTTCAAGTACTGGCAAATTATACATCTGAGAATAAAGTGTGCTTTTTCTTTCGCTGTCCTCCTGAGAGCAAATGATTATTATTATTATTATATTATAATAAATGATTATTTATTATTATAATAAATATTTCTTAGAAATGTTAAGATGGATTGATGAGTGTGTCCGGTTTTATCTGTATACACATCTACCCACATGTGCTGGTGTATTATGGATTATCAGTGGTGCAGCATGGCCAAGGAGGATGCTGAGGCTGCTGCTGTGGACAGGCAGGGGTGAGGCAAGACAGCTGGTCAAGGGCACCCTGCACACCACCTAAACCGTGCACATGGGCACAGGAGAACAAAACCTGGAACCCACGGAGCAATACAGAGCTCCACACGATGAAGACATGATGGTCTTGTAGGGCAAACGCTCACATCAAGTCCCAAGAAAAGCATGGAGGATGGAACTAACTGGGATTTGGAGGCTCAAACAGGTAGCAGAAACAAGAAATTCAGCACCTATGGCCAAAGCACAGGGGCTCCCTAGGGAGAAAAATGTGCTCCCTTGCAGGGAGCACAGCTTCCATGGTCAATTTTTAAAATTTACAAATAATTTGTGATCATCACAGTCCAACCCACTGTGGGGCTGGGGAGGGTGGGAAAGCATGGGGAGAAATCACAAAAATTCCTCTAGAAGACCTTTTTTTGGAGTGTTTTGGATCATATTCTGGACATGGAGTAAGATTAAATGAATTCTGAAGAGTTAAGCTCTGAAGAAGTTGTGTATACAGAGCATCAGCATCTATATCTTAAGGAATTGCCTGGCTGCACCAGCTAAAAAAGTGGAGTAACGGGATTTGCCAGAGGTCACCTATTGCAATTAAAAATGTATTGCTGCCATTTGTCTTTCAAAACTTATCCTTTCCCTTGGCCAGTCCATAAGCTTTTGTTCATTAATTAAAATATTGCCACTCAGCTTGCATTCTTCTTGGCTCTCCTGCTGGAGATCACAGTTTCAGTAATTAACTGAATGGTTTACCATTCTGCTATCAAGTCACAGGTTGAAGGGGAATTAAATTTTTACAAGGAGTTTTACAATACAATTTAAAACAGAAGGCAGCAATGAAATAGGATCTAGGTATGGCATTGCTTTCTGTGAATAAGATGGTGTTATTTAAGCTCTCCAATTTCTTTAGAAGGCTTCACTTTACAAAAACAACCATGAAAATGCCCAAAAACATTAGCAGCAACTAAACTTGCACATGACAGAAACTGTGTATCTGGGAGTTGTTTTGATGTACTGGTCCTAATATAGGATAAACAAAACACTGTTTCAAGTGGGCAGAGAAAGGACAGCAGTACAAATGTCTGTTTTTTCCTTAAGAAAATTTCTGCTGAGGGCATGTAAAACAAATACCATAGAAAAAAAAAAAAAAAAAAAAAAAACAAAGAATAATCTTACTTGGAACAGAAAACATCTGATTCATTTCACAGTACTAACGAGTATCTTCAAGTACTTGAGTAGGAAGAATGCCTCTGGCACAGAACTCGGAGCATACAAGTACATAGCTCACACAGGTTACCAGTGTGCATCAGCAGTTAGCTCTGGGACACAATCCGAGTCCTCTAGAAATGTGCCATCTTGATCTCCTCTCCTTGCTGTAAATTATTTAAAGTTGCAACTTCCAGGGCTAGTGCACACTGATAGTGCCCAAGACTGAAGCAGTAGTATGGTGAGTCCCAATTCGCTAAATTAGATGCACAGAAACAAAACATGATCACAGGCATCCTTTTACAGCAAGTAAATTTTACATTATCTACAGCCTCACTGTTGGAAACATTACTGAGTAAACTTTTCTCCGAGGAGTCATACCTTCTCTTTCCTCCCCTGCTGCTCATCCTTGCCTCCCCTGCCATGTCTTACATCATTTTAGGGCAGAGATTTTGTTTCAGTCAGGATTGGTGGTTATTTCAGCAACAACAAGAGGCAGACACACTGCATCAGTTTTGACCAGATAAAATCCTGAGTAGAAAAAGAAAGTCAAATTTCACAAGGACTGGATGAAGACAGTGTCAAATGTAGCAGGAAAGTTGCTGCTAGTTCCAGCCCGAGCAAGCTCCAAATGCTCACTCAGCTCAGAGGTAGGGAATTGAAAATGGAAAAGGAAACTTAGCGAAGAACTGGACTGGGAGGATAAGAGAAAAGAGGAATTGCGACAGAATGCAGAGAATGAAGCAAATAGTGCCACAGTCAGACACTGTCTGACACACAGCAGTTCCTATGGACTTTTATACTGGCTGATAGCAATTTCCCTGAACTTTACTGACACAGTGGAAGCAGATGGAGACTGTAATAGAGAAGCAGTAAAACACGAGAGTAAGAGTGGATCAAAAAGTCAGATAGAATCCCAAACTTAGACAAAGGGGTGGGATTGCAACTCACCAACAAAACTATCCTCACATGATCTGCTCCTTTGCAGTTCTCCGTAAAGGATATCTACCTGCTTTTGTTGTCACTTGCCATATTAGCTTATGTTGATTTATATTTTTTTAAATAACAGGAAGAACTACATGCACACAAAAAGGTGACTTCATTAAGAGAATATTAGCAAGGTCCTCAGTGAGACAGGAGAAAATTAAAGTTATCAACCACATCCTGCGTTGCATCAAAAGCAGCGTGGCCAGCAAGTGAAGGGAGGTGATTCTCCCACACCACTCCACTCTCATGACACTTGGAGTGCTGCACTCAGCTCTGGGTGCCCCCAACATATGAAGGATGTGGACCTGCTGGAGCAACTCCAGAGGAGGGCATGAAGGCCATCAAAGGGCTGGAGCACCTCTCCTATGAAGACAGAAGGAGTAGAGGATGGTCAGCCTGGAGAAGGCAGCAGCTCTGTGCGTACCTTAGAATGCCCTTTCAGTACCTAAAGAGACCTAGGAGAGAGTTGGAAAGGGACTTTTACCAGGGCATGGAGTGATAGGACAAGGGGGAATGGCTTTAAACTGAAAGAGGAGAGATTTAGATTAGATATGAGGAAGAAATTTTTACTTTGAGGGTGGTGATACAGGTTGTCAAAGAAGTTGTGGATGCCCCATCACTGGCAGTGTTGAAGATAGGACTCTGAGCAACGCTCTGGTGTAGTATAAGGTGTCTCTGCCTGTGGCAGAGGGCTTGGAACTAGATGACCTTCAAGGTCACTTCCAACCCAAATCATTTACTTTGTGAATTCAGTTTCTCCTCACATACAAGATAGTTTAGAAATATACAGTTTTTCTTATGTCTACTCCAGGGCACAGTGGATCCTCTTTTACAGGTAAACTGGATTAAGGACTGTGCTGTAGAAAAATATATATAACTAGAAGAGCTGAAAAGTGTGTGAAAAAATATAGGAAAAACAGTTTCTCTGCTTAAGGCAGTGCAGCCTTGAAGAACTGGATTTTGTCTCAACCAATTCCACTGAGTTTCAAAGCAATCAACTTAATCTGTACTCTTCAGAGAGGATCAGAGTCTGGTAGCCAAAACAACATTCTGAGACCCGATCCACAAACCTGCTCGGTGCTCACAGCTGCAAGGGCATATACTGGAAGAGGTACTTCAGACAACAAGGTAATATAACACAACACATAAATAGTGTTAAGTCATCCCAAAATTCAGGACCTGGGCATCTCAAGTTGCTTTCTTCCCCAGACTTTCTTTTCTGCACCTTGGCTGCCACTGAATGCAGTACAAGCCCTCTCTTTACAGGTATCATAGATAGGCTAATCCATATCTGTTACTGTAAAAATAACCATGACAGAAAAGCCCAGAAGTTAAAAAGCCTGTATTAACAGCAGGGTTCAAAAAACACACAGCAGGACGCACGAAGAGCCAGGGTAAACAGCAGAGTAGAGGCTCATTAGGAAAGCTTTGTCCATCACATACACTGATGGAGACAGAACCCCTGGGGATAAAAAAAGCAGCATCTGATAATGTAATAATGTGTATATATTAATGTACAGGAACATGGGTTGGGGCAATAGCAGTGCTAATCAATAGTCATAAAAGCTTGACTTTGTAACCTGAATAATATTAGATTTTAAGTACCTGGCCTCATAGAAATACATGTTTTAATACGTTGAAGAAATACATTGAACAAGCCTTATGTGTTCAGAATACATTTGATGGTAAGGCAGTTATAAAATATACTATGCAATAAAATACTATTATAAATCATATGGTATTATAACCATGGTTTACTAAACCAAATAAAAGAAGCACAGTCTTTTTAGATGACCAAAGTGTATTTTATTCAATTAGATCAATTGAATTTGAAAAAAAAAAACCAAACGCATGGTATTTGCATGAATTCTTATCTGCATTAGCTATTGGAGAAGAAGGAAAACAAAACCATGTTCAATATTACAAATATCATTTATCAGCTGGACCCTTTCAAAAACAGTTTTATTACAGTCACAATGAAAAAAAAAAAAGGAGGGGGGTGGAATCAGTTATCAGTTAATTTCTATAACATCGTTTCTGCTACCCTAATGGGCATTTCCAGTCATACCCATGCCAGCACTTCCATGTCTGATATGCATCAGTGTAGTGGAGATCAATTGCTGACCCAGTCTAACCCAATTTCTAGAAAACGAAAATCACTCAGCAGTTCAGAGAGTGTTCTAAGTTCACTGAAGAAAAACTAATTTGGGCTCACATACAAAAAGAAAAAAAAAAATCAGAATAATATCTCTGTCTCATAAATATACAGTTTTAGCCCTAAAAGATCATATAAAATTAGTATGATGGGATTCCAAGTTCTTTATCTTTCACAATTTCACATCAAGCATGCTCAAATTCACATGCAATATTATTTTTCCTTTAACTGTCAGCCCTGCAAACTCAGCTATGTGTCAAGTTGGGTTCCTTCTGTCCCACACATCACCAACAGAACTAAAGTTTCTCCCGGCCAAATGTGTCTGGTCCCATTAGGTGAGTTTCCAAAGTGTCAGCTGCCAGGAAAGAAAATGTCCTTAGTGGCTACACCTGGACTGCAGGACTATGGGAGACATGCACTTCTGGACCCACTCCCTGGCCTCATGAGGGCAGGCAAGAAGACTTCAAAACTCTGCATTGCATACCTTATCTTCAGCACTTCTGCTTTTTATTTTAAGAAAAAATGTACACTGTGTCACGTAAACTGCAAACCAGAGCTCCCCAAATCTTTCAGTCCTGTAAGCATCCATTCTCATTCTTCCCCAGTCTCTCACACTAGCAAGAAAGAAGTGACTCTACTCTCTTCCCCCTGGCCATTTATCTCACTCCCTTTTCACTGCTCGTTTTGGGACACAGACCTCAGAATTAACGGGAGATCCTAGAGGACAAAGAGCACCAGAGCAGCTAAAATCAGGCAGATGTTGCAGGAAAGGAGTTCCTAAGATGGGAAGGACTGTCTAGAATTACAGTCTGATAGGAAAACTTTGCAGCTGGCTGGACTTCAGCAGAGGGAGGGAGCCTGAGGGATGCTCATGTTGGAAAACCCTCCCTGTGGCTAGGGGAGCTCTGGACTTTTCCATTCTGAGGATGGATGGTGCCTCTGTGAAACCCTCAGCCCCAGTGTGAGAGCCATCCCACAGCACAACGCTTTTAGGAGGCTCAGCATGCCACAACATGGGACCGTATTTACTGTATGAGAATCATGACGGGTAAGTGACATTGAGCAGTCACTTTTCCTTCTTTCTCCTCAAAGAAGATAAACTTAGAGTTTTCTTTGTCTTCCCCCACCACCACGCCCCCCCCTTCTCCTTCACTAAATGTTCAGAGCCCCTTTTCAGTCTGTGCTGGTGCTCTCCTGTCCAGCTCCTCCAAGAAGGGACCAGCAGGGTCTGGATTGCTGCAGGGCAGCCTGGGTTGCTCTCTGTGTTACACTTTCCAACCTGGCAACAGTGGCTGGGCAAAAATTAACTTCCCAGCTGCTTATCTTCTTCCCCTGCAGGCCCACAACCACCCCACTGTACCGCTGCAGGTTTTCTAAATCAAGCCATTTGTAATTAAAAAATAAAATATTTACAGCAAACACAGATGGTTACTGCCATGTGTTAGTGTTAAACCGAGCTGAATCACACCCAGAGCAGCAGATGAAGGTAAAGATTTCATGGAGACTGGTAATGACTCACAAGTGCCATAATTTTTTACTTTTTTTTGGAGCAGAACCCCACTTTCATTATCTTCTTTCTGACATTTTAAGGGTAGCAAATTAAAAAGCGAGCATAAAGGAAGTCTTATAGAGAAGTATACAGATGCATAATCGGTAAAGAACTATGTGAAATGTTAGACTGCACGTGAAATGAATCAGTGCCTTTGGAGGTGTGAGGCTTGGTTTAAGTTGCATAAAACCAAAAAAAGAATATTATGAAACTGCTCATTTATTTAATTTCTTTCAAAGATGACAGGCTGTGAATTTTATTGGGAGCAACCATGGCTGTTATCTGTAGTTTGACTGCTTTAGGGTCTGCCCCAGTAACCAGGGAAGTCAGCTCTGCAGTCCAGGACCTTCCATCAAGGATCTTTCAGGAGAGGGACAGAACTGACAGGAGGAAACAAAAACATCTTACACAACTGTGGCATTTGCCAGAATCCATCTGGCAAAGCTCTCCATGTGTTTCTCAAGGCTCACTGTACAGGGAGTTTCACTTTCATGTTGATGCTCTTGACTCCTGAAGTACCATATATTTCAAATTAATTATTCAAGTTTCATTACAAAGTAAGCTTTCAACTGCTCTTTAGTCCTGTTAGCCAACAATGCCTCAGTCAAAGGAGCAAGATTCTGTTTCTTCTTGTGGGAGACTTTATTTGCATTGCTTCCTAAATCTCAACTTGATGACTAATCGGTTGCAACTGAGCAAACCTAGCAAAAATAAAAGAGCCTGCAGAGGTGTCACTGAGAGTTTAATTAAGCTTCCAGATCCTTTATTACCAATAACCTCGTTGCATAACTAAAGGAAAGACCCAGCCAGAGTCTGATTCTCCATCTGGTTTGCAAAAGGGGAAATCACAAAGAAGTTTTCTTTGTAAATATAGCACATTTAAGAGATGCTAACTCACATACAAAAGAAGAATTCCCAACCCCATTATTACAGAACCACTTTTTCAGAAGAGAATCGTATATTAAAGACAACATTGAAAAATAAATTGTTTCACAGGACTTATAAAAGAAAATGGGTTTCTCAGGGAAAACTGTAAGCCAGTGCTAATTAGACTCAAAAGCATGATGACAAGCAGAAAGATCATGATTTTCCCATCACCAGACACTTCTCAGCATTTCCATGAACTACATTATTTGGGGTGATAAGAAAACTAAAACCTGGAGAATATATGCAGGCTAGCACTATTGATGGAGTGGGAGATGGTGTTTTCAGAATGTCTACTGAGAGCTTCCTCCACGAATATATAGCATAATTGTTTTGCATTGTTACAATAATTAGACTGAGTAAACAATGCTAGCGACAGAGAGAAGATGGTAAACATGCCTGACTTTCATTTGCAGTGAAAGCTAACTACTGCTAGGTAAGATGGACAATGTGCAAGCATTACCAAAACTCCAAATTTATATTTGAATCAATCAAGGCAGTAGCTCACACTCTTTTTCATTGTTTCCAGAATCTAGTGAACAATCCAAAAGGACAGACCCTATACCCTGAAATTGAGAAAAACACGGAAAACAGTATACTGTTAAGAAGAGAAATGTCACATTCACCTCTTCAACTACCACATTTTCAGCTCTGATCCAAGTTGCACTGAAGCTAATTAAAAGATTCCCATTAGCTTCAGTGAAATCTGGATCAGATCTGAGGCTGCTAAAATCACCATAATGTTCTTATTCTAATTATACTTACAAGAAAGATTCTAATTTTATTTACAAGAAAATCTATATAACACTAATTTCAAATGTTGTTAAATGTCAAGGAAGCATCAAGTTAAAGGAAATGAGAAAATCAGTGGCAGAAACCAACTAAATTCACCCTAGAGCTGTTGGAAGAGAAGGAAGGACCACGAAGTTCCCTTATTTTTACAAAACTATAGACGTTTCTGCAGAAAACAAACGAAGCTAGGTAATCTTAGAAATGGGGAAATGAATCCCACACAACTTCCCTTAGTCACCACACGCTGTTAAGTCCAGCCGATGCCAAAATTCTGATGTTTTGCGGAACATGACCAGAAAAAGCAGCAGCGAAAACACATACAAAGCAAGTAGTGACACTACCAGATAAAGATACATTTGAAAGTCAGGCTAGCATGTCTAAGGTAATTAACTTGAGTGTTAAAAAAAACCAATAAAGACAAGATATCTTAAGCACAGCTCAAATTCAGAGGCTTGAACAGCTGCCACTAACTTGAATTAAAACAAGTTATCTTATCTTTGCTAACAGTTTAAGTCCAATTAGCCAATTCAGGTTAATAAGCCACAGGCAGAGATTTATCAGAAGATAACTCTCAGCTGATGTGTCCAAACATCCTACAAAAATTCTCATGGTAAAGGTCATGCTATTTCAGAAGATCCACACCCATTATACTACAAGAAAGGGACTAACTCAGCAGGATCAGTTTTATCTGGAGAGCTGAAGGGTGGCTTCCTGAGATATAAAATGCAGTCACCTCTTGAGAAGAGTACAAGTTGCTATAATAACTGCACTTCTACTACATAAAGCAGCTGTAATATGTTTTGTAAGCTTCATTTCACTTGCTGACTGTTTTGGGAGTCTGCTGAGTTCTCAACATTTCAAAGCATCAAAACTGCATTCAGATCATATAAAAAAAAAAAAACCACAAGAAGCAGCAGGAGAAAAAAGGAGGACTAAAGGAAAAGGAAACAAGGAGGCGGGAAGACAAACTTCCATGCAAACTTGCATATATGCATATTTTCATGTCTGTATAAAGTTAGTATCAAAAGCATGCATAACAAATTATCAGGTTTGAGGATAAACTCCTAGTTTATACCCTCACACAGGATGGGTTTCAATCTAAATGCTCAGAGGAAGGAACTAGAAACTTTTTACGCTGTTGCAAGGGGTTGGTTTGTTATGTTGGTTTTGGGTTCGTTCTTTTTTTAAAAAGGAAACCTTTTGTACTCAGTGTAGCAAAAGTTTCAGTTTACGGGGTTGTTCCCAAACACTGTGTCTCACAACCTGAAAACTACTCCATTAGCTCAAACCAGTGGCCCGTCCAGTCCTGCTGACATTGCATACTGAATGTACCCTGAGGATGGCAGAAAATAACGCTGCACGATGAAAAGTTACGGAATAGTTCTCCTATAAATATCTGTCCAGTTATTAAATAGGAACAAACACAAGTGATATAACTACAGAAGCCAGGGGATGCAAGGGCACAGCCAGCATTATTCCCGAGAGAGGTCTGGCTACCACAAGTCACAGCACCCCCATCTGACACAGGAGCCCTCCCCATCCTTCGAGCCCCTGCCTGTAACCCGTGCAGCTTCAGCCGTGGTGATTTCCCAGCTGAGGGAAAATTCACCAGCCTCAAGTGTGTTTTAGCACACAGTTGTGCCATGGTTTAAAACCCTTACGCTGCATGCTATTTACTGGCTTTTGCAGAGCATCAGTGTGCTCTGAGCAGCCCACAAGCATTCGTTCCAAGTACACTCATGCTGACTATTAAGAGTGCAAGTTACTTCAAATCTTCAATTTTTATGGCAGTACAGACGACACCGTGCGTGCCTTTTGGAGCGGCAAACGCTGACTTCACACTCAGACTTCAAAGCTTGCCCCGGTACTCGCACGGCTGCCGCGGTAGTGTCTCAGCCTCGGAAAGGGGCACAGACGGCATGACCCGCACCTAGCAGCCGGGACTGGCTCTCCATGCTGTAGAAGCCCCTTGTTCTGCTTCCCAAAGCAACCCACCTCCCAACGAATCCACTTCACTGGTCTCCACTACCATACAAAACGGGAGGGGGCGAAGGGGCTTCTCTTTAATCCAACATACAGGTAATTAAAGGAGCACCGTGAAATAACCACCCCAACTCCAGACCTTTGGGGACCGCCCTCCCCTCCCAAAGCCCTTGCCTCAATCCCACGGCCGCGAGGCATCGCACCTTCGCCCGTCAGTCTCCAATGCTCATTTCCAGCCCAAACGCCACCGAAAGCCTCCCCCGCTCCCCGCGGACACGCAAGGACCTGGGCAGGAACTTTCGCCGCCGCCGGAGCCGCCCCACGTTCCCCTCAGCCGGGGAGCCGCCAGCTCGCCCCCTCCTCCCAAAACG
>VZTE01004148.1:1263274-1338597 GCA_013397775.1 Eulacestoma nigropectus
CCGCCCGCCTCCCGCCTTTCCCCGGCGCCCAGCTCGGCCCCAGCCACCGGGATGTCCTCGTTTGCCCGCCCGCCGGGCGCGGTGTTTGTTACGTGGCCGGGGCGCTCCGTGCGGCCCCGCGGGTGTCCCCGGGTGGCGGGATGTGGGGCGCTGCTCCCAGCCCGCTCATGAGTGAAAACGCTTTCACTGTCGCCCTGTAGATACTAAGCAGACTTGGTAAATCATTCACAGAATCACAGAATATGCTGAGTTGGAAGGGACCCACAAGGATCATCGAGTCCAACTCCCAGCCCTGCACAGGACACCCCAAGAATCACACCACGTGCCCGAGAGCATTGTCCAAACACTTCTTGAGCACTGTCAGGCTCGGTGCTGTGACCACTTCCCTGGGGAGCCTGTTCCAGTGGCCAACCACCCTCTGGGGGAAGAGCCTTTTCCTGATACCCAACCTAAACCTGCCCTGACACAACTTCAATTTAGCTTGGATTAAAAAAGACAAGCACTAAGCAATGTAAATAAAGTGCACGCTGGACGCATGAACAACTGGTTGCCCAGCATCTGTGTAGAATATGAGAAGGGACTTTATTTCATCCAGACTGCCCATGGGATGCTGGCTACATGGCTAGCATGCCTGACAAATATGAGAAAGAAGTGATGAGCCACAAAGATGGTTTGTGTTGCATAAACAGAGATTGGACTGCTTACCATGCTACAAAAGGAGATGCAACTTGATCACAGCATGTACATACCTTCATAGGGGAAATACTACAAACTAAAAGGCCCTTCAATCTTGTAGTTGAAATAGACAAAAGAGTCGATGTCTGGAAGCTGAAGGTGGGTAAATTCAAATTAGAAATGTTATTGATGGGAGTGAATAATCATTGGCACAAATTGTGGAGGGAAGCTGTATTTTATGCTTTGGAAATCTCCTAATAACACAAGATGACTCTGTGGAAAATAATATATAAATACTGTATAAATAACTGATAAATACAGTATTCCAATAAAGAAGTTAGACTTACATGCAAAATTAAGTGGCCAGAGATATCCAGGTCAGACCAAAAGATGCAGTGTTACATCGTTCTGGCCTCAAACTGTATGAACAGGACGAAGCAGAACATGCTAAACATGTACCTTATACTCTGATTTTTGTCATTTACTGAAAGTATTGTCAAGCTGCCCTGTTTAATAGCTTGTCTTCTATGATTTTACTTCCAGGGTATTTCATCATTTTGGGGGCAACAGAGTCTAACACAAACACCTTTGTAAAAGTAGATCTTGAACAAGATTTTCCCTGAAATGTATTTCACTGTGCTTATAAAGAAATGGGTATAAAGCTCAAATATCTTTACTCACTCTTTGATATGGCAAACTTATATTTTGCTAGACTATGTGGTGAGTGAAACTATGTAAAATAAAAGCATAGACAAAAACTGTCTTGTAAACTAGTCAACACTCAGGTTGTCAAAACCCTGCAACACATTATAATACCAAATTGCTATCTAAAAATGTAGCATAATTTCACCATCTTTTGAAATATTAATGTTTGTTTAAAATCTCAGAAACATTCAAATTCTATATTTATTTTCTTATTTTTGCCTTACTCCTTTATCTAGAGCTTGTTAATCCTGCAGTCATCATTATCTGTTTGCCCTGTGTATCAAAGTCAGTTTCAAGTAACAGATCTTCAGGATTAGAACTGCCTGAAGGAGCATAACTAAAGGGTTGCTTTTCAGTCATTTTCACACATGCGGTTTGTGTTGTATAACAGGTCACCTCTTCTGACACACTCAATGCCCATGTGAAATCTTGGCTTCAGTAAAGGCAATGGCAGGTGTCTTCTGCTACTCCACATCTTTCACCTGCTTCTTTAAACAATGTTACAACTCATTTCTGCAGTTGTTGGCATCTCAGTTATTAACACTGTCTTAAGAAATCAGAGACTGTGTTCAGTTTCTGTCTCTGAGACTCCTCCATCAGGTCATTCCACTTTTCTGTGTGTGACCTTTTCAATATAGAATGTCAATAACAATATCAGTTAAAGGGATTTGCTGTTGATAGATGCAAAATCCTTAGAACAGCTAAGTATCACTCTTAATCATCTTACTCCCTGCAGCGGGCTTCCAAAATAAGAATGTAACATGACCCAAAAATCAACACTAGATCAGTAGTACTCTCATTTCTTACCGTAAAATGATAAACAGGTGAGGAGAGAATGCAGACTTCTGAAGACACCTCATTCCTCCTTGCCTCTGGAAAATTGTCACTACAGCCTTCATCAGCCAGTGAAGTGGTTTTTCCTTTAATCCACTTTTTAACCAGCCAGTGACCTCAACCACTCCATTCCTCTACTAAACCATCTGCAACTTCCCTGCCATTTCTTAATAAGTATGAACAAGAACCATGAGATTTTCTTCCCAGTGATACCTTTTTAACCTGTAAGAAAGCTGAATTTCACAGACTGAAACAAATCAGCAGAAAGTTGTCAAATACAGGTCTCTGTGTGTTGCATGCCCAGCTCATACACAGTATCTACATATGGCTATGACTGACAACAGATATGTTGGTACACCCTTGGAAATGAATGTTCAGTCTCTTTTAGTAGGAAATCCTACTTTCTTTTGGCCTTGTCCTAAAATCAGCAATTTCCTTCTGCCTTAGAAACCACCTCTTCTTTCTCTCCCTTTTCTCCTCCCTTGAGACCCAGGATTCTGCTGTCACCTGTTCTTCTTCAAGGGCTGTACTTAAATTAAAGGAGATATGTAAAACAAAAGTTTCTACGGATCTTCTTGGGGAATTATTCTCTCTAGATGATCATGCTCAGAAATTGTGTTTTGTTTGTTTCTTGTTGTATTCTTAAGAATATATCATTAAAAATAAAGCCACATTTTTTCATGATGGACCTATTAGGTTACACCCCAGATAGGATCATCCCTTCTGCTATCACAACACATTGCTTTGAAAATGATCAATCACCTATACACACCATACCAAGTGAGGAAGAAGTAGCAAGAGCTACTATATATATTTGCCTCTGTTTTGCATAATTTAAAAGAAATTACAATTGCTCTTTGACAAGAAAAAAGAAGCTACTTTAAACTTAATCAGTTTATTCACAAAGTCTGATGAGAGCTGTCTTCCTAATGTCCAGAACTCTAATCTAGAATATTGAATAAATCAGCATAGAAATAGCAGTTTCATAATGTGCTTTCAATAACAAAAATGTTAGTCTGTCATTTTTATGTGAAAGTCATTCATACGCACTGGTTTTGCTAATAGCCCTTGAGGTGGCAAATTAGGCTTGAAGTCTTGAAGCGCAGTGCTATAATGTAATTTTTCTGTAGTCTATAAAGAAAAATGTATGTATAATTTTCAGATGAATATGAATATCCCATGTGGCTGGGATATTCCAAACACCAGGAGCTAACGGTTGCTTGGGGCACATCAGACTTTGTCACATCATGGGGTGTAAAGTAGCTTGCACTGACACAGAGGCTGAAATACAGACGTGTGACAGGCACCCTGACATTGTTGCTTCTGGCAGAACTATCAGGGATGATTTCCTAGTTGCAAAAATACCTATATTGTAAATAAGACAGCAGTTAATACAGGTCCCTTTAAAGAAAAAAAAAAGAAACCCAGTGCATTTAATATAAAAAATAAAAAAAAAATAAAACTCTGACCTTTACAGAGGACTAAAAATAAGACTGAGTTCTCTCTAAACCACATTTCTTTCTCATCTTCTATGGCTTGAGTATATGAAATACAAGGGGCAAAAGATGAAGGAATTAATCTGAATGAAGGTGATGGTAGCTAATAGTCTGCTGCTTTTAGAACTCCACAAGCTAATATTTCAGACCTCTTCAATAAGAAACCAAAAGCCATCAGTAAAATATCAAAAATGACAGGCATTATTCAAATCACAAAAGACAAATGCCAAGCTATATGTGAACAACACAGGGTTTACCCTCCACCCTCAAAAATAAAATAAAAAAATCAAAGAGTTTACGTCCATGCTACTCCTTAGGTGTATGCTAAATGTCATGAAGGAAAGAGTTCCCAATGGAAACCAAATTCTAATACCAGAGTGGAATCAAGACAATGTATAATTTTGCCAGAACAGTGATATTATGTGTATTTACATAACAACAGCACTGAACAAATTCACAAGATCAAATTTAAAAAGTCAGGATCCAAAGCTTCCTCAGCCACAGTCAGCAAGCCAGCAGATATCCAAAGCAAAAACCAGACTTTGGCAACTTATTACCTAACCAAGAAAGAAGATAATGAACATAATTGTCTACTTCTTTCCAGAATTAACTTTTTGTTTAAAGGACATATTTAGAAAAGAGCATTGTATTCTCACCAAAGTAAGTTCTGTTATCTTCCTCTAACATACTGCCTTATTCAGCTTCTAAGTCATGAAAATACTTAATCAGTGTCAGATTCAGATAATTAGAAACTGCAATGGAAAAGGGCATTGATAATAGGTGTATTATAAATGGCAATGTGTTGATGATGTGGGATAATTCTCCAGGACTTGTTTTAGAAAGTGTTAATGTATTGAAGAGACACTCATTGGTATCAAATGAGTAGAAATTGTGACTACCTGGCATCCCCTTACACTCCAGAATTCAGCTTTACCTGTGCTAAACAATACATACAGAATTATAACTTTTGCCTTCTAGGAAGAGTCACAGAATGGCATGCTTATCATTAGGACACTTCTCAAAGGAGACATTTTATATTTTATTTATTTTTATTATATTTATATTTTACATTTAATAATGTCTTTCATTCAAGTATCACAAAGGTCATCAACGTTCAGTGAAATCTTGCACAATAATATAAGGCACGTAGGAACTTCATTAATAGATGACCTGATCAAAACCTAGAGCTGGAGAAAAACAGTAAAGGTATATAAACTTTATTTAAGTACCTCAAATGAATATTAAAAGTAAGAAGTTTGAAACACGGAGACACTGAATGAGGGTCACATAGCAAGTCACAGAAATAGAATCCAAACACAAGCTGGCTGACTTTGTGTGCCTCAATATTTGCCATTGTTATTACAATATTTGATGCTGGATGTGGTTTTTTTTGAAAGTACCGTAGGTATTTATAGACCTACATAAGCTCTTTGTGGATTTTTTAGAAGCCATACACCTGGTTGACAGTATAGCTTTAAAAATACACTCCTTTCCTTGCTTAGAAGTTACTCCGTTCCTTGCTTTGACGTTATGAACAGGGTTCCTGCTCTGAATACTTCTATTTGCTACATAGCAGCTCATTTCATGCCTCATGTAAAGTAAAGATGAACCTTAGCTTCTTGGAGACACTAGTTTTCACTGCCACTGATGGCTCAGGCAACAGAAAATTTAGCTGCAAACAGTGTGAGACAGTGTTTGTACAGATACATTTCTAAATGACACAATTCATAGTGTTTGGAAGCAGGCAGTTTATACTTACTAATTATGTCTATATTGATACTGTAGAAATGGAACACTACCAGAAAAATAAAGACGGATGGGAAAAAACAGACCAGTAAGCCAGAAATAGCAACACCAGTCTGACATCATCTTTTCCCCCGGGGTCATTTCATCTAACAATGGTCAGTACTGATGAACAGGCCAGACTTGTGAGTGACACCAGAGCAAAGAGGCTGCTACTGGGAAGGCAAGAGAGGCATCACTGATTTTCTGGGCACCTCTTCAGTTAACTTGAGGGGCAATATATGTTTCTCTATGTTCAGTAGCTGGGCTTAATAAGTAAATTCAAATCCTCAGTTCTGCACTGAATGAAAAGGCCGGAACAAGGAAGGTGTTTCTGTTTTCAGGTGTGGGTGAACAGGACTCAAACTGCCCAGCCTCTGCTGCATCTTTGGGAAATGTGGCCACAACCTGTCGTGTTCATACATGCAAAAGGGAGGGACCAAGATACTGCAGTCAGTCTTCTGCGTAATATAGCTGTAGATCTTCCATAAATTCTTTCTCACTTCTCTTTTGAAATAAGAACTTCTCATGCAAACAATGCCTGTGGTTGGTGGGAAAAGAAAGAATGTGAAAACTGCAGATTTTATCTGAGAAATCTCCCAAGTAATACAAAATGTGGACTTTAGCATTGTCATAAAAAACATCCCATCTTCTGTACTTTCATTAAGAATGCTTGAAAACTGTCTTTTGTGCAAGCTTCAGTCTGATTAATAATGCTTATGATTCTTAGGAAAAATGGATAAAGAATCCATATTTTCCTTATCACTCTTGAATACATTCCACTGTAATTAAAATTCAGACAGCAAACAGGGCACTATCACCTCTACTTTCTGCTTGCTTGCAGCATCACTTTTCTATTCCTTACCCAGGACATAACTTGTTTCTTGCCCATGCTTTTGCAGAACCAGCCACAGAGGCGTTCCTGACGGCCTTCTCCATCTCACCATAAAAAGCACACATGACATGGAAGGAACTCAGGCACACAGGTATTTGGCATTTTGAAACTTCTCCCCAAGGAGAATTCATGGGGAAAGCCTACACAGGTGATGATCTCATGGACAGAGACCTCAGTGGGACTCCTAAGCACTCACATCAGGCAGGTCAAACCATCTGGAAACCAGCCTGTTCTTACTGAGAGCTGAAGAGAGCCAGATCTCCCTCTCTATGGAAATATAAAGCCCCTGCAAAAGGGCTTTGTACCCAACATGGAGGAGAATTGAGAGCATGTAACTTACCTTCACTTTTATCACACTAACCCCCAAAAGACTGCCTTGCAATCCCAGTTATTCAGTCCATTATTGTCATAGTACTATGACAATATATTAATATTAAGAGGTGACAATGTAAAGTGGCACCTGGAGTTATATGAATGCATTGCAACACACAGTTCTAACAGTCTGGTGACCTGGGTCCAAATATACACTTCAATTAACTGATGATTGTCACTTATAATAGGAAGGAAGTACAAGGTTAAGCCACATGGAATAAGAATGTTTCTAATGGATTACAGCACGCACAAGTTAACAAGAAGTTAACATATTTTTGTTTGTATGATTCATAACCCCTTTCACATCCACAGGAACATGCATTTAGCTATTTAGTTCAGAAGAACAGGGGAATGAAGACCATTTGTGATCCAAGGCAGTAACAAAGAAAGAAGCAATCTGCAAGATAGAAAAGTATATTAAAGAAGAGAATGTGTTGGGGGAAAAAACTGTGTCATTTTCACAAGGCCAAGAGACAAGACAAGCCTGTGCATGGTAAATGCATGGAGTGCTCACACATTTATGCTAATGACAATGTAAACACAAATGTATTTATTAGGAATGTAATTCTCGTGAGAAGTCACAGCCGAATGACAAACCACGAGTGTCTGAAAAGCATGCAATGAAGCAGAATCCTTGAAAACAAATTACTTCCCCCTCCTTTTTCTCCCTTTGTCTCAATAAAGATTTTAACAAACTTGCATTAAAATGAATGAATACTGCTCAGCTGTACCCAGAGTATTTCAAGTGTTTTGAAGAGTTGTCTATATTTACAAAGTTTTTAAAATGTTTCCTTAAAAGTTTTGAGTTTTGTAACACCGTATGAGAAATGCAACACTTTAGTTGGGACCTTGAGATGCAGCTGGGGAACCCAGGGAAGAGATTCCTATTGGGCAGCAGGAGGCTGAGCTCTATTCTCAGCACACACAACACAGATCTGCTCTGGAGCCTGGCACAAGTCACCTCATTTCGTGGCGCCTGCCTTTCCTCTTCCTAATTAGCTGTGATATTTTGGAGGAAAGGGATAGAGGGAAACTGAGGACAGCACTGTCTCCTACAGCATTGTAGATCCAAAAAATTGTACCTTCAGGCTCCACTTTCAGCTAGGACCTCTTGGTATTACTGAGGTATAAATAATAATATCACATTGCAAAGCACCCTCTAATATTTAGAGGAAGATTGTGTGTAAAAACAGTCACCAGCTGTTCCTTCTCGGCATGCTTAGGAAAACTGGTGCCACTGGTGCCATAACTTTTGGGAGCCTCAGTTAGAATTAGCTATTTATTCTGGACTTTGATGAACGAGATATCAAATCAGCAAGAGAACCAAAACAGGAGAGGCTGTTCTGGATACTTTTTGTATTTCATTAATCTCACAATCTAACAACTATTTTTTGAAGCCTCAGCTACAGATATATGAGAACTTGCATTACCATAAAAAAATGCTCAGCCCTCTTGATTGAGAAAGGGTATCTTGAAAATACCAGCATTACAGGTTGAAGAAGCAGCAGACAAATATGCAATACTGGCATTAACTGTTTCAGGCCTGAATTCCCAAGAAAGAAAGAATTTTGAGGCTGTGATATTCTCTTCAATTTCTCGTTTGTCTCTTTCCCTCTCCTTGCCCAATAATTTTGACAGCACTGACTAATTTCTACTGAAAATGACAAGAGAGTAGATATTTGAAATATAACTGTCTTGTATACCTTTTGTGAAAACTTTAAGCTGGCTAGCACACAGCGAGCCAAATTATTTTCCATCACGGGAGCAAAGCAACCAGGATGTAGCTGCTCTTCACATATGCAACTGCTGGCAAGCAACTGGCAGTGCAACATGTGTAATCATCCATGGACAGCCTCACATTAGCCCTGGCCCTGTTTTTCTGGGATAGCATCGACAGCTGCTGCATCAACAGCTCATAGTGGAGGGCTGACATTATTCAAATTGGAGGAAAGCATAAAGGAAGAGGTAACAGACTGGAGGCAAAGGACAATTCATAGGAAACCAGGATTGATTATTCCCCCTGCTCACACAAAAACTCACTTAAATCTCACTGGTTTTCAGATAGGGACCACAGACACACTGTCAGTCTTAGGACAACACAGTAAAATGAGCACATGGCATTAATTCTGACTCCTCAGAAAAGCATCTTAAAAGCCTTGTCACCTTTTTTCGATAGCACTTTCTTTGCTTTCTAGGCCAATATGATGTCACACATTATTTATAAGCTTTTGAGCTCTTTATCCATTAATTTCATTGCTTTCCTGACTTAGCCTTCAAAACAAGAGTGCGAGAGATGCACACAACTGGACAAGGTGAAAAGTCATGAGAAAGTGTGTGGTTTTCCACTGGCCCTAATGAACCCCAGAGAAAGCCAAAGTACTAAAAGTGCTTCTATACAGCTGCCAGTGTACTCATACCCAAGTAAAGGAGAAAGATGTAAAAGGCAAGAACAGGCAGTTAAGTGCTTTATTAGGATTTTTGATGGATATGGATAATTTTTTTTCTGGTTTTGTCCCTCTCCTCATGGTGTGGTAAAAGTAAGTGGAGAAAATTTTGAGGGGCATCCCAAACCATGCTTAATCAGACAAGAGGACTCTGCCCAGTATAGCCTTTCCTCTGCCATGTGTCCTTCAGACACATCAAATGGTGTGGGGACAATCCATCATTCCACCTCCCAGATCAGTCAGATCAGAGCTGCCCCTATCTCAGAAACATTTTGTTGGAACAGAACTTGGCATAAGATGTTCTGTCAAAGTTTTCTGTCCCTCCTTCCCTGACACAGATCTGTGGTTCATTCTCTACTGCTCTACCCAATGTTATTTTTAATGTCTTGCTTTGACAGGAGATTCAAACTGAAACAGTTAATGCCAGTGCACCATTGCAGAAATGACCCGTTACAGCGTTAAATTAGCCATTTTGCAAGAGACGAAAACCATCTTTCTACCAGACCTCCACTCAAATTTCATTCCTAAACAGCTATGCCAAGATTTTAAACTGTTTTAAACTCAAAGACCTGAGACTAGACCAATTTTCCTTCTGCTGAAAGGGATGAAATTTTTCTGTACGTGCAAAATAATGAGGAACACTGCATTGACATGAATGCTTTTTCAGTCTTCCAAGGCAGAAGACATGGATGAAGTAATAACTGTACAGACAGTGATATTTATTGTTATGGTTACAGATGGCTACAACCTTTAATTTATACTTTTCTAGTTTTCCAGTGTTCCTGACACTCTCTTGTCTTAACAAAGGAAAATCAGACTTGACATTTTAATGGTGAAAAGGTGAGAAGAGAAAAACTGGTTGCAATTTTTTTTCTAAGAAAATTCAATCTCTCTAAAGCCATCTTCGATCCATTGCAGATCACTTAACAAAAGCCCATGTGGCACCTCACTTCAAGCAAAGGTGTCACAATGCAGTGAACATCTGTTGTCTTCATCACTTCATCTAGTTAAGCAGTAGTTTGTCTAAAAAAACATGCGAAGTCCCCAAAAATTGAAGTTCACTTCTAAATTGTCCCCTGCAAACATGTTTTCCCTCCTTTAAATGATCTCTCTCAAACAAGGAAGCTGAAGTGAAGCAGTTCAATGTAAGTAATCACTTTCTAATCCCTCTATGTTTATTAGAAACAGGCCTGCAGTGTTGTACTTGCTCTCAGCCTGGGAGCCTGGGGACAATATTCTGCTACCCAGGCGACTTCTTCCCATCACCAGCAAAGTCCTGTGGATAGTATGTGCCAGCTAATCTGAATGAGAAATCCTACATCTCACCAGCTATGTCTTTTATTTACTTAACAAGACACAAATACAGCATCTGTCTTATGGATTTCGTAGAGAAAGGAGCGAAGTTTACAACAAAAACCTGATTGGAGCTGTTAGCCAGGCTTTATCCTCCCATGCCCATGCTAAAGATCACCATAAGACTGTGAAACGCACTCCAAGGATGCGTCTCCCTTACAAGGAGCTGGTGCTGAAATGTGGCATATGTGAGACATTTGTGTGAAATTGCAGATGTAGATCAATATTCCATCTTTGTATCCAAGTAATTAGAATTATCTACTGAGTTTTCCATCAAATATGAATCAAAGAGAGAGTCAGCCTTAACTAAAGATGCAAAAACTCCTAGTCTGTCTGCTTAAACCAAGCAGGTGAAAAGCTTTTATGGATAATTTGGCTCATTTTACAGACAAACATAGAGACTCTACTCTTTCAAGGGAAAATGGGTATTCCATGTATAAATTTCACCTACTTCAAGTAACTGGATGAGAATATCTGGAGTTTCAGGTATTTTTAAATAGAGAGTGTATTAAATACATGTGCCAATGCACACATTGATCATACATCAATACTGTCCAATGTGTGAAGAGTTGGAGAGGAGGAACTGAATTCAGTCTGTGCAGAACTGTTTTTAATATTATGTTTTGAAAAGAGTGCAGACTGGCTGTTCCCCTGCCCTTTCCACTGGAAGATTTAAGGAAGCTACACCCATTATTTCACTCTACTCAGTGCTTCATGTCTTGTCGTGTGAACTGTGCTTAAAAATCAAGATTGTAACAAAAAATTATCTCCCCAGCAAGCTGATAAGGGAAAGAGCAGCACCATGTCAACAAATTCTTGCTTTATATTTTAAATTTGGGGGTTTTTTTAGGCAGTAATGGGAATTAATTTATTTTAGATGTAAAAAATTAAGATTCAATCAAATTTCTTCATTACAGTAATACAAACAACTATATTGCAAGGGCATAGAAAATTTCTGGAGGCAATATTATCAGCTTATTAGTTTTGAATGTTCTGCAAGCACTCCAAAGGAGGACAATTTAGAGGGAATCATGCTGTGGTAAATACTGAAAGTTTTCAATAAGAATTCTTTCAGAATAGAGTCTATCTGAGCCTGGGATTTTTTATGGCCACTTTTCCAAGAGAGAATTTAAAGGAAAGCTGAATCCCTGTTAAAAAGTCCATGAGTGGGTGCTGTTAATAACTCCAGTAGGTTGGGGATGATTGCACATGACTTACAGCTTTGTTTATTCACTGCATATGAGATGACATGGCATAAATCCAAGGGGAAACAATTAGTATTCATGTGCTGAGAAACAAAGCAGAGCTGGTTCTTTTACTTCTAAACTCTCAGAGGAGTGACCAAGGACTAGATTTAAGAAAGAGCTGAAAATCATAGAAATAAGACTTAAGTTCACCAAACCAAAATCACATTCTTAAGCATCTCCCCCTCTCCTCAGCCACATCTAAGTTCTCTCAGCACCTTAATTTTATCCAGAAGGTGTTTAGTGCAGAATTCATAACCACAGAGAGATGATCAGGCTTCACCATCTCAGCACTGGGCAGCAAGATCTTGGTCCCTGGACCCCCTGACTTTCTCACTCAGTAAGTCCCTTTACGACTGTTTACATGAAAGGACCAGGCTTAAGAGGGAACCTAACCTCCAGTTTGGCTTTGTGTTATGGTCTCAGAGTGGGAGATATCGATGGTCTGAATATTCTGGGTGAGAAAAGGCTCTCTGTGCTACCATTCTGTGTACAAATGCTCCCACCATTTCACTGTTGTCTTCAAGATGGAGCTCTAGGAGGCGTCTCAGGGAGATGGATCCCATGTAGACACCAGAGCACCTCAGGCAGAGACTCATTCTTCTCTCCATTATTTCCACATGCCTAGCTTGAGGCAGCTGTACATTTTACATATTATGATCTCATAAAATAAGTGTAATGGCTGCACTGGATCACATCCTGAGGAGTTTTATTCTCTACATGAACTGTATATATTTCTGAAGAGAAGATTTTGGATTTCACTGTGGAGCCAAGCACCAGGCATTTGAATGCCTAACACATTCACTGAACACATTTGCCTTAATGTGCTTTCACTAAACAGAAAAGAAGGATGTACATTTGAGATCTGCACATCATTTGAGGTCATCTACTAATTGTTCATTACTCAACTGATACCCAAAAGAAAACCTAAAAAAAATAAACTCACAAATGCAGCTATCATGAAATGCACAGAAATCCTACAAGAGCTCAAAGAGAAAGGTAACATATGGGTAAGGCTGGAAAAGCTAATTTTAACATGATTTAGTTCAGCAAAGAACACATCCTGATTCAAAATGTGGTTTTATTCTTATCTCACATTGGTTATACTTAGTTATTTTTCTGAAGATTGATTCTCACTTTTAGCAATTATTAAGGCATGCTGTTTTGCAAGTAAGTGAGGCATTTTTACTAAATTTGGTTCCTTTTCTTTGGTAACTAGAGGAATGTATATAAGGTAACTTAATTGTTAGACTGTATTCTATTAGAAAAAGGCAGAAAATGCTGTTTGTTTCTAAGGGGATTCCTTTCTATTCATGATTTAAGATGATTTGGATGGAAATACCAATTATATATAATAGGCAAAAAATTGATTACTTTAAGCAAATAAATATAATTATATGGAATATTATGAATAATAGCAACATGTTGATTGAATTATATTTTGAAGTTAAAACTATTTGAATAAGGACTTCTTTGTGGTCATATGTCCTTCAAGACATCTACAAGCAGAGGAGGTTAACTCCTCCTCGTCAAGGTTTGTCATTAGGTTGTAAATTCTCTTCTGCACAGGTTTCAACACTCAATCAACTTGTCAAGTTCTAATGGCCCTTGTATTGAATCTAGCTTTTCATGCAGAAAAAAGCATATAATTTATTCCTTCATAAAATCCTACGCACCAAATCACAAGAGGTGATTTGACCTATTACACTGACTGGACTTCTGTGACTGACAACAGACGTTTTCCTTGGCGTAATTTACAAGGACTTCCTAAATAACTCCAATCTGCAATACACATTTTCATGGCAATAATCAGGACATAAGCAGTAAACACATTTTAGTAGAAAATATTCATGACAGTGGACCCAGTTGCATGTCTTTTTTGAAGCCACTCTTGTTTTATTCTGTCTTTTCATACCAAGGCAGAGAAATAAACCAGCAAACATACATTTTAGTTTCTTTGTTAACCTACTCATAACTTAGTCTGGAAATGGGTCAGTTAATGCTCTTCCATTCTGCTTAAGATATTTTTCTGATACACGAAGCAAAATAATTCTCTATCATTGTTTATAAGGCTGGTTTTGCTCAAGGGCCTTTATCTTGTCATATCAATCAGCCAAGGCTAATATGTGTGACAGAAAGTAGGACAGAGATCCCCGAAGAGGGACTAAAAAATGAAATGACAAATAAGTTTGAAAAGATGCAGGGTCATTTCCCTTTCAGCCTCAGTGAAATACCTTGCTTTATGAGTCAGCATTGAAGATATAAATAGATTGTAATGATATAAATAGTTTGCAATTATAAATATAGTCAGATGATGAATGTCAGACATTTGCAGAATGTATTTTGTTACCTCAGTTTAGCAAGGCAGGAACAAACAGGACTGCTTGATCTGAGATATCACAGTTCAAAAGCATAAACCCAGGGGATGAATCTATGTTTTGGTTACCCAATCAATCAGCCAGAACACCAGGCCCTTGTGCAACACAGGCAGAATCACCTCACAAAGGCTGAAAAACAGCAATCAGTCTTAACATTTGAGAACATCAGCTTAAGAAATCCAGCCATGTACAGAGACACACTCTCTCAGCCACAGGAATAAACACTTTCTAGAGCCTGAGAAAGCAAACAAGAGGCTCGTGGCCCTGCAGCCTTCCATTCCATAGTATCGACGTCCAGTCCAGTTGGCAAGAGAACATCCCAGAAAGGGACGTCAGAAAGTCAGAGGAGTTCAGAAAGTATCCCTCAGCCTGTACATTGAGACCTGACTGCCCTGCACTAAGACCTGAACAACCTGACTCTGGTTTTGCTTGTTTTCCCTTTATGGCAATGGAAGTAATCTGATTTTTACCAGGTTTACTCCACTTTTCCATAAGTATAAATAAGATCAGGATGTGTTTGGAAGCATTTATGCTGGGTGCAAATATAGTTCCTTCCAGTGCAGGGGCAGCAGAACTTACAGCTCTCTCTGAGCTCATGTTTAAACATTCACCCAAATACATATATCTTCATGTAACCGTGGTTTTGACCTTGTTTTAAAACAGCAGCCCTTTTTTGAGGAAATGTAGAAAGCTTATTAATTTACATTGCAACAAATTATCCGAGATGATTTTTTACTCTCCCCTCCCCCCTATTTAAAACAAAGGCTGAGGGAGGAATAAGTAAAATTTTGCAGGTGGAAACAGTACAGATACTCTCGCTTCGTGATTCTCTCCCTGCCATTTTCAGATGAGAACATTTGCTTTCCAGAAGAGTTTTAAAGTCATCAGTTCTAATGAAAATGACAGGTAAATTAAGCCTGATCATGGAAAGCAAATTGCAATGTATTCCAGGGGGAGGCTGGGCCAGGCAGAATTGTCCATGTTACTCCAGGCAGCTAGTCAAAGTCTGAACAACATACAGGGAGTAAGGCCCTGTACTGGAAGCAGAAGATGACAGTAGCATGAAGTCCAGCCCTACAAATCAATATTCTTTTGTATCTAAATCTTGTCATGCACTTTCTATTCCTGAATTTCTTCATGTCTAAATAGGAATGATCAATACCTGTCCACTGGGATATGGCAAAGCTCAGTTGTCTAGTGTTTGTAAAGCATTTTGACAGTTCCAGATGGAAGCTGCTCCATGGAGAGTTACCTCTACCTCCTTGATACTGCTAGACTTTTTAATCCACCTTTTTATCAACTGGTATTTCATGCACTCTCCCTTGCAGACAAAGCAGTGAGCGAACAGAAATGACAAAGTGCGCTTCCAAACTTCCCTCCCACTCACCTCTCCTCCATCTGTTGGAGAGAGAGATTTTATTTGCTGCAGAACTGCTGTCTGGCTAAAAATGTGAGCACTTTTTACAGCATGATCCCACTCTCTCCTCCACACACACCCACTGCCCAAGTGCTTCATTTTGAAATATGACATTGCTTCTTAACTAATCCCCTGTGTAAGAAGAGGCTTCTGCAGCCCATTTTATTAGGTGATGACTAAAAAGCTGCTGTAGAATCCCACATGGTGTCCCACTGCTGATCACCTCCACCCTACCTATTAGGAACGGAAAGAAGCAGAGGATATCCGACAATAAAGACTATTTTTCTTCCTCTTTTCCCTGTCACAAACAGTCCAATTCAGTCGTATACCTCATTATTTCCAAATCTTGAGGTTTAATCCTGAGTCTTATGGCCAATTTGTATTTATCTTTAATACCTGGCTCCTGGAAGGAAGTGCTCACTTCAGATTTTCTGTTTCTTTCAAAGAAAGCAATAATTCAAGTACTCCTGCATAGGGAGGAAAACTAGGTTTGGCTGAAGACAGTCGAAAAGACTCAGGAAATAAAGGCATTTAAAATAACATCAAATTTCATTAAACACACAATGCAATCCTATGGCCTTAAGCCCACAATTGTGCAATAATTCTAAATTGGCGGATCTGGCATTATGAGGAGTGAGGGGAAGTTTGTGGTCATGGAATAAAAAATTGTCCACCATGTGTAACTAAGCAGAATATCAAAACCTGTGTTCAGACAGTATTTTAGTCCAGATCTCAAGGTCTTGAGATGCTGCTGCAAGAGAAAACACAGGAAAAATCAGACAAAAAAGAGAGACGTTGTCTCATTTACCACTGAGGTGAAACCTCTAAAATTTAAAAAACTCCCAACTTCAAAAACCTCCCAACTTCATTCTTACCCTCGATATTGCGGATTTCACAAGGAGAAATGTTTGTATGGTTTGGGAGTTTTTTCAATTTGAATGGTCAAAGGAACTATTTTTCCCTCAAGTACCTATAATGGTCTACCTATCAATCAAGGTAGGTAGACAGATAGTTTTATTCCACATTTTCAGGTAATTTTTTTAGTAAAGTTTGCAGAATGAGTTACAAAATGGGGATGGCTGTGATATCCAGGCGTTAGAAAGGTAAATTACTTGTTGGTGGAATTGCCTTGTGAAGACTTACGGCTTGATCATTTCAATGATCTCAGACTTAGGGGAGAAGGATGTACGACTATAGTAGACACAAAGAATGCAGAATTTGCGGACCACAGGGACATTTGGAAAAACTCACAAGATAAGGAAGAAACTAACAAGCCAACTCAAGCAACTGTGCTGAAATCAGCTCCAAGTGGGTAAAAGGTAATTCTGGCAGGGGGATTTCGTGACCACTGACTCAAGAAACCCACCAACTGAAGAGAAAAATTGAGCACGTGGACTAATCAGCGTAAGAAGTGAGGGACTCGCTTAACCAATAGAAGACAGAATACTAATTAATAAACAACTGTGCAACTTAAAGCAAGTGAACATTAATGCCTTTGTTTGCTAAAATGTATAAATAGTGAAAAGTTTTGGTAGCCATCATGATGGCTTTGTGTATTTGCCACACAGCACCCCTTTCTGTGCAGAACTGTAAATATATACCTTGACTCTGTGTGTGGAATGACCTCATGCACACCAGGTTACAGAACCATATTTTGGGACAACACTTTGAAGATAAGCGTCAGACAAGATGTGGCACTTTCTCTTCTTTCTCACTCCAATTTAGTTAGAAGGAATATGGGTGATGCCTTGAGGGGGCTACCTAAAAACAGAGGGTAGACAAAATTAAGAGGATAAAAGTGGGTATTTATGGAAGGGCCTTCAATGTGGTACACTATGGGCAGACGGAGCCCTAGGGCTACACCCAAAATGGACGACAGGTCACAGGTTTTTCACACTTTTATAAGTTTGGTCCATTTGCATATTGGGGTTAATCTTCCAATTACAATTTCACTTAATGATGTCATTACCCCGAGTTTGTTCCCCCATTTTAGAGGCTTTGTTTACATATTTCGGGGCCTGGGACAACAAGGTGTCCTTGAGTCTCAGGCCTAGAGAGGATTTGTCTAACCAGAATGGGAGAACAGTAGCTAACAGGCTACATGGGGTTTTAGAGTTACACATTTAGTGTACTAAAGCAATACAGGATCTGAAAAATATAAAAGCCAAAATCCTAAGGCATCATGGAGATGGAGGTCCATACTACAACTTTGAACCTGGAAAGATTGTGTCCTTTTTTCCATAAGGACACAACTTCCTCAGATTGTGCTCCAACAATTTCCGTCAAAAGGCTTCAGTCAGACAAGCAGATGCATCACTGTTTCCAATTAGAGGCTGAGGCTAAATTACTAGGTGATTACAGCTCCTATTAAAAACTCATTACACCTAGAAGGAAATGTTTCTCAGTTGGAGAATAGTGACTAGTCCCAAGTAGTAACTCCAGCCTTGGACAAGATTAAGTCAATCCTGACAGCTGCTCAAGAGAGTTATAGCTCTTGCCAGACAATGGGGATTGTCCAACCTAGGTCCTCGAAAGTGGGAAGTTCAGCATGTTTATCTTGCCTATTCACAAGCCACAAGAACTTCAAAAAGATCCTCCAGCAAAACACAGGCGGCGTTAGCAATTTGTGAACTAGACATCACAAAGTGGGCAAGCTGAGGCCATAAAGGACTTATGTCCTTTGGCTGGTGGCGGAAATAGGCAAAAATCCCCTCTCCATATCAATATTCACTGTTCAGTAAAAAACAGTAACCTAATTTTAATTCACAAGGCAAAACATATTCCACACAACAACTAAAGCCTTTTCTTCGCCCCTGCAACCAGACTGCTGCACGAAGCTATAAATACCCCATCTCACAGGTACAGTTCATTGTACTACAAGTTTATTCTTTTTTTAAACATCAGACTCCTCCAGCAAAAGTATAGAATGGTGACAAACCATGAATGTAACATCAGGAAATTCCTTCCTATTAGCTGGTGTTTAATCTTGTCTGAGTAACACTGGCTTGAAGCAGCGACTTTCAAAGTGATAGGATCAAGAAAAAGTGAGTTACCCAGGCATGTTATTTACAGAGACAAGCAGAGCAACTCGGAAACTGTTTTTTGGCACTTTCTTATTTATTTCAGCTTGATCTTTCTGCTCTTTATGCAGGTCTCTAGCCAAGAGTTCCTTGTTAACTGCTCAAAGTGCATCTTTTAGGGAAACGACCATGTTTTATCTAGTAACTGTGGAAAATATGGTTCTGCATGATTTGTTAAAACTAAGTATTTAAGTGCTTTATATCACCCCAAAAATCATGGTTCAAATAAATTCAATATCACTGCTAACTTACTCCAGTGAAAGATTATCATACAAGATTGCAAAGCTCCAGTTGCCTTAAGATCTCTCAATTCTACAACTGATGGAGTTATGTGAGCAATATTAGTATCTGCATTTAAGGGACACAAGGGCAGGAGTAGCCTCATCAGTATGGGGATGGCCTGTGAGGCAGCATTCCTTACCTTGAAGGTAATGTCACTTTGAACATGACCCTACACAGCAACAGACTGACTGGGGCAAGGGAAAGGGCTTCAGAAGAAAATGGGTAGGATTAGCAATTGGCCAGTATCAAACCCAAGATACTGGTGTGCACCACTCTTGGTTTGACCCTGTACCTCTATTATATGCCCAGAACTGCCATATTTTGACAAATACAGTAGCTCAGAATGTTACCTATCCGCCAAGTCCAACCAGGATCCAGAAAATAGGCAGCTCTTTCTCATCATCTACTTTAGTTCAGTAAAGCACTCCCTAAGGTTCTTGCATACCATGGGCATCTTCATAAAACAGTCACTGTTGACTAGCTCCTGAATCAGAGCGTTCTCCCAGGGAACAGGAGATCCAGGTTTTACTCCACAGCCACCTATCATTTAGCAGTGATGATCCTGGTCGGGGGGCTGCTAGCAATCTCACCTCTCCTACTGAACTTGTTTCACTGCACAATGAATTCAGGAGTCATTTATCAAAGAAAGGGAACTCAACCACACCCTGGAAACCGGGCACCACCAGCACTGGAGGTGCAGGTTCCCCTTCCAAGATCTAGTGGATCTTTTTCACGTGTAGGACTACTGTGCTAACACCTGCAACTTGAATGCATGTATTCCTTTCCTGAATGGGTCCCACTTCCACCCTCTCTCTGGCCCCAAAATATCCTGAATTAGGCACCTTCAGCAGCAGCTGCAGTGAATGTTTTCTAGGCAAATTGGCATCCGATGGCTCAGAGCATCTTCCTGGGAGGGCTGAGTTTGAAACCTGGCCGTCTCAGCAGCCTGGAGAAGTATTCCAGGCACTTAGCTGTTACATAAGTATTCATCATCCTGTATTCCTCCAAGCAAAGTTTTTCTGTCTGTCTCCTGGTGAAAGTGAAGAACTCTGATCTATTCTTTTGACAGGGAGATGCCTGAAGGTTTCCACACTTCAGACACTCTTTCACTCAGACTTCCCCAGTCAAAGCTCCAGTGATACCGAGGGTCTGTAACTCACCTGTATTCAGTAGTTTCCTTTCTGCATGTCTTCTGGCATCTGAAACACCATTTCAGATCACCAGCACCTTTTGGCTCAGTGCTCTCTTGCTCCGTAAACCATAATAAGGTGCCCAACTTTCTCCATAGAAATTAGGCACCTGAATTATTCTGCTTCAGCATCCTGTCAAGCTACTCTATGTTCATAGGCTCTTCTAGTTTTGGGGACCCTGTCCAAAACTACTATTAATGTAGTATAAGACCAGCTAATTCTACAATGAATAGTACAGAGTAGTACATAGCACTAAACTCGTGTAATGTAGCTTTGGTAAAGATCTATTCACCCCTTCATGAAAGAGAATTGCGAGGATTTACTTCTACAAGACCTAATGAAAACTATTTTCTGGTATCACTGTTATTTATTTGCCTGCATCATGTTGAAGAGGCAACCTAATTCTGTCAATTGTTTGCTAAAGTTTCAGCACTGGTTTACGCAGGACAGTTTAGAAACCAGTTGATCTGAACCAGAAGACCAATGAAAGTAACTTCTAAATGTCTAGAGTAGCAACATTATTTAAATCACTAGCAACTACACCTTTAAACCATGACACTTTGTGTGTGGCCTAAGCAGAAGATGGGCTGTAGGGAGGTAAGAATCTCCTACCAATTTCTTTCCAAAGAAATTGGAACTATTTCCACAGATCAAGCAGCACAGAATGACCGTACCAGGCTTCAAGGACACTGCAACCCATCCTCTTGCAACAAGGCAAGATGAACACAGCGAAGATAAGAGTATGAATACACACTACCTGTGCACATGCACATACCATGCTCAGATGGTATGGCTGAAAACAGTTACAGAACTCCATGTCAGAAAACTGAAATAAATTATCTAGTTCTCAGAATACTTATTTGTAATGGTTATTAATCTGACAATTCAACTGATTTGGTGTTTAGGTATCTGACTCTTTATGTATTTCACATCGATGTTGAGTATATGTACAGTCAGAAATCTTGGTGTACAAATGTAGTCATGAAAATTACAAAATAAAGTATGTAAACTCTTCCACTCCCCACCACACCAGCTCTTACAGAGAGGGAAGATACTCAAAATATCTGCCATCTACCAGAAGAAGATAAAGAGTAGGGGTGTTGCCTGGTACTTTGCTAATACATTTCTGAGTTAGGAGCTAACACAGACATGCCACAAATCTAATACCAAAATGTCTCTGGGTCTTGCTGTGTAAGTGTAGATGTGAAGGTTTTAATGAAAAGTGAATTATAGAACAGTTTAGATTGGAAGGGACCTCAAAGATCATGTAGTTCCAACCCCCTGCCATGGACAGGGACACCTTACACTAGATCAGGTTGCTCATAGCCCCATCCAACCTGGCCCTGAACACTGCCAGGGATGGGGCATCCACAGCTTCTCCGGGCAACCTGTTCCAGTGCCTCAGCACTCCCACAGCAAAGAATTTCTTCCTAATATCTAACCTAAACCTATCCTCTGTCAGTTAAAAGCATTTCCCCCTTGTCCTACCACATATACTTGTAAAAATTCCCTCTCCGGCTCTCTTGTAGGACACCTTTAGGTAGTAGAAGATACTCTGAGGTGTCCCCTGAGCCTTTTCTTCTCCATGCTGAACAACCTCAACTCTCTCACGCTTGTTTTCACATGGGAGATGCTCCAGCCCTCCCACCATCTTTATGCCATTCCTCTGTACTCATTCTAGCAGGTCTGCAGCCTTCCTGTGTTGATCAGCAATAACCATTTCAGTGAATACAGATACAGTAGTGTGTCCCTGTCTATCAATATTTTAATTGCCACTTTGTTATTCCTGGTTATATTTTTTTTAGCTCTTCTTTTCTGTATTTAACTTTCTAAATACTCCAGCAAAAAAGGCTGAAGCTCGGTAGCAACAGCTGTGGTCCCTTTCCTGTAAGGAAGGGTGCTTCCTAACTGGTTTTGAGCGAATACCGTCACAGGGGTTGCTGGCAGGAGAACCTTTTAATTTATTTACAGAGATAAGACAATTTCTTTCCTCCTATATTTTCAGTAAGTACAGAGGTAAAAGGCTTCCCTTTAGGAATGACAGCAAATGCTTTAAAAATGGCAAGTGTTTAAATGATTTGCTGAGTCAGAGTTTGTAACAGCTGACTTTTAGGGAAGTGTTCTGGAATAAAACTGTGGGCAGTATAATGAAAAAATGTTTGTAAGAGAAATAAAGTAAAAGGGTGAAAAGAACACATCATTTACCACACAGTCCTTTGTATTAATATGAGGTTCAAGCAAGCAAGAGATTTTTTTTCTTGGAGAGTCTGAAATTTGGAGACTTGTCATTTTTAGGACCACACACCCCATCTTCCAACTGCAGCAAATAGTTCGTTCTTCTTTTTCATTTAGGTGTCATTTTTGTATCACCAGGGAGAGAGATTTTAAGTCACCAGTTTCTGAGCTTTTGAAGCCTTTTCAAAATTCTTTTCAACATGGCTTAGACAGGCAGAAGTGGGTGGATTAGCTCGACAGCCTGCATCCACTGCTTAGTTCCAAGGTTTCAGTGCAATATGCATCTCACACATACCAAGGCACCTGTCGTGGGTCTTAAGCCCTTTGAGTCATAGGCGTTAGCTGATGCCAGAGCACTGGGGCTTCTGCCAGAGGTGGGAAAGATTTAAAAAAAAAAAAAAAAAGGAAAAAAACAGAATGAAAAACCCCCACAACCTAAGGGTGGATCTGGACAAACTCATTTTGCTAATGTAACATACAAATAGGATTAATGCACTGAGATCACTATTATCTGAAGAGACTGCCATGGAAAAGGAAGGTTCATGTTTATTTATGCACACCAGCATAGGGAAAAAAACCCTTTAAAGCAGTGATATTGGTCTTGAGATCCAACTAAATTTCCCATCTCTGTTTGAGCATTACTGAAATCTTGACCTAATATATCTCTGAAACTCTAAGCTCTGAAATTTGAATTGCCATTATTTTTGTCTAGCAGTCGGTATTTCATATGTTATTGAACTAAGTTCCAACTGGGAGCACTGATTCAAAGTTAGAGAAAAAGCAGTGGGTTGCATGGAACCACGCCAAGGATCACAGGTCCCTGCTCCAAGGAAAGGTACCCAAGATTAAGTTCTTGATAACTTCTGTTCTTATGTCTTTTTCTTTGTTTCCCCTTTGCTTGGTATTTCGCGATAGTGTTTAAATTGGGTTTTTTCCATAAAAAGAAAGAAAAAGTGTAATCATTAGGTCTTTGAAATGCGGCCAGCATTTTACTGAAATTGTAAAAATTTACAATTGTGCTTAAAAAGGTAGTGTTTACTGCCACAAACGTAAACAGTGAAGCCGATAAACCAAACAGGAAAAGTTTCTGCAAAATACCCATCATAACAGAAAACAAAGCCAAATGAGTTACATTAATGATCCAGCTTTCTTAATTCTTGACTTCTATACAGTGCAAGTGACTTGCATTACATTTCATCAATGTATGCTTCTAAACTATCTTCTAAATACTTGCTTAAGCAATAAGACTTCTTTAAGAAGAAACACCTGGAAAGAGTCTTTTACAATGCAATAGAAAATTATTACTGCTACCCACACAGCTCCATTCTACAGCAGCATTTCATTTTTACCCATGAAAACGTCCCATTACCACAACACTGGGCATAATAATAAGTGATTAAGTTTTTGACAAAAGGTAATTATTGAAGCAATTTGTTATGTATACAAAGAGGAACCCTTTTAAAGGCAAAATATTTCAACAACTAAATAATACTCTTATTATGTTTAACACACAAATGTTTTAATTAAAAAGGTTACTAAAGGAGACTACACGTTGTGGTTTAACCCCAGCCAGCAACTAATTACCACACAGCTGCTCACTCACCCTCCAACCTTCCCTGTGGGATGGGGAGGAGAATCAGAGGAAAGGGTAAAACCTGTGGGTTGAGATAAAAACAGTTTAATAACTAAAATTAAGTAAAATACAGTAATAATGACAATAATAATAATTTTAGTGAAAAGGGAGATAAAAAAGAGAGGGTGGAATAAAACCCAAGAAAAACAGTGATGCAGAACACAACTGCTCATTCCTCCAACCGATGCTCAGCCCCTCCCTGGCAGTGATCAGCCCCTCCCGTCCACCTCCTCCCAGTTTATGTGCTGAGAAGATGTTTTAGGCTATGGAATGTCCCTTTGGCCAGCTGGGGCCAGCTGTCCTGGCCATGCTCCCTCTCAGCTTCTTGTGCACCTGCTCCCCGGGAGAGCATGGGAAACCGAAAAGTCCTTGACCTACGGTAAGCACTGCTCAGCAACAACCAAAACGTCTGTGTGTTGTCAACATTATTCTCATCCTTAATTCAAATATGCAGCACTATACCACCTACTAAGAAGAAAATTAACTCTATCCCAGCCAAAACCAGGACACTACAGCATGCTGGACACACTGAGCTTCCATCAGAATGAACTGCTACTCTGGACCCAATTCACAAATCTCACTCATGCAGTCACATACGGCTTTCAGAAAGCATTCAAAAAATAAGACAAATTCAAGTGATTTTAGAAATTTTACAGGCTTTATAAAAACATCATACATTACAAAAATGTATCAATTAAACCTTACAATTACAAAGCACTTAAAATGTGTAACATTCTTTAAAATTAAGATTATCCATTTTTTTAATAGGTACAGGTAGAAGTTTATATCAAAACTTTATCAAATAAGACAACCCCTAACTTTCATACCTATCTAATCAGAAGAATATACACCGTCAGAAATATTGTTTTTTGAGATTTCTTGTCTATAAAAATAGAAAAGAAGGATACTGTAAGTATCTCACCTGAAGACTCAAAAAGTTCTAAACATGCCAGGACTCTTAAAATCAGAGAAACTATCAATCTATTTTTCTGAGGATTCCAGCTCAGAAGAATGATGATGCAAGTTTACAAGGAAGAAGGAAAAAAAAGACTGAGTGGAAAAACACCCCTGAGATAAGTCAGAACATTAATATTTTTTTCTATTTGCTTCTTTCTTTGGCTTTTGTTACTTTTAAGCTACTCCATAGGTTTGAAAGGCAGTTGGTCCAGTCATAGGTTTTAACAATTACATTATCATAATATAGGTAATTATTCTGACACAATACAAGCAATAAAAAAAAACCCAAAACAAAACACAGCATAAGTTGATCTTTTTCTTCAGACTCTTCCCATTTCTGATCCCATCCCTCTATTTCTTAAAAAATTTTTCATTCTAAACTTAGATTGTTAAGAGGATAAAATAGCCATCTGCAATAATTTTTCAAATTATAGTTTCCCATGTCTTCCTTTTTTCCTTGAAAGTTTTTTATGGACAAGTTCTTCAAAAGCCATAATTTCATCTTCCACTTCATTTTCCAAGTCTTTATCATGCACCAAGCCTATATTAAAAACAATAAGTTAATGCAGAATGGAAAACCCCAACACCTTTTTCTCTTAACAGCATGACAAGCTATGTCACTGTTGTTTTATAGGTCAGCAATATATCTTCATATGTGCGTAATCACGTTTAAGAAATACTTAGCTTAATATGACAATGTGCTTAAGAGCTCTGCAAGGAAGCAGCAACTGCTAAGCCACTTGCTGCACTAGTAATTAATTTTCACACTGAAAATATGTTTCTATTGTTATTTCCTTTGACTTTTCTAAGAAGTCTGTCTCAGCTCTCTCCCAAGATTCAGTTTCAGCAGACACTATAGTTGCTTGCTGACTTTCAAGACAGACTGCAAGGCTGCTTTTGAGACTACAAGAGCACCCCCAGTCTTAATAACTGTATCTGCTGGAATAGGAAGGTGCAACACAAGGCTTTATCACAACCAATTTTTCTAAAGCTGAGCTACTTTAATGCTCTACATATAGTCCATTTTGTAAGTCTGATCATTTCATTGCTGCCTCTTTCTGCAATTGTTGCAATCCTACCACCTAAATATATGTTTAAACCTGAACATTCAGGGAGGCACAATGAAGTTTTAAACTTGCCCTCAGAGATCTGGGATGCAATAGACTGCATCAATGTATGCTACTTTCTGGATGACACCAAGAGAAATGGAAGTGAAAATAAAAGAAACAAACACATGCTGGGATCCACCAAGGGCCAGTGAGAAGGCTTGCTCCACTCTGGTCACCCTGCAACCAGCTGCTCTGTTTTGAAGAGCCACTGAGGACATATGGTTATCTCATGTTTTCCAAAGTGCTCCTGTGGGACTGCCTCTCAAAGGTCAGTGAATATCCACAATGCTGCTGACTGGGAGACTGAAGTGATGCTTAGAGACCACTACTGAACAGTAGTGGGCACAGAAAGCTGTGCAATTTTAAAACATACCTTCTTCTGTTATCCTGTGAGAGTCCATTTGCTTCAGCCACTTACGAGCATCATCAATGGTGCCAACCAATTTGTTGGCATGTGTGGTTATTACTTCTTCAGCTGAAATGGAACACAGTTAATATTCTGTGAGAACACTTAGCTGAGAAATGGACAGCAGCTAAAGGTCAAGCACAAAATGAAGTTACACAGAGCCATGTTGGATGACGATGCTGCAAACCCAGAAATCACGGTCACCAGTGATCTCATATGGGGCATAATTCACTAATGTCAATGAAGATGATGCATGTGTTACTCCCCATTCCAATCAACGTTACTAGCACTATCAGAGGAGAAGTTCTACATCCCTGTGCTGCCCTTTTTGAGTTACATCTGAATCCTGAAAACATTCTACTTTCTTTTGGGGTATTAAAGTTCCTGATTTTCATTATCTCTCTGAAATTATACAAATCGAAGTAAAACATGGACCTGAGATGTTGCAGCCTTTGCTGAGCTGCACCATTAAGAACCTGAAAAATGCCTGTTATAAAGAGACGGAAAAGTAATCTCAGAGACAAATAATTTCTGTATATATATTTTCACTGAGCGGAAGAACAAGGTAACATTCATCAAGCAATTGTCATAACGAAATCCACTATTACCTAGTTAAGCCTACTGCATCTATCTTATTCATCACTATCATGGTTCACTGAGCAGAAAGCCAAGTAAACGACATGCAAAACTTCATAGACTTCATCCATATGTAAAAACTTTCCACTAGGAGTAAAGATAAAGCTTACATGTGAAGAGCACAACCTAACATTTAGTTACAAATTTAACATATTTCACTGATCAGAGCTGATGAACATATCAAATACTACAGTTTTTCACTACTGTCAGACATCACAGGCAAAATGACAACTTGACAGGACTGGTGGATTTCTACAACTGAAGCCAGTAACAATGTTATGATTTAAGTTGTCACTTTCCCAAAGTAAGTACACCAAACAATTTTGCTTCTAGGCCACTCATTCAGTAATTCAGTTCTGCTTGCAAAAATCAGCATAGAATAATGATTTAAGCATATAAGGGCGAAAAAATCTAATATCAGAATATCTATCTCAAGCACCGTAATTTACTAAACTTTTCAATACCAGGGTTGCCTTTGAGTACCTGACACACCACAGATTTGTAGTTAAGTATCCACTTCTGTTCAGCCCTAGCAAAATTACAAGTTCAACGGCAGAATAGTCAGAGATACCCTTAGTCAAAGACTCCAAGTACTCCTACCATGCTACCCCTGCATAACCAAATTACTATGGCTGGAAGAAGTAAATAGGAAACAGTAGAAACAACAGAAAAATTACTAAAGATGACCTGTCAGTAAAACTGTAAAGTTGCTGTAAAACTGTGTAAGTTCAGAGAACACAGTACATCTGACCATGTGGTTAAAATTCACTTAACTATCTATAAAAATTCACTACTATTCACTTTACCTGTACTATGTAATTTATTAAGTTGGAAGGGTTTAGAATATATTTTCAATATTTCCAGCTCTCTCAATTCTTCTTTTCCTCAGCTACCTGAGATACCTGGAAATACCTTTCTCTTGACCACATCAAGATTTTCAAACAGAGTTTTGTCAGGTCTAGAGGTTTGGCCAAAAAATGACATATTAAATTGTTTAAAGAAAACTGTAAAGGTCCTACCTTTAGCCCAGGCTTTTTTCTCATAGATTTCCTCTACTGCATCTGAAATTTTTTTAATATTCTCTTTGATTTTCCTCTGGCATAAGTTGGAACCTTCTTTATATGCTAAACGGTCTCGGGTGTAACCCCTTTCTGTAATGGCCTCCGCTACTTCCAGTCCATCATGTATTATTGGATCTATCTTTGTTCTGAAAAACTCAGCATAGTGTCTGTAGGCAGAATGGTTATTTGTGTGTTCTTCTGTGTTTCTGTGCTCCATGTAGGCCTCACTGGCCACAGAAACTGCATTTCCTTCTGCATGCAACTTTTCTTCCCCACTGTTCTCTGTTGGTGTCAGGGGTTCAGAAGTGTCTGCCTCCATGCTTTCTGACCGGCTGAAATAGTTCTCAGAGCTCTGGATGAATCTGACTCCACAGAGGTCACACTGGGTTTGGTCAATATCTGCTCTTTTGAATATCTCTGATAAAAATTCCTCTTCTTTCATTGCAACAGGATGAACTCTGGAGTGGGCCTTCCTTTTCCACTTCACATACAGGGAAATGAAATGGAACACACGATACAGCTGGCGTTGAGCAGATGCTTTCTGCTCTTGCTTTTGTTGCTTGCTGAGTGCAATGACTTCTAGGGGATCCTTTTGGTCCTCTAAGCAATGAACCTCCTCAAATTCCTCTTCCAGCTCATCAGCATATCCCGTTTCATCCAGAGAGGTTATAAATCTGTCAAGGTTTACGCGTTCATACTGGATGCCCCGTATGGGTGAATGCCCCTGAGTGTAGGCAGTGTCCCACTTCCAGCGGCAGTCAACCAAGTGCTCTTCATCTCGCTCTGTCAGCAGCTCTTGCAGGCCTGCAGCAACTTCTCTTACATGGGTAGCATCACTCACTTGTTCCACGACCCTCAGCAATCTTCCAGGCACTTTAGAGGGAGAGTCTTTTCTCAATGATTCCAGCATCGCCTTGATTTCAGGCAAGAGGTGGCGTAAGAGGGATCTGTCTTTAGAACTCTGCACCTGGTCAGCATTCAGTAACATCACTAAGCACAGCACTACTGTCCGCTCAGCCTCCCCTGAAGTTATGCAGTTGGGATCCCTGAATGCATCCAGGAGGACATTGAACCTTCCATGAACACCACACAAGACTTCTGATAGATAACAGAGATGAGATCTGAAATAGTATACAGCTGCATTTGTGTCCTTTGGTCTATACTCCTGTATAATAGAAAATGTGTCTTTAAGTTCTTTGTAATGGTCCTTGCGTCTGAACAAAAACTCCCAGTAATGAAGGAGAGCAATGTAACTCTTTGGAAGGCTGAGAGTAATGTTCTTGGAGAGACGCATCAGGACAGCACAACAGAGAATATACTGGAATTCCAACAACATCACCGTATTTCCTATGCTTGGAATCAGGTATCTTGTGCATTTCTTGATCAGAACATTCATGAAACGGAAAAAAAATCTTTTACAGTTTTCTGGGTTCTTGTGAACATAGAATTGCTCAAGTGAATTTTCAAGAAGTCGAATGAAGCACAAGTGTGTTCTTCCAGCATTTTCGGCGTTTTTGTCAGGTAGCAACATACCATGTCTGCCCTCTATTCCTTTGGTCTTTTCTCCCTGGCCTTTATTCTTTGGGGAACTTTTTGTCTGTGCCAAAGCAAACTTTAGCTCTTTGTTATAATCATCCTCTTCTTTAAAAAGAAGTTTTTCAAATTCTTCAGGATATCCTGAAGATAAGATAAGAACTTTCATGGCACTTAGCCACAAGTCAGTTGATTCTCTTCTGGCGGCAGTGTCTTCATTATTAAACTTAAATGTGATGTACTTCTTCAACATCTCTCTACAAGGTTTGGAAATAATACTACTGAATTGCAATATTTCTTTGCATGCCTTTGGGTTCTCAGACAGTATTCTCAAATGAAAATGATTAGGAAAAAACATTTCTAGGAGGGATTTACATGATGCATATTTGTCAAAAGTCAAAATATCCTCAAAGCTTTTGGACTGATTCAGTAGCTCTTTAGGGAAAGTGCATGTGGCTTCCAACAACAGTCCATTTATTGCTACCAGATGCATTTTACACTGAAATATTGTCTTTGCTTCATGGCGCAACAAGGGCCTGTGGTAACCCTCACAGGTTTTATCTTCACAGTTCAATCCGGCAATGAACTTCATACAAATATCAGGGTACTTCTTGTTCAGTAACTCACGGGTGATAAAGCACAACCTGCTTAACAAGTGCTGCTTCAAAGCTGCTTTCACTTTCTCTGTGCTTACTGAGAAATCACCTTTTGCCTTCCTCTCTTTTAGACTGGGCTTGTCTAACAAAAACTTGAGAATGGGTTCAGCTTCATTTTGAGATACCTGGCAACTGTCACCTGTTGGGACAATCCCAAAATAGGCAAAGCATAACTTCACCATATCTTTCTCTGCATTGGTGGCTGCTTTCTTCAGACCGCTAACAAGACTCAGAAGAGCCATTAAGCCACGTGTTGCCATGAAGAGGATGTTCTGGCTAGGAGTGCTGCAGCGACATAATGCAAAGAGAGCTTCAACTGCACCAGCAGAATGATTCAGAGATAGGAACTGACAGTACGCATTGCTCAGCTTCGTGAAGTCTCCTTTCAGAGCTCCCTGCAAAAACACAGCCTCAGCAACGCCAGACTTCTGCCTGGTTTGTTCACAGAGTTCAAGGGCTTCTCTTAGGATGCTCTCCACGTTCCCCAGGTGCAATTCTGAACCGCGACTCAGCCTGGCACGCGCTTCCGCAAGCAAACACGATGCGCGAAACTCTTTTATAGCTGTGAGGTTGGCTGCTTCCAGAGCAAACCCGTGTTGTTTCATTAACTTTGCAGCCTCCTCCTGGCGATCCTTCCTTTTCAGTAAGTCTGCTGTTTGGTGCAAGCATCCACGAGACTTCAGAAACTCAAGCTGATCCTCTATATCAAGTTTTGAGAGGACATGCATCATTTCCTCAGTCCTGTTCATACTCAGGTACTTTGCAGCCGCTTCCAAATACAACTGATTTGCTGTACAAGAGAGTTTGGAAACCATTTGTCCTTTTGCATTCAACATGTCTTCATATCTGAAATAATAGATACATCAATTTATTACCACAGATGAAAAATCTAGACAAAAAAAAACCCTGCAATAAAAAAAAGAACCATTAAACAAATAGTTGCCCCTAGAAGCCCTTCCTTCAAAAAGGCCAACTGCTTCACGTGATATGCCTGTCAGGCAAAAGTGGATCACATCATCTTAAAAGATCTACAGAAAGAAATTAATTACAACATGAGGCTATCAGAATCAAGACTGTTAAAACTTCTGGTACAAACAAGATCACAAGGTTTACAGCATTGGTGAAGCATTCTCCACACTGTCAAATCATTGTACAAATCATTTTAACCCATTTTATCAGTGTTAATCTTCCATTTATAAATAAATATGAATTTCAGTGAATTCTCCATGGGTCAATATTCTGTAAAATTTACATAAGCTTGTCAGTTAAGAGAGAATTCTTTCAAGTATGTTTTACGTATCTGCATATACTTTGTAGCTTATTGAGTGTCTGAGCAAAATGTCTGGCTGCATCTTTCACAGCATGCATTTTAGAATATTCAGTAATTCATTATTAATGGCTGATGTAAAATTATTAAGGCATCCCCTAAGTCCGTTTGTGAAATATTCTCTCTTGCATGCTGAGAATGAGTAATTTTTTCCTGTTGGGTGAGTAAATTATCTTTAGCTTTTCGTTATCATCTTTCTCATGATAAACATGGGAATGCAGATTTTTTGTGTCTATGCTGATAAATTTGCAATAATATTTGGGGGGCTGATTTAAAAACTTGTTAGTTGGTAAAGTGACTTTAATGCTTGAACTTTTTGGTCAAATGATCTTTACATAGTAAAGAAGTTTTAATCATTCAAAAAAGCAGTTACCATTACTGAAGGTACTTACAAAGGATTTATGTAAAACAAAGACAGCAGACAAAACCCTTCTGAAAAGTTTTTCAGTGAACCAGCTACATTATATGGAATTTGGAAATGGAAAAGGGAATTATACACCAATACCATTTTGCAAGACATACCTTTCAACTGCCTTTGCTGCTTCTTCATAGAGTTCTTCCTGACAATACATTTTAATGGCCAGATCAAACTCCTCAATTAGTTCGTAACATTCAGATGCTTCTTTGTAGCACTGGCTTTTCTGATAGTAAACTGCAGCATCTTTCATCTGCAATGCAGAAGTCAGTAATGAAACTGAAGTGCTGTTAAGAGTCAAAACTACATGAATAGAATAAATCTTGCAATTCCATCATGTGTCTCATAAAGTACACTTTAATAAAATGTAATTAAAGTATCTGAATGTAATCAAATACATATTAAAGTAACCATCACTAAATCTGAAGAGATTGTTTTAAAAAGTTCAAAATATTCGTGCCTGAAAAACTAGAGTGTAAAATGAAAGGTATTACATAGGATTTTCAAAATAATTCTATCTACCCAGCTCTGCCTGTTGTTAGAAAACACCACACATGCTTCTGTTGCTTTACAAATGTCTCAGGATGGTTAGTACTAAATTAAAACAGTTATGGATGCAGAATAAGAACCCTAACCTTGTACCTTAAACTTCAAATATTTGGGAACATTTATTTTACATTCTTTTAGTGGAAATACACTGCAAAAAATATTACATATTGTTAACACACTAACACTTCCAAGTTTTAAGGTTCCATTTAGATGGCTGTAATCAGTGAAGTTTCAGTATCATCAGAGTACTGAATGAAGCAACAGCTTAAGTTTCATGACATCAGTCATTCACTAACTTTTGACTGCAAATGACTGATGATGACATTTGAGGAAAGCCAAAGAAACAAAGCCAGCCTGCATAATTGCATCATTTTCCGCTTCATTCCTCTTCTGCCTATTCTCTGACAAATGATTCTTTTCGAACAGCCCAGCTTGAAGAGCTTGTTTCGTTCAGCTATCACCGTGACACAAAAAGATACTACTACTTTCTGAGTAATATTAGAGGAAAAAAAGCTGTAGGAAAAGGAAAGTGATAAGGTGAGGATTTAATACCTTTCCTAATTTTTTACACAGTTCTGCACAAAGACGGAACTCCTTTGATTGAATCAGACATTTTAGTGATAGTTTTGGTTCTCCACATTCCAAGTAAGTTTTAGCCAATGTCATATATTCCATCTGTTTTTCCCTGTAGAAAGTAAGAGAAAATTACCACTAACATCCAAATTAAGTTTAGGATCATGTGAGCTATCATTGAATTCAACCAACACCGACATCACACATTATTCTTCATACATTACCTGATGAGTTATGATCTTACAACTAATTGTATTTTGGGCTGACACTGTTCCGTCCAGAAATCTGTTCCAAAATATGACTGCTCTGGCAGACAAAAGACTCTTCTGAGGTTTTTTTAAGTAATGTATAGTACTGTGATTTTGTACTGCTTCTCCTTTCTTAACTCGTTCTCTCCTTTCTGCTGTTTAGCCCTAGTGTCATTAGAGACACAATCAAATGTGTTCTCAGCCTTTGTTTTGTGCAACTAAAAATCCCAGCCTTCCTGCTATCACTGCAGCATAATCTAGGTTGAATTAATGATTCTCAAGACTGGAGAATCAGAACTGTACAGAGCATTTCATATGAAAATCTTACTTAAGCTTTTTAAACCAGCATTAATACCTCTACTGAAAAAAAAAATCAACTTTGGCAGCTTCATTCATACATATGTTCTGTCAACTTAACGTATCCTAATACATCAAATTCCTTCTCAAATTTTATGCAGTTGACAAGCACCCCAGCATACAGTGAACTGACAAAAAGTTTTATCAGTCCCATGAACAATTTCTCTACAATCATGAAATTTTATGAGCATCCTTATACTTTTAACCTGGGCCACTAGTATAAAGCAGGTAATTAAAGAAGATAAAACCTCTACTAACTCCAATAATAGTATTTCTTCAGACCTTCCCTCTTCTCCCTTGTGTGCTAGCTTCCTCTGATCTAGTAATTCCTTTCCCCTTCTGCTATCATTGCCAGCTTCTGGTCTCCCCAGCATGAACAGGAACTGACTCACTTAGGTCTAGATCTTTCTCCATTAAGTTTTTTCTTGTCTTATTTGAGATGAGTCCCAAAGAGTTTCCAAGCATCTTCAGGAAACTGCAAACTCTCTCCCCTGTCAAACCCTTGAGCTATTTTACTCAGCTGAAATCATGAACTAAATGATTCATCTCAAAATCTGTTCCTTTAAAACTGTCCTTTGGTTCAGATCTAGTTCTGCTTGTTTAGTTTAAATTGACTGTAACACTAATTTTACCCCAAAGCTCACTTTTTGCTAGCAGCTTTTCTTCCCCAATGTACACCACCATTCCTTCTTCTTAGTTGAGTGAATATGCAGTGGGATTAACCGAAGTTGAGCACTGCTGATGGCATATGCTCTTCTATCTATATCCCAGGATATAAAGCCTCTTGACATAATGCAAATCCTGTTGCTTTTCTCTCACACAACCAGTAAGCCCTTGCAAGGGCCACATTTCATTTGGACAGCTCTTCCACTACTCCCCAAAGGGAGCAGTGCCCCAGATCCTATTGTGCTAGACCTTCCCGTTTCTGCAATCTCTTTTGCCACCCACAAACACGTAAACACACCCCTTCTGCACTGTTCTCTGACGTCTCCAGTCCAGTCTCACAGCTGTGGTGTGAATCTCACCCTCTGCACCCCTGAGGGGTCTGGCATCACAGAGTGGCACTCGCTCAGCTGCACTGACACTTACCTTGGGCTGCTTTTCTTCGCGTGCACTTTGAGAACAGCGTCGTGTGTCAGGGCCAGTCTTGACTTCTCAGCTGCTCCGCCCTTTTGGTAACATTTGGCGGCCACCTGGGGTGAAATCACACACAGCATTCACAGATGTGCATCCAGCCCATGGCTTATCACCTAAAAGCAATACTTAATTTTACAGTCACTGTAATGGAAAGCAGAAAGACTGGCAGGGTGCCTGGAAAAAGGAAAAGGTAAAACATTGTGGTATATTTTTAGGACAAAAAGAAAAGCTTTAAAGTCAGTCCACATGTGACTAGCAAAATAAGAATATTAATTACAATCTTGTACATGGAAGTAGTGAAAGCAGAATTCCTGGTAAGAATTCCTGGTCCTGATAGAACAAATACCATATGCAATTTGAATGATAGCCTAAACCATTAACTGGTAAGTCACCAGGCACTTACCATATATTCATAAAAGTGAGGAAAACCAATGTGTGCAAAGTGAAATCAAAAAGCAAGGAACGTTTACTCAGTGCTTTTATCATACTGGGCTCTTTCTGTGAAAACTAAACAGAAACACCATGAGTTACCATGCTCCTAGCAAGGTTTGCTTCATTATCACCCTGCTTATTCTGCAACACCATGATTTCTTCATTCTATCCATCAATTTAGGGTTGCTTCTGTTTGGAAATTGCACATTGCAAGCCACTCTTAGAACTGCCAAAGTCACCAGATAACGTCTTCTTAAGGTAGCATTGACTAGCAAAGATCAGAGTTATAAAGAAAACAGATTAGCAGATAATATAGCTAATGCAGTTCAGATTTCAAGATGATTTTTTTTTTAGCTGAGTGGGTTTTTTATCTAAACTCTTTTCTGTCCATTTAGGAAATTGCCTTTTGCTTTCAAGGGGAGATAAAGACTGTATAGCAACAGCTGATTATTTTGGGGTTTTGCCTTGTTATAAATACGCATTTTCCCTTCAAAGAATTATATGTTGTTACCAGCAAAATACAGAAGCTTTCCCTCTGCCACAATCAAAAAAGTATCTAAAATTTCATTTCATAGAATCACAGAACATCTCAAATTGAAAGGGACTTATAAGGATCATGGAGGCCAACTTACTGCTCCCTGCCAGACTACCTAAAACAAACTCGCATGACTAAGAGTATCATCCAGATGCTTCTTCAACTCTGAACTCATGGCTAAATGCCATGACCACTTTCCTGGGGTGCCTGTGGCAGACCACTTTCTCAGTGAAGAGCCCTTTTCTGTGTCCAATCTGATCTTCGTCTGATGCAATTTCATTCCATTTCCTTATGTCCTATCACAGGTCACCAAAGAGAGGAGATGAGGACTTCCTCCTCTGCCACTCCCCTTGAGGAAGTTGTAGACTGTGATGAGGTTGCCCCTCAGCCATCTCTTCTCTAAGCTGAACAAGCCAAGAGACTTCAGCTGCTCTTCTTAAGAAGTGTCCTCTAGAGCTGCCTGTGGCACTGGCAGTGGGGCTGGAACTAGATGATTCTTGAGGTCTCTTCAAAACCAAACCATTCTATGATTCTATGACTTTTCACCATCTTTGTCACCTTCCTCTGGACACACTCTAATAGTCTGATCCCCTTCTTATATTGTGGTGCCCAAAACTGCACAAAGTACTCAAGGTGAGCCTGCACCAGCACAGAGCAGAGTGGGACAATCACCTCCTTTGACTGGCTCACAATGCTGTATTTGATGCATCCAGGACACCGTCTGCCTTTCTGACTGTCAAGGCACACTGCTGGCTCCTATTCAACTTGCCATCAACCCAAACCCCCAGATCTCTTTTCATGGAGCTGCTCTCCAGCCTCTCATTCCCTAATTTGAATGTACAACCAGGATTACTCCATCCTAGGTGCAGAATCTGGCACCTGCCCTTGTTAAATTTCATACGGTTGGTGATATCCCACCAGTTTGTCAAGGTCTCTCCGCAGGGCCTCTCTACCCTCGAGGGAATCAACAGCTCCTCCCAATTTAGTGTCCTCCTAATTTAGTATTGTTGGCAAACATATTTAATGTACACTCCATTCCTGTGTCCAAATCATTTATAAAAACCTTAAAGAGCACTAGCCCTTAAATTGAGCACTGAGGAATCCAACTAGTGACTGGCCACCAGCTTGATAACCCCATCTATTATAACTCTTTGAGCCTGACTTGTCAATCAGTTTCTCACCTAATGTATCATGGACTTGTCTAGCTGTGTGCTGAACATTTCATCCAGAACAAAGAGAGACTGTGAGAGAAACTATTAAAATCTTTGCTAAAACCAAAACATACCACATATACTAGCTTCTCTTGGTCAACTAGATGAGCGACCTTGTCATAAAAGGAAATTAAGTTGGTTAAGTAGGACTTTCCCATAGCGAACCCGTGCTGCCTATGACTAATGACTCCATTGTCTCTCAAGTGTTATTTTCAGCAACCCCCAGAATAACCGTCTCCATAATTTTACCAGGCACCAAAGTGATACTGAACGGCCTGTAATTACCAGGGTCTTTCTTCTTACCCTTCTTGAAAACTGGTACATTTCCCAGCTTCCAATTGACTGGGACCTCTCCAGACTCCCAAGACCTTTGAAAAATAATGGAAAGAGGCCCCACAATAAAATGGGCCAGCTCATTCAGTACCTGGAATGAATTCCATCAAGCCCAATAGATTTATGTGCATCCAGCTGCAGCAGCAAGTCTCAAACTAGTGCAGAGTCATCTGGGAGTTTATCATCCCCCAAGTCACAGTCTTCCAGCACATCATCAGTGTTAAAGACAGAGGTGAAGAAGGCATTAAATGTCTCTGCTTTGCCTATGTCCCTATTTGTGAGGTAAATGACCTCATCAAGTAATGGACCAACGTTATGTCCAATCCTCCTATTGCTGTTCATGTGTTTTAAAATGACCTTTTTGTTGTCCTTCACAGTGCTGGATAGCTCGAACTCTACTCAAGCTTTGGCCACACAAATTTTCTCCCTACAGTGACAAACAGCATCCCTGTTGCTCTCCTGTGCCGCCTCTCCTTGCTTCCAATGTCCACATACTTTCCCTTTTCCCCCAAGTTCAAGAAGAAGATTCCTGTTCAGCCAAGCCAGACTCTGCCCCACTTGCTTGACTTCTGGCACTTTGGAATTTCCTGCTTCTGCACTCTTCAAAGATGGCCCTTAAAAAGTGCCTAGCATTCATGAATTCCCAAGGGACCTCACTAATTAGCTCCTTCCGCAGCCCAAGTCTGCTCTCCCCATATCCAGAGTTAAAGGTTTGCAGGACTTTTTCTTCTATAGACAACAATTTGAAACTCAGTTACTTTGTAGCCACTGTGACCAAGACAGACACAAGTCACCACTTTGCTCACAAGTGCCTCTCTCCTTACAAACAACAAAAGTAGGAGGTCACCTTTCCTCAGTCAGCTCCCTTAGTACCTGCATCCAGAAGTTGTCTTCAACATGCTCCAGAAATTTCCTGGACCTCTTTGTGACCTCTGTATGATTTTCCCAGTTGATGTCTGGGAAGTTAAAATCACCCATATGGACAAGAGCATTTGATCTAGAGATATCCCTTATCCCCCTGTAGAATATTTAATTGATGTTGTTGTCCCGGCTGAGTTTGCTTCCATCCCATTAACCGTCATCCCATACCCGGACTGTATTAACTAGGAAGCTAGGAAATCAAAGACTGTAAAATCTCCATGTTCTTTAAACAGAAAGGGAACGAAACCATCATTTTACTACCCAAATTAATACACTTCCAAAAAATGCTTTCATTTTCCTACAGTGTGTGCAATGATACTATCAAGAACATGGTTTAGATTCACACATTTCAGTCAATTCTGATTGTTACTAATAATTGTTTTTCCAACTGTCTTTCATTTGTGTGCATTAAAATGTTTATTCCTCATGGGACTGCGAATTTCTGGCCAGTGAATTTAGGATTACAAACAATAGGCTTGCTCTCCCTGCTCACTTCTTGTAAGTCATTTACAAGTAGACACACAGCTACAAACCACAAACTAAGACAAGACTGCTACAGAGCAACTGAGGGTTTACAGATGATTTTATGCATATAGAGAAAAAAAAAGGTTTCAGAATAAGCAAGAATCCTTATTTCAGATGAACATATGTTCTTACCTCCCAGAACTGGTGTTTGGCATAGTAGTCTCCCTGTGCAATCCATTCTTCTGGAGTTGAAGTTTTAGCAAACATGCTGTCATCTAAGTCTACAAGGGCAGGAGCGACCATTTTAAGTTAGAATGGATACACCACAGAAACCACTTATCATGTACCAAAACTAAGCATTATCTCACAATGTTCCAAGCTGTATGATTTGTGCTTACACCAGTAATGGCAACTATGAGTCAAGTGTGTTAATACTGTTGTGTGAAGCTACCAGTGAAAACACAAAAAACCCCATGGTCTGGCTGGAGACTGGGCTGGGAAGTGGCTGAAACTGCATTAACACAGCAGAAAATCTGACTACAAATTGGCCACTTCAAGCTATAAATATCTGCAGCCATCAGGGTCCATTGAGCTCTCTCCACAGTAACTGACTGATCAGTGACCTGATCTCCCTTAGCATAGGAACACCTCTCAAGGTCACCCCTCAAGGCTGAGAGATCCCTTACCCAACACCAGACATCAATGGGCTGGTAAAAGACATTTTTGCATTCATGTAACATTTAAGATAGGTATAGCAGGCTTATGTAAAAATTAGAGTATTGACCACCAACCTATGTGTACTTAATGAATATTTTACGTATCTGAATTTACTGGTTAGAACTCAATAAACTAATTACAAGATCAGATCTGTCTGAGGGATCACTGACTCTTCTCCTGTGACAGCAAGAAAACTTAAACTGGTGAATTAGCAATAAAGTTATACTCTAACATATACAACTGATCTTTAGAGACAAAAGAATTAAGACCCACTGAAATAAGTGGAAATTTGCAAGGGCAGTTACCAATGCATACTATTAGAAGGACCAAGGAATTTAACCTTCTTTATTACACAGCCTAAAAGCAAGAAAGCATGAGTAGGCTGTCCTGTTTAACGGTCTTTTAAGAAGGTTTCAGGACAACTTTACCTTTCTTTTCATCTGTTTTGACAACCTTAACAAATTTTCTTTTGATGAAATACTTAAAAGCTGGAGCCCGTTTATCACGGTCTTCATCAAAAATCCAAAGATTGACTCTGGCTCTTGTAATTGCAGTATACAATTGCTTAAGTTCTCCATTCAGCATCTGAAGCAGAACAAAAAAATTAAATTAAAGAAATGAAATGCCAGATGAGCTAAATTGTTAGAAAGAAACACACTTTGCAGTTATAAGAAAACAGAGAATTTATATAGAATGAGTAACAAGTAAGAACGTGCTTTTAAGTAAGCAAGTCTAAATATTAAATATGAGATCCCAATTACATAAGCCATTGTCCAGCTAACTTACAAGCAACCACTGCTACAAATCAGCTGGAGGTATGACAGGCTATTTTCCTTTTTCTCACTTGCACATATAATTATTTATTTACCATACAATTCTGAAAATATCTGACTCACCAGATTCTAAGGAACTTCCTTAATTTCAAGGTAGAGACACCAATCAGAAACTAGACTATAGTAATAATAAATATTGACAAGATGATTTACTATTTGCTTTAACCACAGCTGTTCTGTAAATATACCCAAAAGTCTATGACACAGGTTTTTTGTTCTCTAATCAAATTACATCTGCAAATAATCTCTTATCTTTTAAAATCAGTATAGTATTACATTATATTTTATTGATATGATGTGATATGATATGATATGACATGACATGACATGACATGACGATGCAATGTTGAGCAGTGCTTACCAAATGTGAACAACTATCAAAAAGATGGTTATTTTAGGGAAAGCAAACTTGATAAACATGGAACTACAGGATGAAAGGATTTAAGAAATTTCCCTACTTTTAAGATTTAAGAATTTAATTTCTTTCGTATTCCCAATGTTACAAAAAACTCACCTTGTACATTTCTACATTAAATGGAGTCCTTTCCTGCATACCAGTGGCATCCTCTAATGGCACTTCAATTAGCAAGTTGCTTCCCACTTGCACATCCGGATCAGGACTGTAAGAAGAAATTATCTTCCATTCTTTGCTAGCCTGAAACGTCAAGAGAATGAGGTTTACTCGTATGTAGTAACCACTACTGCCTACATATGCACAAGATAAGGCTGTATGTTGTGACCTATTCACCCTTACAAGGGAAGAAGGCTCAGAGGAGGAGAGTGGAGGAAAAAATTATCTCAGGGTAGAATGTAAAGAATCAGCAATTTTCATCAAGAAAGCGGAACTTCATCTCAACACAACCTTTGCTTGAGATACTTGTCTGTACCAGGTGGTCATCAAGGCATATAAACAACTTTCCCTAAAACAGCTAGTACAGATAACACCTTCCTGAGCTGCCCAGGCAAAAGCAAAGATGTGCCTCAGCCCAACAGACTGCGTAAAAACTGAGGAACAAACAAAACAAACCTTTAAGAGTGCAACTGGCTTGAGCTGGCTACAAGCTACATATTACTTTTCAGGGCCTGGGGATGGCCAGCATCATGATGGAGAAGCTAATGGGAATACATATATATATACAGGGAGCACTAATGGGAATCACATCTGTATTGTGATTCCAGTGTATATTGCCATTGTTATATTATGCTTGCCTTGGGATTTCAGGATACTGCTGTGTCACTCTTCTAGATCCAAATCATATGCAATGCTCAATATATCAAATAAGTAAAATTTGATATTAAACATGAAAACCTCCTTGGGTGGACTATACATTTTTCAGCTAAACACCCTTACAATGATCCCTCTATGAAGGAAATCAAGTTACCTTCAGCATGGAGGAGGCTCAAGTTTTAGTCTTAGGGATAAGGATTCTCCTACAAACTCCAATACCACAAAGCAAACTCACTGAGGGGGGGTGTGCCGATTGCTGGGCCAGGCAGCTCCCTGCCAGCTTGGGGCAGGATGAAGGGTACATGGTGGTTGGATAACACTTACCACCTGCAATTTGTCATACTAAAATCTACTATCTAAGACACGTTGGAGAGATCTTGGCCTGCAGGTTAGGATGGGCAGCCACTAAGTCTCCTTGACTCTACAAAACTGACAAGCTTGGTGAGTTGGACCCACACATATCCCATGCTGGCATATATTCTCACCCTCAGGGTTCCCAGAAAAGATCTGGCTGGTCGTTCATGTGATGAATGTATTAAGCTTCGTGTTGAACACCAGTAACTGGTAGTGCTGGTCTCAGCCAGGGGGTGGAATGGCACCTGCCAACACCTCCTCTTGTAAGAACACTCAGAGGTGAGCAAAAAAACCCACTCATGCGGAAAGTCTAAAAAAGCGTGGTCAGAAAATACTGGACTCCAACACAGAAACATGTGAAAGATGTCTCTAAATATGCACAGACACCCTTAACTACAAGTTAAGTGTGGCAGCAGATCAGTGCTGTGCACTCTCATGCCATGCAGGAAATGCCAGCTCCTGATCACACCATTCTGCAGGTTTCTGATTCTCTGCAAAACTAATAACCTTAAAATTGTGACTATATTCTAAGTTATGTTCATTTTTCCCTTTTGGTATTTAATTGAAATGTGATTAAATACTGCCAAGTTTCTGGCACAATATAAAAAATACTCATAGTTAGGCTGTAACAACATTTTTACAATGTATATATTTCTGAGCTTTGAGCAACACAAAACAAGTTAACTGTCTTCCCATGGGGGATAAAAGCAGGAAATGTTTCCTGCAAAATGTATTTTGAAGTTAAGATTTAAAAAAATCAACAGTGAAAACATTCCTAAGCCTGTCGTAGACTGTAACGTGACAACCAGCTAAAGGTATGAGTTTGCTCAAGAGCTTGCTGTGTTTTGGGGGTTTGGCTTTCTTGCCTTCTAGATTCTTAATTCACATCTGCTTCCTGAAACAAGACTCTTCTTAAATCTCATTTTCAAGACAAATAAAAAGAAAACCCAACACTTTACAAAGTGGACGCAGACACACTGCTGTGTTTACAACGGTTCACAGATTCAGCTTTTCTAAATTAGAAAACCTCAGGGTGAGCTGCTTTCTTGCCTGCTTGTTTAGCTGCTCAAATCAACTCAATTACTCATGAGTCACAGGAACATGGAAGAATTGTATGAAAACAGTTCTCCAGGCCGGACATACATTAGTCTAAGCTAAAATGCTCTACACAACTCAACTCTGCTAAACTGATTCTGCTAAGTTCTGATAAATGGCTTGTTGTTTTTCTGATTACAACTTGCATCACCAGAACCAAAGCAACTTTGAGAAATCTACCATGACAACCAGTATTTACCTCAAGGTCCTTCCTTCTGCCCTCATCACATAACATCCACTAACCTCTGTGAAGAGCCACCAGTAAGCTGCCCTCACATTTTCTTGTGGTTTTCATCTGCTGAAAACCACATGAGACACTGTTTTGAGGGGTAGAGGCAGAGGACATCTGCGACAGGGTTGCTCACACCGAATGCTTAACTGCAGAGCAACTCAGTCATGGGTACACGGAGTGTCTGCAGGTGTGTTCACTAAGGAACACTTGCCTGGCTGGGGACAAAGCAATAGTCTTGGTGTGCAGCAGAAGTGCGTCTCTGTGTGTGTGTGTGTGTGCAATGTTGTGCGTACCCCAAGGCTCTCCCTTAAACTGCAACAGTAAACCTGAAGGAAAATGCAGCACTTACGGAAACACATTCTTATTTTATAAACCTACGACCTCTGTTTTCTACTGTGATGAAACCACTCATCTTCAGAGAAAAGAGGGAATCCTTTCTCAGCTGCAAGACCAATTAGACCATAAGTAAGACTGACTTTAGAAAAATGCAGACAATGGATAAGAATTAAATACCTCTGAATCTGTGAAAAAGTTGTAAAGGAGTACATCGTCAAATTCCAAGCCCTTTGCTTCATAAATTGTCAGTACAAGTGCCAAACTAAGTTCCTCGGGTATCTTCTCCTTTGCAGTTTCATTTGCCACTAATACCACCTGCCACAAAATACATTAAAAAAAAAAAAACTTATTAGGAAGCAAAAAAGGAAAAAAAAAGGTAAAGATAAAGAAAAACATTATGATAATACAAGAGCCTTCTCAAAACCAGACAACATTTCACAGAGATATTTCAGCACACTCCACAAGAAAGGTCACAAAGCTGCCACTAGAAGACTGACAAATGCGTGGTATGTGCAGACAGTTTTAGATCTGGTGTAAGAAAATTTGGAGTTAGAAAGGAACAGGTCAGACAATACCTCACGCCAAAAAAAGAACAGAAAGAACCAGACGTATTAAAAAGAAACAGAAACCAACACAATAAAGGTGTCTAAGTTTAAAAAGCCTAATTTATCAGTGAGACAAGGGCTTAAAAAATAAAGTTGTGGGCAGTTCATACAAAATTATTATTTAGCAACACAACTGGCAGAATCTGCAAAAAGCCTAAGAAAAGCAAACCTGATGTGCTCCAAATTCTATGGGCTGTGTTTTCCTTTTGTTGCCCCTCAGCAGAATTGCTAGGTCACTAACACTGCAGGACTCCAAGACCGTAGGTTTTGGCCCATCAAAGAGGCCACAGTCCTGAGGAAGGCGATCAAAAGATTCTGGAAAATAATGCTGGAGCAAATCAACCACTCCAGATGCTAAACGGAGAATGCCTGCAAAAAGGAGAACACAGGTTTTAAAACTTCAGCCTGAATTCCTTGCAAACACACTTTTAAAAGATTTTGTTAGAAATTTGGAATAAAGAAACATAACGACAAAAACACTAGTCAGGGAAGACTGAAGCGGTAAGCTTCAATATATATCTCTGCCAATTTGAGTGGATGTCATTCTTGGGCCTCTAAAGATCAGAAGGCACGCTACAACAACTTGGCAGCATTCTCACAAAATAAAGGTCACAAATGAGAAACAAGTAAGAAAAGCAGAAGCAGCACACCAATGCTGCAAAGTCTAGTGCTTTGGGAATAAGACGAGAAATGGGTATGACGATTTGTCAAATTTTCCCTCAAACACAGACAAAGCATGCAGTAAGCATGGCAGTTCAAAAAATGACAATTTTAAAAACATCCATTTTTGGTTTTCCAGTTGAGATGTCAAAAAACAGAACTGACATAGCAGAAAAAGCTGTCCATCTGTTCATTTTGAAAAACAGAGAGACTGGCTTTGAATTGGCCAGTAGAAAACTTCAAACATTAGTGACATGCGAAGAGAACAGGCTCAGATCACAAACAAATTTGTTACTCTACCTGAATGGGACCTGTAGTTCTGGTACAACTGATATATCCTTTTCGGTTTCCTAACACGCTGCTTCTTGTTCACAGAGCTCTTGCTTGCGTAATGAAACAGTGACCTAAGATCACTAAAACGAAAAGCAACTCCCTTCATTATGCTCTGGGCAGTGTCACCAGTTAGAAACATGGCATTAGGGTCATTGATGCATTTCATTAACAGGGCGAGCTCAGCTTGCGTGAAATCCTGTATCTCATCGCCATAAAACTCATGGATGGACCACGGCAGCTCCTTGAGCTTTGAAAGTCTTTGAGATAAATTATACAGCAAATCTTCTTCATCAAAATAACCTCTCTGTGATCGTATCTGCTGATAGAGACAGAAGAGGTGATAGATCTCACTCCTATCTTCCGTGAAGTTTGGTGATCTCTTTCGGCCCAGCTTTTTGTACTGCTCCTCGGTAAGCCTGCCCCCAAAGCAACTCAGTGCCTCAAAAGAGCCTTTCAGAAATGATTTTATTTCTTTCCAAACCAGTGCTGGATTGTACAAGCTTTTACCTTTTATCATTTTTGGCCATATTTCACTTGCAAATACATTGTAAGTCACAAAAGTCCAAGGATCACTTTCCCTAGAGGACGCATCTGTAGGTCCTCCATCATCACCATGTTCTGCTTCAAGGTTACCTTCTTCATCCTCATCCTGCCAATTTGGTACAACCAAGTCTTCCTGAGGACTCCAACCAACAATGACTCTTTTAAGACTTCCATCTTCATTTCTTGGAAAAAATGGGTCAGGCATGGATGCATCTAGTAACAGCAACAATTGCTTGGAGGTGACAAACAGTGGAAAATTTTCATCTTTAATGTCTTGTAGCCTGTGAATATTTGGGTCCAGAGGCTTGAAGTGACTGGTCACCTTGGAAGACTTGCTAAGTTCAATGAAATTCTTCTGAACTTCTCGGCACAAGACAGGATTTTTTGTTACAAAGATCTGGTGCAGGTGCTCCAGCCCATTTGATGCTTCTGCACTACGCATTTGGTCTTCTTCACGGTCACCACATGAATTCATTTCTGCACCAGCTGTGCCCACAGGAACCTTTTCATCCTCGCTGTCCTGGTCTTGTTCATCACTCACCTGCTCGTCACTCGAATCATCACTCTCCTGTTTTAGCTCATGCTCTTCCTTCCCTGAACTAGCTTTTTCAACATCACTGCACTGTCTCTGCTGCCATGTCTGCCTCTCCAGCAGAGGTCCCTCTGCCAAGGCGGATTTTTCCCAGTATGAATAGAATTTCTTCCAAAGTCTATACAAGCAGCAAGTCGTCTTCCCTGTCCCACTTCGCCCAATTAAAATGATTGGTTCCATAGGCTTTGGATTGAGATCAATTACTGCATACTCCAACTCCCCAACTCGGAAAGGGTAATCAACAGAAGACTGCACATCATTTATAATGTTAAGTGCCATGTTAGTACTGAAGCTGTGAAATTTCATTATATTGTATTCCAGTTCTGCTGCACTAGCTGGAGGGAAATACTCAGGCATGATAAGTTCTTTTGATTTTTCTGCCTCCATGTCTTCAACATAACAACGTGGAACACGCTTCTGTGTTGTCACACTGTGGTTCTGATGTCCTTCATTTATACCCTTGAGCTTTTTCCTCAAAATGCAGGATAAGCCACGGTTGTAGGAAATACATATATTTTCTAAGGCACGGTTCAGCTTGCAGTGGTCAAGAACAATGGCCCAAATTCTAATTATTTCTGTGTAAACTCTACCTGATTTTTCTAGACGACTTTTAGTCTGTTCTGTCTCCATGATCTTTTCTGGACTCTCACTGCAACGAGGAGAAAAGTCAATCGCAAGTTCCCATAGCATTCTTGCACCTTTGCCCAGTTTGGCTTCATACAGCTGGATATCAGCTTTCAGGTGTTTCAGTGGCTTCTGGAGGCCCCTAGACCATTCCCCATTGCCAAGCCGCTTAATTGTCATTATAGTTTTAGCTTTCAGATAATGAGGCACAGCTTTGCTGCTCAAAGTCTTTAGCATTTCAGGAGTGCACTCTATTTCCCAAGTCATGTTATCAAACTCCTGCACATATGCCTCAATATCCAGACTCTTGCCTTTTTCCTCCTCTGGTTCTTCCTTCTCTCCATTAGGCATGGCCATACTAAATTCCCCTGCTCCCTTCTTTTTCTCCCAATCATCCCCTTTTCCTTCAGGATGAGCTATGCTTCCACAAGGCTGTGAGGAACTCATTCCCACTTCTGAATTAGTCTGGGCTGAAGATGGGTTTTGCACCAGAGGATGATCCTTTTTCAGGGTGTCGCTCACTTTCAGTTGCTGAATTAAAGCTGTGATTGCCTGCACGAGACTTTCCTGCAGTGTTAAGGGGCTGTTTAATCCTTCTGTTTCCTGCTTTGCCAACTGACCTTTTTTTGTTTTTACGGAACATGGGGTTTTTAAATCATTATGCACTGTGCTGCCAGATGGTGCCTTTAATGAGAATCCAGATGAAGAATGCCCTGTGCTCTTTGACTGTGAAATCTCAGAGGTTGGAACAGGCTTAGATGTTTTACCCAACTGCCCTGCTTTATCTTGGCGGTGCCTCTTCTTCTCCTGTGCAGCATTATTCCAGGCAAGTAACAGTGGATCTTTTTTTTTAATTCTGTGCATCACATCTTTTCCTGATTTGTTTTTTATGTTAAAGTTAATGTCAAACTTTGCCAATAACTCCGTTATTCTCTTAGTCTGCTTCGAAAATCCTCTCTGGAAAACAATATGCATCACTGTATTTCCATTCTCATCTTGTATGTTTGGATTAAGATATGGAAAGTCAGATGGTCTTGAAGCAAAGAGGTCAAGTAGATAGTTCAGGATGTTTAAACCAGTGCCATCTGAAAGCAGAGGAACAAACAGAAAATAAACTAACTTGCTTTACAAGGCTGCATTGTATGCCAAAAATTTTCAACACTTTTTTTTCTGCTGCTACTAAATTAAAATCAATTTGTTTCAAAAAGCAAAACAAAATCTACATTTCATGTTTATAAAACGTGCTTACGTGAAACAGCTCAAAACTGAGCTTTCCCAAGATTCAGGGAAAACAATACAAAGGCAGCAAAACTTTAGAAATCCCTAGTGCTGCAATTATTCCCATAGCATCAGTCAGTTTCATTCCTTTTTTAACCTCCGGGTACAGACAGATTCGTTCATTTTCCAACATCAGCCCTGACTGCTACCCAGGGGACACTGGCGACCTGTCATCCAGACAAGCAGCAGCTTGAGGTAGTGCTCTGGGGTCATTCGGTTCTCTTTAACATGGCACCCAGAAGTAATCTGCTGCAGATAACTTTGCTTTACTAAAATAACCTGCAGGAAATCCTAATTATTTCCTGATATTTGAGGTCCCTGGGGCAAGTTCTTACAAAATAAGATTAGCTACCTCCCTGAGGGGAAAGAAAATACATATACATTCTACAGCTTTCTGGATTTCCCCCAGATAATATATGTGATTCAAATGAGACAACGGATGTGAAACATTTCTCTTCTAGCTGTAAAACAGTGACATGCCAAAATCATTGTAAAGAAATTGCACATCAAAAACTTTACACAGTGAAAAATACTTAAGAGAACATACTGTCATGAGACTTCTTAATCTTTTGATTTAAAAATTACAACTGGCATTACCTATGCTTTTAATATCTCTAAAGCCATTCAATGAAATGTTCGTGCTTTAAAAAGTAATAAATTCAATATTTTAAATTATTTTAATCCTTCAACTCAAAAATGCTTTTTTTTTTTTAAACTTAAAATCAAACCTGTTTTGGGGGCTTAATTTCACAGTTTATCCTAACTTTTTATATTTTTACGTAAGCCCTACAGTTCTTTCACTCACTTCTCCCCTGAAGAAAACTTTGCTTGATTTACAACTGAACAAAAACTGATAAACAGATTTCAGATGCCACTGCAGGATTTCCTCCAAAGTCTGCTGCCATTGCTCTAACTTTGTTTCTTCCAACATACTTCCAGTTTACCTCATTCCCACGTAGCACTCATTTTACAGGGTTTCAGAGAGGAGCCTTCCTTGATTCCCCCATGTCACCTGAGCTGGCATTACTTCTCCTCACAGTCCCAGCCAGCACAGCCACAAAGCAGAACACACCAGCTTAACAAAGACTGGTGTGTATCCTCTGGCCTGCAGACTTTGGGGGCTGAGTGAGACACAGCCAGACATCCTGATCCACTGTCCCTGCAGCAGCAGAAGGGGCAGGTAAGGAATGGGGATGTTTTCAACAACAAAAGCCTTACCTTTATTATTTAAACAAATGTAAACTGCAGCATGCAAAGGAGTATCTCCTTGTGCAACGGAGAGGTTTTGAGGGTCTGCACCTTTGGTCAGCAGCAAATATACCAGTTCAAAATAATTCTTTCTGAGGCATATTTTCAGCGGTATTTCAGAGCTGGTTCCAATCCCATCTGGCAGAGCTGGTGTGAAGGACAGGGAAAATATCAGGGCTTAAATCTGATACACCAATTTGCTAACTACAGAAAGTTCTGAAACAGATGCAGTCAGATGCGGATTGCCTGGCAGGTGACAGGAGGGGTTTTTTGCCAGCTTTTTACATGTATCTGTTAAAACACTTTTTGACTAAGAAGATCTTCATCATTTCCCCTTGTCTCCCATTAAGCTGAGCAACCAGTCCTTCTGTTGTGATAGGAAGACATAAAGGCCAGAACCTATCTTCTTCAAGTCAGTCAGTCACTGACTGAAACAAGAGGCCTCCGTGTACCTCTGGTATTCAAAAGGCTTCAACAGGACCATGTGTCCGTAACTCATAGCTAATATCAAGCCATAAGATGAAATGAAATATGCCAGCGTGATCCTAGGAATAAGCTCATGCAAAACGAAGTACGATGATGACTACACTAGTTAAAAAAAGAAAGACATCTGGTCATGCCTTTGAAATCAATGAAGTAGTCAGTTTCTTCTAGCATAACAGCAGACTGAACTCAAAGACTATGGCTTACACTTTCTATCAGGACAATATTGTGGCTGAAGACAGAAATTTAGGCCCAAAAGAAACTACAGGTGCAGAAGCAACAATAGTCCTTGGCATTTTACTAACCCTAAGAAACAAATTTCATTTGATAAACATCTTCCACCCATGTAGCCTTACTAGCTTCCCCATGTCCCACACAGCAGATGCAGCCAAGGCACTGCACTCCAACAAGCTGCTGCACTTATACAGAGCCACAAAAAACCCCATGTGTTGGTATTTCTGAGACCATCTTGCTCCCAACATGTCAAATAACATACTAGATCTCTTATAGCACATTAATGTTGAAGTTTTTCACCTCCTCGTTCAAGCAAGCATCTTAAGAGGTGCACTTGCGTATCCGATCTTTCACACTGTTGGATAATGTTGCCAACGTCAACGTCTGAAAGACTGCAGGTTTTGAAAAGTCCTCCACCTGATGGATTTTCCCCATTGGCTTTTCCTGTTAGCAGCAGCAAAACTTTATGCCACATTTGCTTCCCCAGCAACTGCTTTATGAAGCTGTTAGCACAGGCATTGGAGATGTTGCATGAGATTTCTTCAGGGATTTCTGCAAGACAGTCAAGACAACGTAACTCACTCAAAGCCATATAATGAAATCCACCTCACTGTAAACAAATTTCAGAATAATTAACTAATTAAATTGAAAGTAAGGAACAGCAAAATGTATCTTTCCATCCTTACACTGTCAGCCAAGTAAGTTTGAACATTTTGATGCATCATTAATTTCTGTGCATATTCCATTGGTTCTAAGTGCAAAACACAACATTAAATATAATTAAAAGCACATTATTCCAGTCATAAAAGTTACAGAAACAGATAAGAGAAGGAAGGGTAAAAGGGCAGTAAGTGTATGTTAGCATCAAACACATTTTTCACAGCAATTAAGTTTTGTGAAAGGGAGAAATGGGAACTCACTGCACCTTTCACAGAAGACAGCCATTTCAGAAATCGCTTAACTGCATCTTCCTTCAATATATTTTTATTATGTGCTCCATTTTCACACCTGTAGAACTGGACAAACTGTTCCAGAACATCCTGGAGAGAATCTATATCAGCTGTGGCACTTTCATTCTCTCCTGCAAAACATTACAGAAATTGAAAATCCACTTCCTTACCAGCATGTTTTCAGGGCAAGACTGTAATGAATTACATCTCAGGGCTCTAAGAAATGTGTAGTGGCAGAATAAAAACAGATGGCTGAAACTTTTCCTGAGATGGATTTCTGACCCCAAAAGGAAATTTGATACTTTCATCAAATACACTCTTGTCCTGGTTTTGCCTGGGATATAGTTATTTTTCTTCTTAGTAGATCATACAGAGCCATGCTTTGGATATAGGATGAGGATACCGTTGATTGCACAGTGATGTTTTGGTTGTTGCTGAGCAGTGCTTACTCTGAGACAAGCACTTCTCCATGTCCCATGCTCTGACAGAGAGCAGGTGCACAAGAAGCTGGGAAGGAGCATGGTCAGGACAGCTGACCCCAAATGGCCAAAGGGATATTCCATACCATAGAATGTCATGCTCAGTATATAAACTATGGGGAATTAGCCAGGAGGGGATCATTGCTGCTTGGGGATGGGTTGGGCATTGGCTAATGGGATGTGAGCAATTGTACTGTGCATCACTTGTGTTTCTTGGGTTTTATTCCTCTCTCTTTCTGTGTTTCATAACTTTAATAATAATAGGAGTGGTAGTAATTTACCTTATTTCAATTTTTAAACTCTTCTTATCTCAACCCACCAGAGGAGGGAGGGGGAAGTGAGTGAGTGGCTGCTTGGTACTTAGGTGCCAGCTGAGGTCAAACCATGACTCTATTTACCATAATTCACTAGGCTGAAAATTGTAATAGCTTCTGTATGCAGGCAGGAAAATGCTGCCTCGCAATTATATCATTGTTCAGAATTTTTAGAGCAAATGACTAAACCTGGTAATGTTTGCAGTGTACACTTTTAATGGGCTTGTCTGATTCCTCAGTGCCATTTAAAAAATACAGCCATAAAAGAATTTGTCCTCTTAAAATTAAAAAACAAAGTCAAAAATACACACAATACCAAAATGTTACCTACAAATTTAAGAGATATTTATGTAATGGGAAATAGCACATTTTAAATTATGTCCTAATAAATGCCCTTAAATAAACACAAAAAATCTTGGCTTGAAATTCCTAAATGCTTTAAGGAATTCAGATACACAAAAGACCAAACAAAACAGTAGCTTTACCTCTTAGGCCAGAGAGGGAGAGACAAGGCTGGCCATCTTTTTAGAAAGGACTAACCTCAGACTGTTACCTGTAAAGCTGGGGCTTATTCTCCAGCCTCTCATTTGCACTAAGTCTAGAAAACTCTTGTGGGCTGAGCATTGCCAAAAAAACCCCAAAAACCAAAAATACCCTGGCCACAAAAGACAGGCTGTGCAACCTGAAATGCCAACTAAAGCAATTATTACCACAGAGGTATTGGTGTCAACCTCCTGTCTTGGGGTGACTTTATGATGTGTATCCCCTCTCACCTGCTCTATGCCCAGATATGATTCCTGTGCCTTTCTGTGTCTTTAAAACTGGGTGCGAGAGAAAGAAAAAAAGCCAGGCGAACTTTCCAAAGCCGTTTGTGCTCCAAGGTCACACTACTCCTCTGCCTGCTTCTGTGGCGGCAAGAGTGGAGGAGGCACCCTTTCCTGCTTTTCCCAGGTCTAGGGTCTGTTTCTCCAGAAAGAGTCAGAGAGTTAAACTTTTTTATTTTTCCTGGGACTTCACCTTTTTCTTCTCTTCTGGAACTGTTCAGAACACCAGAACTCACTGGGAGAACTTTCCACTGAGGCCCGGAGGGGGCCCACACTGACCCAGCTCCGAAGAGAGGAGAGAGAGAGAGAGACCACACCCACAGAAAGGACTCTGAAAATTTACCAGGTTCTCTCCACAGCGAGAGGTTTTATTATCTAGCATTATTCTTTTCCTGTGCGTTTGTTAAATAAATAGGTTTTTTTCAGTTTTCCTCCCAGGAAATTTTTACTGAACCTGTGGGGGAGGGGCAGCTGAAACCTGCCTTCTTTGGAGGAGACATTCCTTCCAGAGTGTTTTCCTTAATTTGTCTCAAACCGGGATACCTCCTGATGGAGAACCACCGTGCTAAAACCTTCTCAAGCAGAGATCACAGTAAAGAAAAAAAACCTGTGGGAACTTTTTTGTCAGGAGCCAAAACGGGAAGCACAATGAAACTCCGTGTTTTCCAATAAACGTAGACACAATACACACATGAAAACTGAGATGTAGCCTAAAATCTTTGCTTTATGCCAAGCTTGATCTGAACATCACTTGGACAGCAGTTGCCTTCAGGCAAGGACAAAATGTTCACTATTGACTGGTAGGAGAGCACAGTGACAACTCACAGGAAAAATTACATAAAACACACCCACTACTACTTATTTGAAATAAAACAATTTTGTACCTAAAGGTTATAATTTTAAAACAGGAAAAGCACACACTGCATGTAGTACCTGTCTTCTTCCCAGAGGAAGTGTGTTTCTCAATGTGCTTGCTGACTTCTTTTACAGCATCAAAGTTTTTGTTCTTTTTCAAGATATCTATGACATATCTTGACCGTGCATCTGGAACAGTGGGATCAACCCCAAAATTCAGGAGCATGATCACATCTTCTGTTTGTCCTAAAGCAATAAATGAATAAAAATTAGAGGAAGTATATTTCACATTGTTCAGGAGTTTTGTTCGATTTTTAATTACCTGGCACAATTTCTAGCAAAATTTTAATGTAAAAAAATTTAAATTTTTCCAGTGTCATAAACTGACAAGATGTTGATGAGTCAAAGGTTGGACTTGAAGATTTAGGAGGCCTTTTCCAAACTTAATGATTCTGTGATTCTGTTCTATGATTTTATGGTTTAGAATATTTATAACATATAGCTACAAAGAAATACATTTTAATATAAATGATACATATAAAGATATATGTTTTCTAATAATATATGCAATATATAAAATATAAAAATTAAAATATAAAAATTTTAATAGATAAATACATACTAAAATGTATGCTCTCTATATAAAAATACCACGTGAATATTCCTAAATAAACTTTAAGCATCGATCCAAAAGCCTGGTGTTACCTCGGCATTGATGTTTGCTTCCTGTTGCCACCTCGTGGGCAGAGTAAGAAATACAAGGAAAAAAAGCCAGGCTAACATAAAAGAAAACCCACAGAAACTGTGAAGGAAAGCACTTCGTTTTCCTCCTCTGACAAGGCACACTGTTATCTAGGTCTTAAACTTTCACCTATTTAAAAGAACAGGAGAGGCCTGACAGCGAACTATATCTTAGTTAGCCGAGACTTTTGTGATCCTTCAAAAATTTTGTAATGAACTATGTTTACTTAGTTAAGGAATGTTCGACTGTGCCATTTTGTTTTAATTTAGATCTGTGTTGGCTGAATGTCAGTTGAAAACCCTGAAAAATTACCTCACTGACCTGCAGAAAGGAACTCTATGGACCCATACCCCTTAGAGAACTTAATAAATAGGTGAAGAACAAAACTCAATAAAGGATTGCCTAATGGTGTCATATAACTAGAGATGAATTAAATGCCACAGAACAAGAAAGGTATCTTGAGAAAGTTAAGGAATCAAAGGCCTATACACCCCAGAAAGCCTGATTAATACACTGCAGGTACAGTAAGAGAGCCACTTCATAGGCTTATACAACCCAGAAAACTTAATCAATAGTATTGTCTAACCAGGACGGCAAATGTAATAAAGCACTGTTGAGCTGGATAAAATTTGGGTTATCCACTAAACAAAGACAGATGAGATGTTCTGCTGGTAATTAAGAGGAACAAAACACCTATACCATGATGCAATAAACTGGGTGGGCTTTTGGGAGTGTCTATAAAAAAAATGTTGGATGTTATAGTGTATATAAATGACTGAAAACTGTTGTTTCTTTGAACATGTCTATGGCAAATAAATTCCCAATACATTCCCAATTTTGACATAACATTGTTATTAGGAATGTTCATCTCACAGCTTTTTGCTGTTGGATTTAAAATTCTTTGTTTCAGGCCTCCAGGTGGTCTAACGTGATTTTAAGGGCACATCAAAATTTAAACGGTAACTTCTGTGATTCTAAAAACTGCAGCATACTTGTGAGAAAATCCTAACCAGCCAAACTAAAGAGCAACAAAGGAAATGGTCACAAACCAGGCATACAAATTTTAAAAGGAATTCTTGAAATTTTTAAATATCAATTGCCACTACAAGTCTACATTCAGATACTTTCTCATTTTCTTCCTTAGCATGAAACAGTAAACACCAGGGTATAAAGCTTTCTTCCATTACAGATTTTTCCATATGAAAACAAAACAATACACACACACAACAAACACAAAATTGTATTTACTGCGTTTCTGTGAATATTCACTGGAAGAGGCCACAATATGCAGCAGGGTGTGTCCATCTCTGTCTTTCTGGTTGATCCTATCCTTCAGCTCTGGCCTCCAAGTCAGTAACCATCTGAAGAGATGGTTCTTTGCTGAAATGATAAAAAAACACCCTTAAAGAAACAGATCCTGGGGTTTTTTCCCCCATGGAGTGGCAAGATGCAAATCTACGGTTGACTCATGACTCTATTACACACAAACTGTTGCTCCACACTGAGATGGTGGGAAGAAACACTGTACCTTTTTTAAAGCTGATATATTCGGGTTACAAAAGACCCATATCAATCACACTTTTGTTTCAAAACACAGAAAAGAACAATTATATTAGGTTTCCACCACCATCAGGCATGGGTGATCAAAGAGAGTGTTTACAGTATTTCTAAAAGAGTGCTTTATTGGCATGTGCAAGCTTATACCTAGATGACCTGACCTGAGTTGTTGGGATGTTTTTTTTAATTTAAAAAAGGTCTAGCTGTCAGTTCTCTGATAAAAGCCAGCATTGTATTGTTTCAGCTGCAGATGTCACTCACTTGCTTTGATACACAGTCTGATAACAGCATGCAGCGGATACAATCCGATGGACTCAGCCTTCGCCCCAATGGAAATCAGCCACTTGACTAACTCTGCTACTTCCTGCAGCTTCTCACCGTGACCATACAACTCAGAAGTCTGGTAGCAAAGAGAACAATTACAACACATTATTTTTACATATACAAAAAGCATTTATTTTTTAATATTTTCCATATTTTCATGACAAGAATCAGTGGAACAACAACCAAGCACTATTCACTGTAAAATGAAACTACTTCATAGACTTTCATAGAATAGCTTGGGTTGGAAGGGACCTTAAAGATTATCTAGTTTCAACATCCCTGCTGCAGGCAGGGACACCTTTCACTACACCAGGCTGCTCAGAACCCCACTCAACGTGGCTTCAAACACTTCCAGGGATTGGGCATCCACAACTTCTCTGGGCAGCCCATTCCAGTGCTTCACCACTCTGAGTAAAGAATTTCTTCCTCATATCTAATCTAAACCTACTGCCTTTCAGTCTGAATTCATTCCCCCTTGTCCTGTCACCATATGCTCTCGTAAAAAGTCTCTCACCATCTTTCTTGTAGGCTCCCTTCAGGTACTGGAAGGCCACAACTAGGTCACCACAAAGCCTTCTCTTTTCCAGGCTGAACAATTGCAATTCTCTCAGCCTTTCCTCACAGGAGAGGTGCTCCATTCCCCTAATCATCTTGGTGGCCTCTTCTAGACTCCCTCTAACAAACTGATGTCAGGAATAGTGTAGCCAGCAGGACCAGGGCAGTGATGGTCCCTCTGTACTTGGCACTGGTGAGGCCACACCTTAAATCCTGTGTTCTGTTTTGGACCCCTCACTGCTAGAAAAACATTGAGGTGCTGGAGCATGTCCAGAGAAGGGCAATGGAGCTGGTGAAAGGTCTGGAGCACAAGTCTGATGAGAAGAGGCTGAGGAAGCTGAGGGTGCTCAGCCTGGAGAAAAGGAGGCTCAGGAGGGACCTCCCTGCTCTCTACAACTTCCTGAAAGGAGGCCATAGCCAATTGGGGGTTGGTCTCTCACCACGTCCCAGGTGAAAGAAGGAGAAGAAATGGGTATAAGTTGTCCCAGCAGAAATTCAGATCGGGTATTAGGAAAAAAAATTTCACTGAAAGAGTGGTTAGGCATTAGAATAAGTTGCCCAGGGAGGTGGTGGAGTCACCATCTCTGGAACTGTTCAACAGGTATCTGGATGTGGCACTTGGGGTTTAGGGGAGATTACAGTGGTGCTAGGTTGACCTTGAAGGTCTCTTCCAACCTTGATAATTCTGGGATTCTGAGAAAGCACAGAGCCTGAGCAGAAGCCAGCTGAACTTAAAAAGTATGTTCTAGCAAGAACTCAATGAACACGAAGCACGGTCTACAAGGGGTACAGCAATATAGGGTGCTCTGGAGGTGTGCAGCGGAAGCTCAGATGGAAATTGAGACAATATGCCAGAAGGATCAGGACATGAGGAGGTGGTCGGAAACAGTGTTCAGACAAAAATTCTCAATTTGTGCCAGTCATCTTTTTAAATAGCAGTCTTCACACATGCTTCCAACATTTACAAATAAATCTTTTTTTCTAATACCTCATGCCAAATTTTGACTGGCAAGAATTACTCTTTGAGCACAGTTATCAAATCAAAATACAACAGATTACAGAGAGAATGTAGCAGCAGCAGGGGAAGTTTGAGTTGTCAGAAAGCCACATTTTCTAATTTTCATAAAAGAGAATTAGTACTTAGGGATTTTCCATCTTGATTCTTTCAGCCTGCCATGTGTACAACAAATCCACTAGAACAGGTAAGATTGGCTTGACCAATTCAACAAAAAAAGGATGTCTTATTTTGAAAGGCTGCCCACTTTTCCTGTCTCAATGAGGCATTTTGCTTTGCTTGCCCAGGAAGATACTTTGCTAAGACACTCTGCATGGGTCTTCTGCTGCGATGCCATGCTTCATTTCCAGTGTGGAGTTACTCTGATAGCATTGGCACAGCACATCTGTCTAATGATACCCAATCAAGACATGCTTGCATATATCCATTCACTAATTCTTCTGCTATCTCTACAAACAAGCCTGTGAAGAGATGTGAATTTATTTCCATTGCATTACCCTCAAAATTACTCCTGCTCACTCTGTCAGGCATCTAACTGAAATAGAATTATGGAAAAAGCACCGATTTGAAATTATTATGACAAAAGTACCACAAGCACTGTAACAGCCAAATAGCAAATTCAGGCATATTCCACCAATATGCCTTAAAGCTTAACTTGCCAGCCAGTAAACACCAAGCAAAGGTCCTGTGCAGCCTACAGCTAACATCTTCCAAAGTTCCTGTCAGGGAAGAAACTGTAAGAAATACAGAAATTCTTTAGTGTGAGGGTGCTGAGGCACTGGCACAGGTTGCCCAGAGAAGCTGTGGATGCCCCATCCCTGGCAGTGTTCAAAGCCAGGTTGGATGTGGCTCTGAGCAACCTGGTCTAGTGGAAGGTGTCCCTGCCTACGGCAGGGGGGTGGAACTTTAACATCCCTTCCAACCTGAATCATTCTAGGACTCTGCAGTAGAGCCCAACGGAATTTCTCAATTTCTCACAAACATTGTGAGATGCCTTTAGAAAGCTGATACGTCACTGCTATGGAAACTGGCTGCTCCTGAGTTGCAGTGCTGGTGAAGTCCCAGCAGCTCCTGGCTCACAGAAAATCTCCAACTACACCTTTGTAATACTAATACGCCTTGGAAATACTATATTTCATTCAGAAATATTACATTACATGAAGAGAAATTTTCAAACAAATAGATGATAAAGCATAATCATAAAACATCTATATATTATTTTTCATTTTATTTTTCTTGGTTCAAGATGGAAAATCTCTCACTAAAGTGATCAAGAAGAAAAGAAACAGATACAAGGAAAAAAAAAAAAAACACTACTTTACCTCAAAGAGATTCTTCAGAGATACCTGGTTAACTCTGAGGTCACAGGGCAACTCTTGCTTCTCAGACAGTAACAACAGACAAGACTGAAAAAAAAAAACCCCAAACATTAATGCTGTTATAAGCACACTTAAAACTTTGTTTTTCACTGCCTCATCAGATCTTGCAGGAAAGCCAACACAGGCTAACAATACTTCAGATCTTTTCGTAAGATCGCAACTGAATCTCCCTATCTAATTTTCAACTGAATTCATGTAACATACAGTGGAGTGCAGGAAGCTACAAGTGATGAAAGTCTCCTCAGAAACAAAAACCATGTAAAAAGGTTAGGCCCTAAAAGATTGTCCAATACTTGGAATATGTCCAATACTTGGAAGTAACCCTTTGCTTTAGGAATGGACCTTTACATTAGATACAAGACTCCCCAGTTAACACCAACATCCCAAGCAGAGAGCAAGAAATTAATATTGTATCTTCTTCCACTTTCTTCCCTTTTCTCAGTTTCTCTAAAAGACTTTGCCTCGCTCCTTGAAAACCCACCAAGCTTCACCAGAGGACAAGGGAAGGACTATGGATGCTATCTACCTGGACTTCTGTAAGGCCTTTGATACAGTCCCCCACAAATCTTAACTCTCAATTGGAGAGATATGGGTTTAATGAATGGACTGCTGAATGGATAAGGAACTGGCAGAATGGCTGCACCCAAAGAGCTATAGTCAATGGCTTACTGTCCAAGTGGAAACCAGTAGTGAGTGGTGTCCCTCAGGTGCCTGTACTGGGACCAGTACATTCATTATCTTCATCAATGACATCACCAGTGGGATTGTGGGGTGCTCTCAACCACTCAGGAAGTTTGCAGATGGCACCAAACTGAGTGATGCAGTTGATAATGCTCAAGGGAAGGGATGCCATCCAGAGGGACTCTGGCAGGCTTGAGAAGCAGGCCCATGGGAACCCCAGGAAGTTCAACAAGCCCAAGTGCAAGGTCCTTCACCTGGGTCAGGGCAATCCCCAGTATCAATACAGACTGTGGAAAAAGGAGCTGGGGGATAATGGTGGATGAAAAATAGGATAAAAGCCAGCAATGTGGCTTGCAGCCCAGAAAACAAACAGTATCCTGAGCTGCATGAAAAGTAGCATGGTCAGCAGGTCAAGGGAGGTGACTCTACCTCTCTAATCTGCTGAGACCAACCTGGAATGTTGCATACAGTTCTGGGGTCCCCAGCACAGAACACGGACCTCTTGGAGTGAGTCCAGAGGAGGGCCACAAAAATCATTATTGAGATGGAACACCTCTCCCATGATGAAAGGCTGAGAAAGTTGAGGTTATTTAGCCTGGAGAAGGTTTCAGGGAAACCTTATTGCAATAAGGTCAATTTTAAAAGGGGGTTTAGAAAAAAGACTTTTTAACAAAGCCTTTGTGACAGGACAAGAGGCAACAGTTCTAACCTGAAAGTATGTTTTCATTGGACATAAGAAAAATATTTTTTATGATACGGGTGGTGAGGAACTGGGACAGGCTGCCCAGAGAAGCTCTGAATGCCCCCCATCCTTAACAGTGTTGATGGTCAGGTTGGACAGGCCTTTAACAATCTGATCTAGTGAAAGATGTCCCTGCCCACAGCAGGGGGCTTGGATGGGGAATGCTGGGCTGCAGTGAGTCCACAGCTGTAGAGTGGGTCCTCCCCTCCAGGGTTCTGGCTGTAGTTACTGCCAGAACCCTGCTCCTTCATAGTGTCTCCACAGGCTGTGTAGCAGGATACTCTACCCTAAGTGGTGGTAAAGCAGCTTGAACTTTACCTTATTTGTAAAAGTTATCAGTGATGAATAGAGAAGGGAGGGTCACACTGCTTATGGTGTTGAAGAATGCTGAGACCAGCTTGACTCATCAATCCCAAAGTTACATGTTCTGAGGATGTGAAAAACAATGTTTTCTGACAGAAACTGGTACCAGTGACGACGCAGTAAAGCTCCTGATAAAGGAACCAGCAGGTGATACTACTGATAACTTACCTAAAGCTGCTAACCTGACACAGCCAGCCTAGAAACATATGACTGACAGTCACCTTATACTATAAAAGCACAGTCACTCTTTTCAAAGGCAGGGTCTTCTAACATATCCCTTCCTGAAGCATGTGTGGAAATTCCTCCCTTGAGTGGAGATTCCCCTTAAGGTTACTCCCTGGAGGCTGAGCAAAAGAATTTTGCCCATGGGCACTGGCATGGGTGAGTTGAGTAACATCAATCTCTACTTAATAACTATTTTGCTATCTTTAATACCAATGCTTCAATATTGCTTCAATAAATAGTACATTATACTTACTAACTGTTACAACTATCTATACCATGAGGCAAATAATTCTGATTAAAGTATTTTAGTCTGATCATTATCATTGTCAATTTAAATAAGATATTTATTTTATTCATATAGATACATTTGGTTTGCCATCCTTAATCCTGTGGGACAAAGTTCTATAAAGGCTCAATTACACATACATAGTCCTTTAGACGGAGGAGATTCACAAAATCCAGGAGTAGGACTGGATCCAGCCCTACCTAGGCACCTCTCTGAGGAGTTTGGAAAACAAGTGGGTCCTTTCTGAACCTTATGACTCAACAGGAGGGTTTCCCTGATAAACCTCAACTGAAGCTTCCACTCTGCTTGTGACAGGCTGCAAAGGAGCCCCTTGCTCTGGGCCTGGAGCACCTCCTCCTTCTCCTTCTCCCCCCTGGGGCTCGCAGGGCTGTTTCTCTCATGTGAATACTACTGAATGGAATAATGACTCTAGGTGGCACTATAAGAGAGACAACAGACAGCAGCAAGAGACAAGTAGGATTTCAAGTCCATCGTATCCCTTTCAGAAATTAATTTCAGAAATTATTTATCACTAAAACCATTTTTCAAAGTCTTAAAAATCAAGACATTTGAACCAGGCAGCAATATACATTCACAGTTTTGGCTTTTAAAGGTAACACGAGTTTATGCTGAAGAGGTGAGACATGAGTGCCCAACATGCAGTGGGAGGTGACATGGTGACACAGTGACACACTTACCCGCCACTTCCCTTTCTGGGCCAGCCTTTCTATCACCGCTTGCCAAATCAGTGCATCGAAACTTGCATTGAAAATGTAAGCATATGCAGGGTGGAAAGTTGGCGGCAAGATTCGCTCATCTGCAAGAATAAGCAATAGAGAAAACTATTTGGTATACACAGCACTTCAAATGTTGGAGTCTCCAACTAAATTCATCGGGCGGGGATAATTTTAGCATTGATTAATAGAGGAGGAGAGACGGAGGAGAGAGCAGGGAGACAAAGGGTGCACATGGCTCAAAAAAACCCACATAGTGCCACAGGAAGGCCACGTTTCCTCTTTTCATTGCTGTCTATTACTAGCTGAGGGAAAGTCCTCCATACTGAAATACATTGTGCTGTGAGAAAGTTTAAACTGCCTATCTCCTAATTATTTTCAAATCTACCTAGCTAAAAGAAAAACAGAGTGGTCTGGACAAAACACACTTAAAGCCTCCAGGATCTGGAACTCCAAATCTCCAATCTTGTCTTCCTGACTCTAAATTTTGACCTTTTCTAACTATTCCACAATTGACACGATCCTGTGAGACAACTCACTCCCCTGCAGTGTTTTGAGATTACTGGCATCTATACAAACTGGACCAAGTTCACCACATCCTCAATATATTCATAATCCTGAAACAGACCTGAGGCACTGAAGGATCAAAGGAATGATCTCACAAAGGACATGCTACTAAGTGTCATCATCACTACTGAAAGGCTCTGAGAAATATTAAGATCTTAATTTGAGTTTACCATTGACACTTATGAAGATTCCTGCTATAAACTCAGCAATTTGAGTTCGATCTGCAGAAGAATTCAGGAGAACCAAACCTCTGTGGAACATAGAAACTGCCTCATAAGACTCTGATAACATGATTAATGAGTAGCCAGCTCTATAATAAGCCTGGAAAAAAAAAGGAGAATAAAAAGATATTGGGAAAATATTCAGAGATATTTACTACAAAAACAAAATGTTGGTTTTTTTTTTTGAATTCTCACATTATGTTATAAAAATGACAGGTAGCACTATTTCTACAGCTTCTTATACACAGATCCAAAAAAAAAGTGCAATAAACTATTCTATTCTAATCCTCTGAAATTCACAATATGCTACTGATATTATCACAGATACTAAAAGTGATAAATCCTGAATAAAAAGCTTGGAAAATAACTACAGGATGAAAGACATACTTTCAGCAGCTGTATGTTAACCTCCTCTGGAAAAGACTGGGGTTTTTTGTGTCACAAGGTCCAGAATATATATTTATGTTTCCACATTGCTACATTTTGCAGTATTTCCCACAATGCATATATTCTTCAGCCAACGGCACCTGAATGTGTTTATATTCACCCCTGAATTAGGTTGTACCAGCTCAGAGTCACAGTGGAGTTAATTTGTTCAAATCAGATAACTGGCATGCTGCAACACAGCACAAGTTAAATGGGTATTTGGATGCAATTTTACCATATCTAAATCAAAAATGTTCTACTAAAGCCTCTGAGAGTCTTTAGTGGTTAGACCAGAAGACTGTTTATCGCACATAAAAGCCAATCCAAGAGTATGCCTCCATGTCATAAATACTGTACAACTCCTACTTATTCCTAACAGATGGCTATTTGAGTCAAGGTGTACTTAATCAATGTGTACTTAATCACAAGCCAAGTGTAGCGTATTGTTCTGTTCACTGGAAATACAATATGACCTCGATCACCAAGTACCACTCCCAGGAACTGGCAACTTACTAACATGTAACCCTTGTTTGGGACATTAACAGTTACATTTCTTGAAAGCATTGGTACCTCTCTCATCAGGACCCAGAGAGAACCAGCATCTCCTGGTTAAAAAGAGAGCTGATTAATTTTATTAAATATACTATTACAGCTGTAAATCTGATGCTTATGTATAGAATCAACACCAATTCTGGAATTTTATGCTATATTTATCCATCATGCCCCAAAGCAAAACACAATAAAAAGAAGATAATTACACTTTTATTAAAAAAAAAAAGCATGGAAGGCATGCAAAAACTGTCAGCTTAAGCATCTGAATACCTTAACATACTCCGGATCCCACTGTAAGCTTTGGCGGGCTAAAACCATTGAATCCTTCCATTTTCCCAGGCAGTACAAGGCAGTTGATTTGTTGCACAACAAGACAGCTATGTCCCGGGAACACCTAAAGATACGGTTTTAGCATTACTGTTTATTCAGTTGAAAAAGGATCATACTTTATAGTTAGCAATATGAAAAAACAAAAAAATTACACATTCACCCACCTAACAAAACTAGAGGTAAAAAAAATGTAGTTGCAGATAATAAAGATCATTTGAATATTGGCTATAAGATGTCTTAGAGACATCCCAACGATACCTTAGTGATACCCATAGTGATAACCTGGTCTCTTCTGAAGCAGAAAGCCAACCCACTTGAATAATGATGTATGAGGATTTAGAAAGAGTTCAGACCACCTTGATACATGTACATATGACTCAGTGAATGCCAGCAGCCGGGAATGGGGGAAAACAGACACATGAATGGAAGCTGTGGGATGGAAAGAGTACTTAACTCACCAAAAAACAACCTCAATGCATTTTAGTTTATCATCACTTGGTGAAGTCAACAGAAAAATCCACATTTAAAATAAATGAGTGGTTGGTGTTAAGTTAGGTTAACAGCAGTGTTAATATACAGTAGTAATGAAAATTTAATAGTCAACATAATACTCAACTATTTAATCATTAATAACATTAGCAACCGATGTTAACTGATGAAAAGCACTTAACAGCTGAAAAGAAATACTCGAAGGAATCTTCTGCTGAAAAATTATTTTTAATAAGTCTTGGAATACTAAGACCAAATAACAAGAACAAAGTAACCTGCATGAGTCATTTTACAGATAATCAAATGATTCATGTAACAACAGGCCAGGACATGGCAAAATCACAGCAGGATTTATCCACAACATGTCAGCTGAGAAACAGAAGTAATTTAACAGAAAACAGTGCAGTTTATGGAAAATCAATTCAAGCTTTAATTGCACTAATTTATAATTGATATTTATATAAAAATATTCAGATTTAAGTCACTAATTAATATCCCACATATATGTAATGAACAGGGTAACTATAAAAAGATACAAGAAAATCAAGTGTTAGGCCAAAAAAATAGTTTTGCATTAACTGTACAACTGTACATATTAACATATTTCAGGCTTGTCTTATGGTTTACATGTCATAATTCAAGAATACTTACGGGACCCATTGCATTAAATAACCAAGTGTTTGGAGAGCTTCATCATAGTTTTTGATGGCCAAAGAGTAATTTCCATTTTTAAAATCCTGGTTCCCAGCTTGCCTCTTCAACTGTGCATATGTCATGGGATCCATGCTAAGGAAAACCAAAAATAAAAAAATTAATAAAACAAAATCACTGTCTTATGAGACACTTCTTTCTCTAAAATCGACTTAAATTTTCATCTTAGCTTTTGCATATTTGAAAAGGAGAACAAAAGAGCACATCTTCTTTGTTTGTTGCAGTTGGAATAGTAAAATACAGCTCAGGTGACAGTCTCATCTTTGCTGTTGATGCCTCCTCAACTTCCCATCTACTTTTTAATAAACTTCAACTAACCAGATCTACCACTGGTATGCCTTTTTTTCAGTTTTTCTCCTCAGGTCTCAAACTCTATCTTTTAAATTAAGATTCCAAATTATTTCAATGTGTGCACACAAACTCAGTGCAGGAGGAAACGTCTGAGAAAACAAACAGCATCTATATACTTATGAAATACACGAAGCTATACATTTCAATTAATTAAACCCAAAACTCATTTACTTGCTTTTTATTTGTGACTTTTTTGTCCAGGTCCTCCATCTAGACGTTCAACAATCCACTGTATACAAAACTGCTTAGAAACTTAACTATTGTAAGAAAATATTGTAACATAGTACATTAATAGTGCATGAGGCCCTTGAATCACACTTAAAACAGTTACTAAAATGAAAATAGGAAGTGGTCAAAGAAAACAAAGGCTGAAACCAGCATCAACTGTAACTTACTGAAAAACTATTTCATCATTAAAATTGTATAATCAGGGTCATTAAACAAAACTAATCACATGGTCAGGTGGCTTGATAAAAGAAACAAACACGAGGAAAACCAGCTACATGTATGTTGAGAAACAGCACATTAGAAACAGACATGAGAAATATCCAATGCTAAAGTGTTGTGTAGAATCATTCTTCACAGACTGATTTTATGACTAAAAGCTGTTTCCATTACCTGTAAAAACCTGTATGACTCCCACAAATCTCAGTGCAATTAAGTACGATTAATTCACCAAGTAGGAATGCACAGATTTACTTATTATCCTGGTATTAACAGGCCTGTAACAAAGCCCATAAAATCTGTAGCCTTCGCAACCTGCTAACATAATGTCAAGGTTTAGTCTGGCAGGCAGCTAAACACCACACAGAACTGAGCTCACTCCCCCACTCCCCGAGTAGGATCGGGGAGAGAATCTGGGAAAAAAAGTAAAATTTGTGTGTTGACACAAAGACAGTTTAACAGGACAGAAAAGGAAGGGAAAAAACTAATACTGATACCACTACGAATAAACTCAGAATATACAAAGCAATTAATGCACAGTGCAATTGCTCACTACCCGCTGACCAATGTCCAGCCATTTCCTGAGGAGCAGCCCCTGGCCAGTTTTCCCTCCTAATTTATATACATGATGTTCTATGGTACAGAATATCCATCTGGCCAGTTCAGGTCAGCTGTCCTGGTTGTGTCCCCTCCCAGTTTCCTGTGTCTCCCTGCAGCTGACAGGGCAGCATCAGAAGCTGAAAAGTCCTTGACTTAGGGCAAACGCAGCTCAGCAACTACTAAAACATCAGCGTGTTATCAACATTATCTTCATGCTAAATCCAACACACAGAACTGTACCAGCTACTGAGTAGAAAATTATCCCAGCTGACAGCAGGACTAAAATATCTGCAAGATCTCTTGACAACAGAGCAAACTAAGTATTTTTAAGTATATGAATTTACAGACAAAGCAAGAAACATTACTGACGTATTTTCTCTGTAATACTCCTCATAATGAGCCTGAAACACTGAGAATCAGTGCTGTCTTGCGAGCACAGAGGTAAGATGAGGCACACTACGGATGGTACTGTGCCTTCACATTTATCCAAGCACAAAAAGCACTTGTCAGGCTCACAAGTGCACTAAGCAGACAGGAGAGCAGCAACCCACAACTCCGAGAAGGCAACAGCAGAAGAACCAGGTGCAACCATAAAGCTCAGATCCAAACTTCTTCAGACTGACTGGGAAATGACCTGTCAGAAGTTATGTCTTAATTAAACAAATAAACAGTCTGTGATAACGTCTATAAGCGAATCATCACCTTGCTAATTCCGGGGAAGCACCAAGAACAGATGAAATCCTGGCTAAAGATTAAATTGAAGAAAAAGAGATCCCATCTACGTGAGGGAGATACAACAACCAGTCATGCTAGAGGAGCAATTTTTACATTTATCTCAGGCAAATTAAATCATCACTTTATTGAGCAATGTACATACAGTACACACTTTAAAAATACTACCTCTCCAGACAGCCAAGCAAGTGTACTCATAACATATTCAGGACGTCTTTTACATTGCATGGTATGAGCATTATTAAAGTGAAAAAAAGGAAAAAATCAGAAACAGAACAAAGGAAAAAAGCAAGTGCTAAAAGATGGTTCTACCTCATCTTTTGTGTAATTCAGATTTCAATTCTTTATGATCAGAAAGTTTGAGAAATTATTATCTCAAGAATAATACCAAAATAGTTCAGCTACACAGAAGTTTCTTCAAGAAAGAATACATGTGAACCAGTGGTTTTCTAAATTATAGCTGAATTTCAAGGTTTTTCTTTTTCTTTAAGAAAGCTATGCTGCCACTCAATGTGATCTCCCCCTCCACCCCACCCCCCCCGAATTATATTTTTATCTTACTTTTCTTTGGAATATACTAGAAGTACAAGTACAAATAAAAGGTATTTACAAGACATTTAAAAGATTTTTTTTTCCACAGTACAGCAGAAGCAGCAAGCACTTTAAAAGGACTTTCAAACGTGTCCTGTGCTGAGAAATTTTGGAAATGAACTCCCTGTTTCAGATCAGAAGGCGGCATGCCCTCCTCTTTCCAGGCAGCAGTAGTTTTCACCAGAACACAAATTCTCAGCCTTTTCCAGAACTGGAGTTTCCCAGCCAAAACTTCAAACTGTAGATAATTTAAATAACTGGGACGTCTGCTGTGGGCTTTAGCAACTACACTCAAGTTTGCAGACCCAAGAGATACACTGGGCATGCAAATCTGACATCTAAGTTAATGATCCAAAAGAATCGCTTGCAGACTAGCACAGCACGTCCTGCTATTGCCCAACATCTTCCTGCAGCATAAACAATTTTAACTCAAAACCAATGGACTAAGTGAGGGCCTATTATGAAAAGTCTATTGAGCGTGAGGAGCGTTAAACGAAACTGCTGTCTATTACTCTGCCTTAACTGGCACAGGTAAAAGTCACAGCTGTATCTGGATATAACTAGAGAAAGATTTTTTGGGGGGTAAGTGCTGTGGGTTAACCCTGGTGGGTACCTAAGTGCTCGCATCCCCCCACTCGCAGTGGGACGGGGAAAGAGAAAAGCAAGAAGTAAAGTCAAGAAAATGCATAGCTCAAGATAAAAACTGTTCAGCAACCAAAAAAGACCTGGAAGAGAGAAAGATAACAAAACAAGCGATGCAAAGGCAATCATTAACCACGTCCCCAACACAGAATAATGCCCATCCAGTTCCCAAGACAGGGAAGGCTAATCCCCCTAAATCCCCTCCTCTCCATTATCGTTGCTGAGCATGATGCTACATGGCACTGACTATCCCTTCAGTCAGTTTGGGTCAACTGCCCAGTTGTGTCCCCTCCCAACTTCTTGTGCATCCCCCAAATCTATTCACTGGGAGGCAGAGTGAGGAATAGAAAAGGCCCCAACACTGTGCAAACACTCCTCAGCAACAGCTAAAACATTACTGCGTTATCAGCATTGTTTTGCTCACAAATTTAAAGCACCATACCAGCTACTATGAAGAAAATTAACTCCATCTCAGCCAGACACAAGTTCCCCTCATGAAGCGGGGATTTCCCCTAAGCTATGGAGTCTATGAAACACATAAAGGTGTGGGGACACCCTAAGGTCTGGGAGACCCTTCCCAGTGCATTGTTCAGACCTTATCATTCACAGAAATAAAACAGAAATAAAACAAACAAAAAAAATCAAACAGACAACATGGTCTTCTCTGTTTACTTTTTTTATGACTCCTGAGACCACCAGCACGACCATGACAGCAAAACGAAGCACATTAATTTTTACTCACAGAATTAAACCAAAAGATTATACAGTTAAGTCAGAAACAATCTGCTCCAAACTCTTCTGCTGCCAGTGGTCAAAATTTCCATTTACTTTATGTGTTGTCAACTCTTATGTTACTGTGCTGGTCAGTGTCCCACTGAACTGCTTCAGTCAGACTGCTGTCAGAAGCAGAGCAGCTTTAGAGTGGTTCCAACGCTAAGTTTTGATTCCTCTCGCTTCAGAAGATAATTTTGAAAACACAAATGGAGGCTGCCCAGAAAAGCCGTTTGTCACTATTGAAAAATGTTGTGTTCCTTACGCCAGCTATCGGTCTCAAGAGGCTCGCTTGTGCTTTCTGAACATCTGAAGCCAGCAATACTAAAAACTTTAGAAATTCAAGAGTGAACCCAAGCCATTGGTTTTTCTGTCTGCATCTGCTTTACACATTTTAAAAAGAGAAACTGTGTGACAGTGTTTAATTCACAGAAAATAAAGTACAAGTCTACACAGCCATGCTTTTATTATTGTTGATCCTGAAAGTTAAGCTTTAAGGATACATCCCTATGGCATTACTCAGTGGTAGAATAATGTTTTTATTCTCTGGGCACAGTAAATTTCCATAATGCAAGGAACAAATGAAGTACAGCAATCTTAGGAGCTCTGCATCTGATTTAAAATAATGGCGACAAATAAGAATCCTCCTATTTTCAGGAAATCTGACTTCTAAAGACTGTGCTTTCCTCAGTCCTATTAAGCAGACAAATCATTCCTTCTTCCTCGTCAACCCAAAAAGCAGACATTACAAACTGGAAATAGGTAGGCAGAGAAAAAGCCCAACAATGCATCTACACTGTGGCTGAGTTACAACTAAATACATTTCATCAGCATTCGAATAATTCATGTTTTCTCAACAGGAAACCTCAGGGCTCTATTAGCTCTCATTCAACAAAAGCATGCTGGCTCCAAGAGCATGATGCCACCCAGAAAGAACTGTCATGTCACCCCTTCTGCTACACCAGAGGGACCCCTGCAGCCACATGGCCACCACCGGCACGATCTGTGCGGGCAGCCCTGCAGTCACCCAGCAAAAGGACGCTGCATTCAGGTCTTCCAAACGACACTTTCCTCGTGACCTGATATAGGCGTATGTGAATGTCAGGGCAGTCCCAGTAAAAGAAGGAAAAATATAGGCAGAGAAGGCTGTAAGAGGCCGTAACTATGGCAGTGCTCTGCCTGCTAGCTAGTTTTACCTGTTTTCCTGACAGCAACAGCTACCAAAGACATATTTACAGAACAGTCTCCTTTGAATGGGTATAAGCCTAACCTTGACAGTGAAAAGCAAGGAAAAATGTACTTCTCTCAGTTTTCCACTGAATGCTGAAAAGTCAAATGAAAAATCTGGAAATCACCCGTACTTTCAGAGGAGGCCCTGAAGAAACAGCAGAGACAAAAATGAACAGCTTATAACTGACCAGGCTATAAGCAGACACATTTGGAAATCTCATGTAGAGGAGAAGAAAGAAGCTGAGATTTAGACATGGACATCCTCATGGATCTGTTTAGTCTGAGAAAGGTCATAGTGGTATTTCCAACTGTCTGAACAATATTTTAATCGAATGTTCAGCCAATATCTCACAAAGAGAGAGATACTGAAGAAGATGAACATGAAGATTTCATGTTCAGCCCTTGTAAAATGTCAGCTCATGTTGGAGAAACTGGTCAACTCAAATGAAGAGCCTATCATTTTAACAGCTTCTCATTAGACATCCCTATCATTAGGGATATATTCAGATAGATAGATAGAGATAGCCTATCTATAGATAGATTCTCACTCAGCCCTACAAAACAAGTAAAAAATATAAAACTCTGTAAGTCACATTGCTAGATTTGTACCAGACCTTGGAAGTGCCAAAGACCCTTTGCTCCCAGTAAAAGCCAGCACCACTTGGAAAATGATGAATGAGATTCTAGAGCAGATTTGGATTAGATTAGGGCAAACAGAGCAGCATAGTGATAGCTTCTTATCAGTTATTATGTTGTCCTGAATGCAGCATAAATTGGACCAAATGAAGTTTCTTTACTGCTTCTGGGCTCTATGGCCAGTCAGTGTCCTATATATCACAGTACTCCAAAGATAAAGACAGTATTCCTCTCTGGAGCTGTTTGCCTCTAAATAGACAAAGCAAACCATTTCCCAGGTAAGAGAACAGAGAGAAAACTTTATCGGGTTGTTTCAGTCTGAACTGGAGACCTGTACACAATCTCCATCACTGGACACAAGCAACCCTCAACACCACTTACAGAGTTTTGCTTCTCTAGATACCCTTCCTTCCTAAATGTTCAGGCAGAAGCAGTACTAGGGGAATTCAAGCTATTGTTCTGCAGCTCCACCGGTGCAGCGTCACATTGAATCAGCACACCTTGACAGCACAGAGCACCTCTCACTGTTGAGAAGGGATTCTCACCTGAACTGGGTCTAGCGTGCAAGCACTACTTCCATATTTTGGAAGTCAGCTGTGAGACTTCTAAGTTCTGGCTGTGCTTTCAAAAGATGTTAAATGGCTGGGGTGAGAGAGCAGAGAGTGAGACAGAACATCCCAGGCTGCTCTTCATTTTATACCAAGCTTTTCCCTGGAAATGTGCTCTGTAGTAAACTGACAATTGTAGGGCACAGACATCGTCAGAAACAAGACTAACATCCTTATCAACATTTGGCAAATGCAGCCCAGGATGGGATTAGCACAGATGTCTCAAAGGCCTGTTAACACCTCAAACACCACATACAAACCAGATAGGGAAGACATGTGCAAGGTCTGAATGAAACAAGGGATATAAGTGGAATACACACATAACAAGACTCTGGGCCAGGGCCCTGTTCTGGGCAGATCTGGCCTGAATGAGCTCCCGAGGCCCTCCTTTTTCAGATTACCACTGTATGTTGCTTTCTGTTAGTGCAAACTGTCAGAAAGCAATTTTTATTAATAATAAAGCCCAGCTACCTGATGCCTCCAGCTAGCCACGTACCAAACTCACAGCTGACACAGCTTGGCAGCTCAGTTCTTCTGCAGATGCATGACTGCCAAACAGGACTACAGAAACGGGACCCACACCCAGCCAGAAGTTGAGCTGGCCCTGCTGACGAGCAGAAAAACATGCAAAACCTCAAGACATGGACACTGAAATGTTACTAATCTTTAGAGCAGGGATTTGTGGTTCACTTGCACAAAGCAAAGGTACTAGGCAAGGAAGTGACATAGCAAGGAAATGGACATCAGAAGCACATCACCAGGAACAAGACAATACCTTTCACAAAAAGAGATGGGTGCACACACTCCAGGACACCAGCTCTGTACCTACTTTAGACCCTGGGAAGAGAGTTTCACACCCATGGACAGGGCAACAGAAACCTGACAGACTGGCATGACATTCCATGATATGGAATATCCCTTTGGACAGTTCGGGTTACCTGTCCCAGGTGTGTCCCCTGCCAGCTTCCTGTGCCCTCACCCAGCCTCCCCACCAGTGGGACAAGCTGAAAAATGGTTGGCTTAGGATAAGCACTGCTTAGCAACAACAAAAACATCAGTGTTTCATCAACATTATTCTCATCCTAAATCCAAAGCAGAGCACCATACCAGCGACTAGGAAGAAAATTAACTCTATCCCAGCCAAAACCGGATGACACCTGAGAACATCCTTCCTCCTTTCCTTGCAAGCTGAACTCAGGCCAAGCACATGTGACTAGCCTTCCTTGAAGACTGCTTCACAGCTTGCAGCAGCAACAGGTCTGGCCTTGCTCCCCAGCACATCCTGTTTTGCTAAGGGAAACAAAACAGGCTTCTTTGCTTTCAGCTTCAAATGATTCTTCCTTCTTTGTAAGCTACCAATAACAAGCTATACCTAAGAAAACGTAAGGTTGAGCAATGTCTGGAGTTGCTTTTTCAAGAAACACATCTGTTTATACATACAAATACCTATGATTTACAGTAAATTAAGAAAAGACTTGCATTTTCCATTTTATATACAAAAAAATGATGCAAAAGTATGTTCAATATTCTGTTTGCAGTGTCCTTACTGTGTCAACACAAAAACGAGCAAAACCTCATAACAGTGGGAAAACTTAACCTTTCTGTTTCCCTCTGAAACAAAAACAATCTTGAAATCCCTAGTCTAGCTCAGCCATACAAGACCTAACTCAGTCCAAGAGGGAGATGTTTACACTGCTGCAGTTGTTTGCTCAGCCTAGCAATGTTCCTGTCATCATTGTCCTGCTCTTCTTTGCACTGGTGTGGCCTCACCTTGAATACGGTGTGCAGTTTTGGGCACCACAAAATAAAAAAGACATTAAGCTATTAGACTACCCAAAGGAGGACTACGAGGATGGTGAAGGGTCTGAACACAAAGCTGTATGGGGAGCATCTGAGGTCACTTGATTTGTTCAGCCTGGAGGAGACTGAGGGGAAATCTCGTTGCAGTCTGCAACTTCCTCATGAGGGGAAGAGGAGGGGCAGACACTGATCTCTTCACTCTTATGACCAGCGACAGGACCTGAGGAAACTGCCTGAAACTGAGTCAGGGGAGGTTTAGATTGGATACCAGAAAGAGGTTCCCCGAGGAAGTGGTCACAGCACCAAGACTGTCTGAGTTAAGAAGCATTTGGACAATGCTCTCAGGCACATGATGTAATTATTAGGGTGCGTGTCCTGTGCAGGGCCAGGACTTGGACTCAGTGATCTTGATAAATCTCTTCCAACTCAGCATTTCCTATGATTCTATGACCGGGTAAGAGAAACGGCAACAAACAGCCTGCACGTTTCCTTCATATAGATTTGCTCCAGAGGGTACTGACTCTGGAATGAGGAAAAAACAAACGAAAAAAAACCCAAGACCAAAACACCAAGACTGCCCTAGCATCAATGTTTTCAAGCGTGCATAGTTCACAGTCAATGCTTGACAAATCTAACTGCATGTTGGTAAAAAAACACTGGTAGCAAATACTCCCTCTGGCATGTTTTCATGGGAAAGCAAAGCCTCTTCCCATTCGCAATAAATCTGAAGTTATTTCTCTGTAAATCGCTAAAAAAAATACAAAAGCTGGTGGGAGATCCTTTTGCATTTATTCTTTTGCAGTGCACACTGTGCTCAAACTCCTCTCCAGCTGAAAAAGTCTGTTTTGTTAAGTGACCACCCCACGACCTTGTACAAGAGTTTTGCTTTTCAGGGAAAGGATCCAAAACCACTGAAGACAATGCTTCGCTCCGGGCTATGCTAAAGGAGTTCTCCCTCTTCTTTTCAAGCACGGACACGGCATCACATCTCCCCCAGCTCCTCCGCGCAAACCGTACCAGGCCAACACACACTCCCAGATGCCTGTCCGGAGCAAGAATGCACTCTTCTCCTGCTCCTTCAACCACCCCACACATTCCCTGGCAGGCTTCCCAACCAGCACAGCCACCCCCGCTGCCCACACGCCGAATCTCGCACCCACGCTCCTCCTCGGGGCAGCACGTCCCCTCTGCGGAACTGCTCCAATATGCAGGAAGCTCCCAACAGCTCCGCCGACATGGGAAGCCACCCCCAAGAGGCCGCGGCTGCCCCCCGGGCTGCACGAAGCACCGATGGAGCAGCGCAGGGGGCGCGGGCAGCTCCCGCCG